>LPNX010446785.1:59614-99688 GCA_001517045.1 Pseudotsuga menziesii
TTTTTTAAAGCAAGGTAATTTTTTCAATTCTATTATTATACAACGAAAACACATAGAGTACAAAAAATCAGCTCTCATGTGCTCCTCACATAAGAAAACAAAACAACTCGAGAGCTACAAATAGCATGTTTGAATATGGAGCTTAATAATTGTAGGTAGAATAAGGTAGCAAAGTTTAAAACAAAGCTAGATAACCGAGAACAACATAACAATAGAGATCTAGAGCCCTGAGAGATATGAAAAACCCTTCCAAAAGGATTCAGTATAAGACAAAAAAGAGGTACCCAAAAAAGATCCATCAAATTGTCGAGGGGCGAGGTGCATATGACCCTTGGGCATGTCCCATAGGAGAAGCACCTTGATCATCATCGTCCTCCAGATTTATGAAATAGGGCTTGATTGGAGTAAGCATTGGAGGTTGAGCTAGGAATGGTACTAAGGCTCCTCCACCATCTTGGTAATTTTGAATTTGAATCCCATGGACTAAGCTAGGAGATTCTATTTGGACTCATTTACTTTCAGCTAGTATGGGGCGTCTCTGAGCGGGTTGAAAAATGAAATGATTTAGTTCAACTAGCCTAGAAGATCCCATAGGCATTTTCCCTCTGTGTAATTTTCTTTCATAGGAGGGATTTAACTGACTAGTAGATGTCTAAGGACCTGTTAGACAGGGTGAGCCTACCCCTTGTATTATTAGGATCGAGTACCCATCTTTCGAATTCCTCAAACCTTTGGGTCATAGGGATGAAATCCTTATCCATCTTGACATCCTCTTCCATATCTCCAATTTCCTTCCTTGCCTTCTCATAAATATACTATGAATAGAAATGAGCAGTGTGTCTAGCTCTCTTAATGCTCTGAGATTTCTCCTTCCCATAGGATTTTTCGTCAACACTGCGAACCCACAAGGTTCTCATCGCTTCTCTTTGCTACATTGGTTGACCCTCATTATTTATATTAACTATTGGCCTTGGAATATCCACCGTACTACCCTTGACCTTCAACATTGTAAAGATATACATAATGTCCAGATAAAAGCTTATAATATCGTATGCAAGAATCATAGACAAAAAATTGTTATCTTTCCTCTTCCTTATATTGTTGTCACTAGCTTCTCAGGCCTAGCATATGTCTAGAGTCATCATAAGATTACACACTTGTACATCATCTTCCTGGTTTGAAATCATAAGAAAAACCTATATACTTGAGCAACGAGCAGGGTCCATAATGATCAATGATCATGCAAAGGAAGGTTGTATAAGCACCTTATGTCCCAGGTGATGTTAACAAAAACTAATGTCTCACTTTCCCCTACCCCATTTTGTTCAACCTATTTTCTGTACCTATCGTTTGCCAATCTGTCATGCTTAGGAGTGGCCACCTACCCCTCCATTTCTTCCACTTTCCCCTCCGTTCGATGACCATTCATCGACTCTGGGTGGGTGGTATAGTTGTGGGAAACACATGGGCTGAGCAATCTACTTGGTCTAGTCTCTTTACATGTTATTAGCTAATTTTATTTGTTTTTATATTATTCAACTAAAAATTTAACTGGGGAAGAGATTCTAATATTTTTCGTAGTTTTCCTTCATCTTCTAAGGTTAAAGGTATTAGTTTTTTTCCCTAGTTGAGCTGTTTAATCTATGCTTATACTTCCCTTCCTATAAACATAATAATGAAAGGATACTAATCATCTAGAGGATGGTTTCCAAGGCATAATAATATTTGTATTTTATATCATCTTTCTCATGGTGTTTTTCCAAGACCTTGAGCGTAGTCACATACATATCCACTTCAATAGACTTTTTTGGTTCCATCCCATCACACTTTGCTATTGGGTCATTCCACTAAGAGGATTGTTCATTCTTGTACATTTTATCTTAACATTCATTATCTTTTCCACACATAATCATTTCATACTATGATCTGTGTCACCTAGGTGTTCGACGGGGGAGAACATGATCAACTAAATGAGTCGAGTTCTACTGTGGTGGAAGCAATTTAGAATATCTCGACAAATCAAAACAACTAGATAATAAGAATATGTTTATAGACAAGATGCAAGAATTATGAACAAATTTATTTTATTACTTCTCTGTGTACTCTGTTACATGCATTACTAACTCCATAGTACATTAAAGTACATGTTTATATAGAGTGTGTTGGAATTCTTCTGAGCCTTCCCGTTACACTTAGTTACAAGAGAAGTTGTAACACTTACATAAGCGCAACTGCCACAATTGACTGGTAGGTAGAGTGACAAATCTGTCGAAATCAGTATTGTTGGTGTCGATGGAGCATGCTGGACTCATCGGTCTCAACGGTTATGACATTGTCAGTTGTCATCTTCAACACGTGATTTGAGAATTCAACTAGGACTAGGAAAACTAGTCGAACAAGCAAATAGACTTCCTGAATGGATCATTCCTCCCTCCTTAAGAATAAATGGTCTCCATTGCTTGCTTAGGAAGATGAGGAAAATTCTTAGTCATTTCATCTATAGAATACCACTTCCTTGGGATAGAGATGTCCTGGTCTAGCTATATGAAACAAGGGAATTGCTTGCATCCTTGTATGGTGTACTCTTTTCCCATGATTGTGTCACAATAAAGAGGCTCCTAAATGTCTGGATGTATGTCTTCAAGTTCAGTTGTCTACAAGTCTATTTTTTCTAGTAAAAGTTCCTGATATGGTTGAAGTAGACCCACATTAAAGAATGGATGCATACCTACGTATGAAGAAATGTCGAGCTTGAAAGTGTTTTCTCCAATCTGCTCAAGAATAATGTATGGACCATAACACAAAGGCTTTAGCTTCTTGTATGGATCAATGAACCAGTATTTGTTGAGGTGTAGCCATACCTGACCCCCAACTTGAAAAGAATGAGGAATACAATGTTTATTGTGTCGGGCCTTAGATTTTGCATTAGCTCGCTGTAACATCTCATGCGCTTGTTTTTGAATGCCACAAATTTGATCCCTAAACTTGAGTGCTTTCTCAACTTCTCATTTTCCATGATCAGTGTCGTCCAATTGTGTTGAAGGACTGATCAAATCAATAGGCTTTGAGGGTTGAAATCCATAAAATATTTCAAATGGACTATTTCATGTAGAGTTGTGCTTGTGTTGAATGTATGGGAGACTTTCATCCCATGTTCGACGATGTTTATGATTATACATGCACAGCAGTTGTACAACCAAGCGATTCACAACTTCCATCTGTCCATATGTCCGATGGTGTAACAATGTTGACAAATAAAGATGCATGTCGAGTTTCTTCCAGAGGGTTTTCCATAAAATGTTGACAAATCTAGCATCTTACTCGGAAACAATAGTTATTGGTAAGATACAATGCTTCCAAACATGTTCAAAGAAGGGTTGAGCAATATCTTGCGTTGTCGTCATCTTCTTACAAGGAATGAGAATGTCCATCTTGGAAAATCTATCCACTACGACCAATATCGTGTCATGTTGATTCTTGGCGATAGTGTATCTAGTCAAGTAATCCATAGAAATATATTCCCAAGGTCGATTAGGAATTGGAAATGGCATATATAAGCCTTGTCATATGTTAGGCAGTTTAACAATGGCACAAATCATGCATGATCGAATGTACTTATTGACATAAAAAATACTCCTAAGGAATGACGAGGGTATTCGCCACTCCAAAATGTCCTGCAGTCTTACTGTAGCGCACATCCAAAATGAGCTTCTGTCGGTACACAACCTTGTACGAGCTTTTATAGCAAGGTACCTTTCAGGAAATAGTCGGTGGTAGACGACTTGTTGTCTGAAGTTGTCAATAGATTGATGACGAGTCGTTGTCTTCTTGATACAACTGAAGCCAAGTGTTGGTGTCATATCCCTACATACTAATCATTGTAAGAAGGAGAGTAATGGGTGGTCAACTTAGACAATTAGCTGTGGCATTGGATTTGCCTTTTCGATACTTCATTACCAATTGGAATTGTTGCAGGTAATTAATCCCCTTGAGTTGTCGAGTTGTGTGAAGCTTGGATTGGGACAGAGCGAATTGTAGGGGTTTATGGTCAGTATGAACGACCATTTCCTTGGCAAGAACATAGTGTTTCCATTGCTTGAGTGCTTGAATAAGGGCGTAAAGCTCCTTTTCATATGTCGAATACCTCCTAATGGTGTCATTGAAGGTTTTTGAGTGAAAAGTGATCGGGTGACCAAACTGAGTAATCACCACTCCCAAGGCATAGTATGAGGTGTCAATCTCAATCTCGAAAGTATGATGCAAATCAGGTAACACGTATTGGTGGAGTACAGAGCTAGTGCTTAAGCTGCTCAAAAGCTTGTTGTTGTGTTGGGGACCACTTGTAAATAGTGCTTACATTCCCTTTAGTGAATTGATGCAATGTCCAGGTTATGTGACTGAAGTCAAGTATAAATCATCGATAAAAATTTTCCAAACCTAGAAAGCTTCTTAGTTCATGAATGTTCTAAGGAATGGGCCAACCTTTGAGAATCTGTATCTTTTTATGGGCCGACGTGAATGCTTGTAGAGTGGATTACATATCCCAAGTATTTGATGTTATTCATGGAAAATGAACAATTATCCAGATTCAAGTAGAGTTGATGTTGTTGGAGGATGTCGAGGACTTGTCGAATTTGTCAGACATGTTCCTCCCATGTTCTACAATAAATCAAGATTTCGTCGAGATACCGATGAATTTGATCCAATAGTTCCAATTGTACCAATAATTGGATTATTGGCTAGAGAAAAATCTGGTGACATATCAGGGCAATCACTTATAAATTGGCTTTACTGGAGACAAGGCAGGTAGAGCCTCGGGCTTATTGCTTTCGACCATAGGGAGCAAAAAATCAATAAGTATAAAATGAAGAGATAACGTCATCGAACTGTTACTCCAAAATTCTTTAGTGCGGATTGATTCCCTAGATTTCTTAGTTCATTTAATTCAACATAATATTAAAACCTAAACTTATTATACATATTAGTTAAAAATGATTATCTAATTTAAAATGTTATTTAGTTAAACTTATTTTTTGTTTAATAGTGTGCATCCTATCTATTAATTATGACAAAAACAAAATTTATTTAAAAACATTTAATATTGAATATTTTTAATTTTTGTTTAATAGTGTGCATGCTATCTTTCAATTATGGCAAAAGCAAAATTTATTTAAAAACATTTAATATTGAATATTAAAAGAATAAGTTCTCTATTTAAATATTATAGAAATAAATAAATATATAATTTAATAAAAACGATTATCATATTTTGAAATCACTGTCTTAAAAAATTATAAACAATGCCATATTTAATAAATAATTTTCTTTGTTTACACCTTATGCTAAAATACCATTTTCCAAATTTCTAAACATTACTTATTTTTTAATAAATAATTTTCCTCCTCATGCCACACTACCATTTTCCTAATATAACTTTTCCTTCACTCTCAAGCATCTAATGCTCTTTCATTTAGAATGATATAGGGATCTGCATATTTTAAGATAACTTAAACATGTTACATGTTATAAGATGGTGACTTATTATCATGCACAAAGTTCACTACTAGGTTTTGCGTGACTTACTCCATCTTTTAAGTGATATGCCATCGATTTGTTCGCCACCCAAATGGTCACACTTGTTTAAAAAACATAAAGAATTTTGTTCATAATGTCTTGAATTGTATATAAATATTTATAATATTTAATATTTTAATTTTAATACATTTACATTTATTTAATTTGAGATTGATGTATATTTATAGTTTTTAATTTTTTTTTCAAATGCTGGTTATTTAAGGTAAGTGTATTGAGTCATTGACTAAGAAATTATAATGTAGAGGCATCTAAGTCGTCAAAGCTAACTGAGGATCGCACCCGACTTAAGTCACACTAACTCTTAACATGGTTAGATTTTTTGGTGTCTCCTCCCAACTGAGTCATCTCTAAAGGGGATTGAACACGGGCCGCCTTACAAATGGAACTCACACATTAATCAGATGAGCTAGTAGGAATTGACATTTTTAAATTGAAAGACATGTAGGTGGGCTTTAATCCACTTATATGTGCACAAGTCACGATATCATTTTATACAATCTCTTTGGGTATAATCACATATTTGACCATTACCTCAAGTTGACCCCATGGCTTTAGGCTTAGCCTTCATTGGAATTGAACCTTGCTCACTAGTGAAAACTCCTTGCTCTTTACCAATAGATCCAAGTGTTTTTGGTCAATTTATATATCAATTAAATAAAAAACAATTTTTATTATTTTTATTTAAATTTTTTCTCAAAGTTAATATTTTTTTTGAAAATGTAGTTTTATTTGATTCATGGAAATTTTGATAATGAAACTTTGTCTATTAAAATATTTAACTCATTTTAAGGTAGTGCAATGGTTGAAATTTTGAATTAAAAAATAAATAATAATGGATCTTTGCTGTGGCAACCAAAAATAAGATAATAACAAAAAAAATTACGCTGATTCAGTTTTAACTCATTTGATTGATGGAAACTTTGATAATGAAACTTTGTCTTTTAACCGATTTAAAATATTTTAAGGTGGAATGGTTAAAATTTTGAAAAAAAGAATAAATAAAAGTGAAATTTTGCTTTTGCTAACATAAATTGAGTTTCTTCACTTTTTAATCCACCTATTTATAAATGGGTATCTAACTTTTTTTTTTTTTGACAGAAACTTAAAAGGTTTTATATAAAACAGGTTGTGCACAGCTATTCATGACAGAAAAAAAGAGGGAACTGAGAGTTCTTGCAGTTCAAAAAGAGAGTAAACAAAACTGGTCCATGAGGATGACCAAAGAACTCCACACAGAGTTTTAACAAAACTTCTAAGGCCTGGGGTAGTGTATACCCTTATAAACTGCTGACAAAGAAACAGACTAAAAAACATGAAACTATTAAACCGTTAAGGATTGCCTAGGTGCTTCATGGGCTGAGCAACTGGTTCCTCCTCCATGGGGTGCGCTGCTGCTGGTGGTGTTTCAAAAGCATTACTGCCTTGATTCGTGCTTACCAAACGCTGGAGGTCTTCTTGGATTCTGTCTACCTTGCCCAAAATTTCCTTGAGGTTGCTTTCAGTGTCATCAATCCTGGAGTCATGGTTACTTATCTGATATGAAGTGTAACTAACCACTTCCCTCATACTTTAAACCTCATTGGCAATTTCCTTGTTGTCCATAATGCCAATGGCCATCATTTCGTGCAAACACCTGAGATTTTTCTTCAAGTCTGCTAACCCATCGTTCTCATTTTCTTGCGCCATTCTGCCTTGATCGGGTAAAATTTCAATTCTGGATAAATTGTTGTGAAGAGCACGAACAACACCAACAAACACTTGAGCTTGCTCGTCGACAGAGAGACCACCGAGAACCAATTTAAGCATGTTAAGTTCCTGTAGGAGGCAGTCGCAGTCTTTCCTGTTTCAACAGGAGAGAGTGTCGACTGCACCTTCTTTCCACCCTGAGCAATTGCAACCCAAAATCAAATTGTTGCCTTCTATAAAGGACTGATCGTCAATGGAGAGGATGAGCCCATAACCTAAATTCGAGAACCACAAAGAAACACCAGCTTGTGTAGAGCATAAACAAGTGGAGAAAGCAACGAGGGCCAACCTTTCCTTTACAAATACCCTGGTGAGAGGAAGAGTTTCCCATGGGATTTCCTGCAAAGTGCCCTCGTCGACCCCTGCAATGACATCCAACAGTATCCTCTTCGGAGAAATCACATAACGAACAGAGCCATTGTCGAGAGTAAAATGAGGGTGAGGAAGGCTTTGTGGGGAAGACATAATGGAGATGGCGAAAAGACCCGGCGTGCGAGGTGCAAGAACAATAAAACCAAGGAAGATGAGCATTAAAACCTGCAAGGATCGAGGGATGGTAGGTGCAGAGAAGGAGCCAAGGGGCGGAAGAGTGGGGAGGGTTAGGACAATGCGTTAAAGCAGGATATCCTTTGTGAATGTCCGTAGGATTGATGCCGGTGGAGAGTGGAGGGCACGCGTCGGTGAGGTGGGGAGGAGTGGAGGGAGAAGGTTTAGAGCCTTTGTGTAAATCCATGGAGCCTTTACAAAAAAAATTAAACCCTTCACATATATTCTTGGAGGTGAGATTGATTTTATGAGGGTCTAAACTTGCTTCCCAATGCTTCATTAAGGAATGGGTTTGGGGTGAGGAGATTGGCCATTTAGGCAAAATTGACCTTGAGATAAGGAGGCCCTGGTGTTAGCCAAAGCATTAGCGGCAGTGTTGTTTATGCGAAGGATGTGGAAGAATTCATAGTGCTTGGATAAAAGAGGAGTGATTTTGTCGTGCAGGCGACGACACTTTATAGAGCCTGTGGTGTAACCATTAATCATTTTATATATGGCGTGTCGAGAATCTCCAAAAATCGCGATCTTGGAGAAGTTTTTGTTGTCTAGGATTTTCATTCCCTGAAGGAGAGCCAACCACTCGGCTTCATTATTGGTCCTATAACCAAGACCCCAAGCAAAGGTTTGTTCAACATGTCTTCTAGGATCCAGAAGGATCCCCTCGCACTTGCCACACTTGGGTATCTAACTTCTTATTATGACATAGTGCAACATTGTTTTATTTTATTTTATTTTATTCTTATATCTATCCAAGTAACACAGTAATGTGGTTGAGGAGATTTTAATGGAATGACTTAAATTATTAGCAAACTTAATTTAATGGTACATTTAGTTTTTTTTAGAAAAATAGTTTTGTTTCAATCTTTTTTTCAAATTTTTTAATGATTTAGGTCATCTTAAAATGGGTCAAAGTTTTTTAGGCAAAATTTCATGGTCAAAATTCTAATAGTCAAATTAAATGGAACTATAGCTTTTTGAAATTTAAAAATGAATTTTAATATAAAAAAATAAGTTTGTCCACTAAAAACATTAAATTTTATTGTGTAAATGGAGTTGTTTGAGTTGTCTACTCATACCTTATTTTTTCCTTCCAAAGACATAATCATACAAAAAATTTAAAAAACTCATTGCATAAAGATGATACTAAAACCATAATAATATGTATTTATATCACCCTTCTCAAAAGGTTTAATAAAACACTTCTTTTTTATTACCTCTTTATCATTAATCATTACAATATA
Source organism: Pseudotsuga menziesii (assembly GCA_001517045.1). Taxonomy (NCBI): domain Eukaryota; kingdom Viridiplantae; phylum Streptophyta; class Pinopsida; order Pinales; family Pinaceae; genus Pseudotsuga; species Pseudotsuga menziesii. The sequence continues at coordinate 68,743 of LPNX010446785.1, forward strand.
CTTTTCATTTTATTTATTTTTTCACTAAAAAGCAATGCAATTCTTTCATGTAGATGATCCTTCACTTTCACACATACTGCAACTTGCACACAATAAAAAAATATCTCACAGTTCTAGTCATATGTACACATCACATAATGCCTATTTCTAATCATATGTACACATCACATAATGCCCATTTTTAATCATATATGTACACATCACATAGTGCATTGAGGATCCAATGAAGTACTTTTACAATGTTAACCTCATACACACACATCACACTATGCATAAAAGATGGGGATGGAATGATTCTTGAATATTTAACTTTTGACTAGAATATATGCCATTCTTTTACTCTTCCATGCCATTCTTTTACTCTTCCTAGTTGAATACATTTTTTTATCTATAAAAATAGATTATAATGTATTTTTTATTATCATGTTTTGATTCTATAGTATTTTTTAAACAAAGGGGAGTATGAATTTGACTTTACAACAATGTAGTATTATTGTAATACGAGGCTGTCAAATTCATCAATTTAACATAATTAAGGTTCCATCTTTGTGGAATCAAGGTCATTATTGTAATGATGATTCATATTAGCCACTACACTCATAGTCTAACAAGGTATTATTATTCATTATTATTGAAATTTAATCATTTTTATCAATAATGATGAGATTTAAAGTTAAAGGGGATTTAAAGTTTAAGATTTTTAACTTGTGAATGTAGATTTTTAATTAAAACATCAAGGATGTGAAGAAGTGTATTGGAGAATGTGTTTTTGATAAAAAAGAAGTAGAAGTAACATTCGAACTATAAATGATTGAATTTAAGACATAGAATAAGGAAGCGAGGCATTTGGGTGACCTGGTTAAATGACGTACTAAAGAGAGTTGGTCAGCAACCATGAATTGGTTTGGTAGAGATTATGATAATGTCGATAAACTCGCAGACAATCCAATGAGTGCCATAACAAAGCATCGAGGTGCAAGGTGTGATTTGTATACATACATGTATTTTTTTTTTCACACAGAAAATACAACTTTATATTAAGGAAAGTTGTGTCATGTATACAAGATCTTCATCGGTTCTTTGAGTTTTGATCTCCAACCTAAAACATAATTTCAGTTTCTATCTATTCCACTATCTTTAAACAGTAATTACATATCTTAAAACTAGGTTAGATTCCCAGGTTGACACATACTGTTTAGGTAGAATGTTACTTGACTAAATAAAGCTTAGAGTGTTGTGTTTGAGTCTGGTTCCCTCCTGAACCAATACCCAATCAATGGATTCCATTCCAACCCTAATGGCTTGTTTGGATAATGAGTCTGCTTCTATGTACAACTCTCAGAAGATATGTCTAAATATGGTTTGCTGAAAATAATTAACGTGGTTTAATGAAAACGAGTAGCATGTTTTGTGTCAAATGAAGTACTAAAGAGAGTTGGTCAACAACCATGAATAGGTTTGGTAGAGATTATGGTAATGTCGATAAGCTCGTAGACAATCCAACGAGTGCCATAACAAAGCATTGAGGTGCAAGGTGTGATTTGTATACATACATGTATTTTTTTTTCACACAGAAAATACAACTTTATATTAAGGAAAGTTGTGTCATACATACAAGATCTTCATCGGCTCTTTGAGTTCTGATCTCCACCTTAGAACATAATTTCAGTTTCTATCTATTCCATTATCTTTAAACAATGATTACCTATCTTAAAAATAGGTTAGCATCCCAGGTCGACACATACTATTTTGGTAGAATGTTACTTGACTAAATAATGCTTAGAGTGTTGTGTTCGAGTCTGGTTCCCTCCTGATCCAATACCCAATCAATGGACTCCATTCCAACCCCAATGGCTTGTTTGGATAACGAGTATGCTTCTGTGTTTAGCTCCTGAAAGATATGTCTAAATACGGTTTGCTTTATTAATGAGGTTTAATGAAAACGAGTAGCATGTTTTGTGATTTTCAACCGCAACTTTTTTTTACTTGGAAAAATACATTTTTGGGTAACCCTCGAACTCTTCTTGTTATAATGAAGATTGTACTCAATGTAAAGCGGGTCACACATATTATTATACGCTGACTCGATGTGAACATCAAGTGAGACTCACATATACAAATACAAAGGTGGCAGACTCGAAGACTTTACTCTAAGACCCCGTGCTTGATATTCAAAATACTCAACCACTCAAACTAATCCATCAAAATTATTTTCTACTACAATTCCAATATTTGTTCTAACTATTTGAACACAGACCAATTTATACTTTTTCACAATAAATTTATTGGATTTTGAACCAATAACAACCTAATGTTTGGTGAAAAGCCACAAACAAAGTGGTAAGATAAAGAATCACAAGACTAAAAGAAACAATGACACCTTGGAAGAACAACCACTTTAGCTTGGAGCAAAGCATCAACTACACACTGAAGTAACGTCTCATGCACGAAATATTATATCCTCCCTTGAGACTTTAAGGAGAGGTCCCCAACATGTACGCACTAAGGAAACAACTGGCATGATTGGGACCACCCTTAACAAGGGCATCCGTTTAGATGTACCCTAACCATTTGAATCATGGTCCCATAACATTTGAATCATAGATTTAAATTTATTATAAGTTTGATTCATGCTAGGACCTAAGGAATATAATTCAAATTTACTCTGTGAGCTTGATGATTTATCCAAAGTTCTGAGAGGAGACAGCATAATCATAAAAATAATGCCCACCCACAACAGCAAAATGCCAGGCACCATAGTGGAGAGACACCAAATGGGTCTATTCATTACAAGGACCCACATACCTAGAAACTCATTCTCCTAACCCGTTAGTGGGAATCCCCTTGGAACATTCAAAAGCTTTTCCAGGAATATAACCATCATAAAGCAAAAGAGCTGAGCTCTTAGGATTTCATCTGCTCAGCTAAGAGATGGGAGCATTGGTTCATGAAGCCAAGCATCCCTGCATACAGAATTTCTTCATACCCTTTCTTCAACATTGATGCAAGATTCTCAAAAACCTAAACCAAGGTAAGCATCTAATCCCTCCCACAAATCTTTCATTCTGTTTCTGTTAGATCAAAGATTTGTTTGTACAAATGTTGTTTGCTTTGCTGGGACTTCATAAATCTCAGCTTTTTTACAAATGGTGTCTGCTCTGTGAAGAGTTATAAATGTCATCTACTAAATGCACATTGTGTTCAGGAGATTTGTGATAGATCCTGGCTTTTTGTAGCTTTTGCAGTTGGACATATTGTTAATACTTTCTGTGTTTTCTGGTTTATCACTGTGAGAAAGATTTTTCAAGATTGAATTCTTCATTTTTATCTCAGACATTTGGTGGAGAAAGATCAAGATTTACTTAAAACAAAATCTTTCTCAAGATTGAATTCTTCATTTTTTTCGATCAAGATTTACTTGAAACAAAATCTTTCACATGATAAATCAACCAGAAAACATTGACAAGATTGTGATGTTTCTGGATTTGCACTGTGTTGAAGTTTAGAATACAGAAAACATTGACAAAATTGCGATATATGTTTTTGGGTTGCATTGTGTAGAAATTTAGAATATTCAAGGCATTAAAAGAGTAGATGATCATATTCTCATTCGCATTTGCTTGCAGGAAATCATCAGCATGGTATCAGAAAGCTATGCAAGTAGCCAAGTTATGGCGAGTTGTGTTCCGATTTCCCAATCATCAGATCCCTTCAGTTGATCAACACAAACATGCAAAGCTTCGAAAATGTTGCAGCACTTCTGCTGTTTCTTCTTCTTCTTCCTCCTCCTCTCCCTCTTCCTCTTCTTTTTTCACAGAAACTGGGCAATCCATCCCCTTGACGCCACCACGGACTCCGCCGCGGGCGCTTTCTTACCCCTCGTCCCTCACACGGACTTCTTCTTGCCTCCTCTGCTCGCCCATACCCTATACGGACTCCTTCCGCCGGCGGAGCACCGTCCAGCCGCCACTGGCCACCGCGGGTGGACGGGAGGAAGTAGCGGCGCTCAAAAAACCGCCCGCCGCCACTCGCGTCGCCACCTGCCCGCAGCCACCCGTTACTGCTGCCCGAAGGAGAGTTTTTAGAGGAAAGTCGGTGATGGACAACTCATTGATGAGAAAGTCGGTGATAGAAGAGGAGAAGATGATGACTAGGAGGAGGAGAGATGATGAGTTTGCTATCATGCAGAGAAGGAATTCTTTGAAGAGAAGGCAGATTGGTCCAAGTCCTCTCAGCCGGGTGGTTATGGCCACCGCCACGGCTGAATAGATTGAGGAATTTTAGTCTTTTTAGCCAGGTGGTCATGGCCACCGCCACTGCTGAATAGAAAGAGGAGTTTTAATGTGGAACAAAATCTCAACATACAGATATGTCATTGTAGCGATAGCGTTGTGAAACAAAATTGCATCATACAAGTTGTTATTGTAGCGAGAATTGGTCAGAGATAGTTAACTTGATTGTAATATTGGATATTTATATATATATTTATTGTTTTGTCTTGTTGTATATATCATTGTCAATGTTATTTAAATTAAGTTTATGAGTGATTCATATTTGATAATTATAGAAATCAATTGAATTTCATCCAAGTAGTTGTGGCATGGAGTGTGATTATATTTTTTTTTGAGATGTAGTGTTATTTTTTCTAGTTTTCATAAATAATCTATTAAACTTATAATAAATATATTGTTTTTAAACTACTTAATTTATAGCAAATTTGTTTATAAAATATTAAAACATTTAAAATAAATAAATAATAACCCATCCCATTTTTTTTAAATAAATATTTAATAACTTTAAAAGTTTATAAAATATATACCTTGGCTAAGCTTTTCCAGCTTTATGAGTCTTTAATTTGAGTTAATTATTGCTTTTCATCTTTATGCACTTTAAAATGGTTAATTATTCACAACTTCATGCATCTTTTGTAAAGTTATAATGAAAATAATATAAAATATAAAGTTGATTGTATATTTAAGAAGGTATCATTTTTAATTAGAATATGTAAAGTTGATTGTGTGTTTAGAAAGGGAGAATTCTTCTTCATTGTGTACTTATGTGAGAACAATATAATAAGACCCACTCAAAAGTAAAATACCATAAGGTTAGACTCCCACCTTACACTATGTTGTGTTAATATGTTAAAACATACATTAAAGCAATTGCTGGAGGCACTCCATTCGTTCGTTGTTGTCTTGAGAACCACTATATACCTTATACTCACATAACCAAAAAAAAAAGTATTAAGATTATGCAGGTCAAGTATGCAGGTCAAGTACCTAATCTCATACAACAAGTTCAAAGAGCACTAAGATAATGCTTACCAAGTTTTTTGTTCAAAGAGCACTAAGATAATGCTTACCAAGTTTTTTGTTCAAAGAGCACTAAGATAATGCTTACCAAGTTTTTTTTTTAAAGAGTTGGTGTACAGTCTCTCTAGGTATATTTTTAAAGAGTAGGTGTACAATCTCTCAATTACATTTTGAAGAGTAGTTGCATAATTTTTTAATAGAGTTATGGTATTATGTATCAATTCCTTTGTAAGTGGTTTTATATTTTATGGTGATATTTTATCATGAGTTAGATTAATTTCTCAATAATTAGTTGACAATTTGTATGGTTGAGTTTCAATAAGTGTCATTTTCAATGTGTCCATGGAGCGTCAATGATTTCTTCCATGTAGTTCCAACTTAATTGCTTTATAGATGTTGGTTAAATACTTGGTGTTATATGTGTTCCATTATGACTTAAAATAATAATCTATAAGGTAGAAAGTGGCGACTAATGTCATGATTATTTTTTTTCTCGTAATAAAATGTGTAAATCATTATAAGTAATAAATTACAATGTGCAGAGACATATCTATGTCTTGACTAGCAGTCTTGCTGCTATAACTTTGGATAAAGAGGTCCAAAAGATAATCGAGCTGACAAAAGACACCCACATCAAAAAATAAAACATTAAAATATTACATCAATAGATATGCATCATAGTGTATTGAATCCGTTGCATCAAAATTCAGTCGAGTAGCCGCATAACTGACCCATAAGAATGCCTTATCATTTTGTTCCATTGGTCAACAATGAGATCCAAAAAAAACACCTTTTATTTGAGACTTGCCTCCCTCCATCTAAACTCATAATATCAAAGGTTTAGGATTGTGCTCTTGAGTATTGTCACCAACATGTTCCCATAGCTTCCAAGAGCCTTCAATCAATCGTATTCCTTGCTTAGAGAGAGCGTCTGCATGATTATTCTTCTTTTGATACATATGTTGAAAACCGATTGAATGGAATAGACCACGAAGTTTAATCAATTCTTCATATATAGGCACTTAGTGAATGTTCTTGGGATCCCTATTGAATTTCATCTAGTCCACAACCCGTTTGGAGTCTCCAAAGACTTGTAATCTATTAATGCCTTTATTGTGAGCCAATGATAAAACCATCTTAAGGGCCAACATTTCAGCCTTGTTATTAGTGCTCTGATCTAATCCAGTTGTGCAACTATACCAATGTTGATATGAGAAGAAGACTAAACCACCTGCCTCGCCTGTAGTTGGGTCGCCCTGAGAGGTACCATAAAAAAAGGCCCCACTGATTGATCTATCTATCTCTTCTTTTGTCGCTCTTCTGACTTTTGGAGCATTATCATCTTGTGGAAAAATCCTAGAATGGCTAAGCTCTTTGTAACATAGCAAAAATGAGCCATGAGTGTGTTTTCAAAGATAACCCGATTTTTTGCTAACTAGGAACCACAAGTAATAAGAGCATGTAAGGATTTGTAATCATTATATTGATTGTTTATGTGCAAATGTTTTAAAGAATCGCTGAGTTGAAGCCCATTCCATATGAATTGTGTACTTGAGTGATGAGAAGCTAAATACCACATATTCCTGATATAGTCACAATGAATAAAAAGATATTCCAAGTATTCATTGTTCGCCTTGCAAAGAGGGCACCTCCCCAGACTGATACAGATTCTTTACCAGGTTCTCCCATATCAGTATTTTCCTTTTTAACACTAACCACATGAAGACTTTAACCTTTAACGACCATTTTAAATTCCATAAAACTTCATTCCACCTCAACTACATATTCATCTTCATGTAGGACCCAATATACAATGCTTAGTCTATTTACACCTTCTTCTTCATTCCTAGACCAAATAAGAGAGTCATCTCTATCAACCAAGTGAATGTGACTCTTTTCAAGGTTGTCTGTGTATCTCTCCCAACATATTTTTTTCATCTGCAAAATCCAAATCATAAACATATAACCATAATTGCCTATAGGCCAGGGAGTTTTCATTGTCTACAACATGGTTCAGGAAGATCATGCCTTGATCTCCAAGAGAATTAATCACGTAGTCAGGAATTTTATGATCTAGCTACCAATCCAAGGATCTGATCCAATTCTAAGCTTTCTCCCATTTCCTACATGCCACACCAACCAGTCGCCAATCAGTGCAACTGCATTGGTAAATCGCTCCATGAGATGGACACATTATGGCTTGGTTTATCAATTAAACATAACCATTCCTCCACAATCAATGGATAATTGTACTTGTAATAGATTACCTTCACCCATAGACCATTGTTCTTGAGAAGCCTCCAAATCCCATTTGTTGCTAATGCTTTAGCAAATAAAAGTGGATTTTTCAAACCCTAGCCCCCAAGTGTTTTTGGAAGAGCTATTTTGTCCCAAACCATCCATGTGAAAGATCTAGCTTCTGTATTTCCCTTCCAAACAAAATTCTAACATAACTTCTAAATGTGAATTAAAGTGCCAACACGAACATAATCTAAGGAGGTCCAGAAACCAGAATGGCATCAAGAACGAATTTTATTAGAATTAATTTCCCTCCTATAGAAACCCATTTATCGCACCATATCTACAAATGCTTCAAAACCTTTTTTCATAATATAGGCCTAGTCTCTTCTTTGATAATCATTAAATTTTAGGACCAAACCTAGATATTTGATACCTTCTAGCTCATTCACCATAGCGAAGTCTATAACAGAATTGATCCAATCAGAATCCAATTGTTTCCTGTGCATAGAAGACATAGAGGATTTCCTAAAATTTATTAACAAACTAATCACTTCTACGAATAATGTTAAAATGGCCCTAATATGCTCTATGTCCCTTCTATATCCATTGGAGAAGAGTAAGATATCATCAACAAATAGTAAATGGATAATGCTGATAGGACCTCCCCATATGGATACCTTGGATAGTGCCATTAGATCAAGCATGCATAAAATTTCTGCTTAGGACCTCCATCACCAGGATCAAGAGAAGAGGTGTCAATGGGCATCCTTGCCTCAAACCCCTCTCGGGTTTAAAAGACTCAAAAGTAAATCCATTGGTTTGAATAGCAAAAGAGACAAAGTGAACACATGCTAAGACCCAATTAACAAACTATAAGTGAAAACTGGCTTGGAGAAGCATCAATCGAAGATAAAGCCAACTTACTCTATCACATTCCTTTGATAGATCCACTTTAATGATGGCAACAAGGATCTTTCTAGATTTAACAATGTGCATCGCCTCCTATGAAATTCCAATTGCATCATGTATCTATCTTCCCTTGAGGAAAGAAAATTGTTCTTGAGAGATAGAATATGAGAGAATTCTCTTCATCCTGCAGGCAATAAATTTAGCAATAATTTTATAAACATAGTAACAAAGAGAGACAGGTCAATATTCACCCCAATTCTTAACATCATCGGACTTAGGGATCAAAGCAATCAAAGTGGAATTGAATGTTGCTAACACTCTCCCACTCATCCTTAATTCTTCTACCATTGGCAGCAAATTAGATTAAAAAAACTAAGAAACCTTTGAAAAATTCCACAAGCATACCATATGGGTTGGGGCTCTTTTCCTTCTGAAGGGAAATGATCACAACTCTTATCTCATCAACTGAAATTGCTTGACAAATCTGCTCATTTTGTTCATCATTCACCAAGGTTGGGTATTCACTGATAATTTTCATCATCTTGTCCATTTAAATCCCTTGCTCTTATTTATAGAAACTTTTGAAATGATTGACACCTGCTTTGGCCAAAACCCAAAAACCAGTCACTTGATTTCCATTTTCCTCCTTAATTTTCCAGATAGAATTTGTGTGTCTTCTCTATTTAGGAAAATTGGGTTTTTTTTTGGTATTGTCGTCCCTTTCTAGATCCATATCGCTCTACTTTTGAGCCTCCATAAGGCTTCTTTATCATCCATAATTTTTGTTCTCAAAGTCTCTTACTCAACAATCTTTTTCTTTTGTTCTAGGTTGATGAATCCAGATAAATTGTTGTTATGAAACTGATATATTAAATCTTCAATATGCTTGAGATCTTCATCTTGTCTTTTCCTTGTTTTAGTAGCCTAGGAGATGGATTTGTCCTTGATCCTTTTCATATTGTGTAGGAACTGAATAACAACATAAGCATTACTTTCTTCATTAAAAGGAATCCACAGATTTTTAACCATGTCTTTATATTCTTCCTCCCAACCAAGCAGAGTTGAATTTTAAGGAGTTGGGAGGCTTGTTGTTCTCAAAATTATGTTTTGATCTTGGAACCACCGATCCCTATCCAACACATTTACGTAAAAGAACACTTGGTTGCAGTGTTTTGGGTAAACATAAGGATCTTTTTCATCCCACGTCTTTTTAGAGTTGAGACATATTATCCCACTATCAGGATCTTGCTTTACATTATTCAAACCGAAAGTATCCCACTACTTGCACCTAAAAATAACACATTGGAAAGATGAGAATTCCTATTGCATGATCTCTGGTGTATTTCTGACATATCCTAGATTCCCCTCTATTATGTTATGATCATGATGTCTAGCATGACTAGATTAGTCAAACTCGACCTCCACTCCATAGTAAAATGTGACATTTCCATCATCAGTATCCTCAGTGCGAAAATGATGTTCATGTGTCCACTTAGATGAGAACAAATGCACCTAAAAAATGTGAAGAACAGGCTTTGTCATATGCTTAGTAAGTGTAGCATTAATAAAAACATAATACATGTTATAAATCAAACATGCATTATAAAATAAACAATGTATATGGGGAGATTATAGAGTTGTTGCACCCAATCCTTATGTTTAGTGCATTCTCTTCAACACGTAGGTAATGACCAGATGCGCCATATTTCTCTCTGATATGGTCAGCCACCCAACTATTGGGACAGGTCAATGGCATATTTTCTTTTAAATGATTAGAATAGGGGGTGCTTCTACCATTGAACCATCTGAATTATTTCATGTCACTGTCCCATTTCCTTCTCTTCTCTTCATACAATGCAACCCATGGTTGCGTGGCTCTGCATTATAAAGAACAAATTTATTGAGGGCATCAATTTTTGCATTTGTTGATGTATTCATGAAATGAAAATGATCATTAGTATGAGATCAAATATATATTGTCAATTTCAATTTAAACAATTACTCTGCAGAAAATTGACAAAATATAAGTGACTTACTCTTTATCATGCACCTTTTTCCATTCGTTTTGAGTAGCTCCCCTTCCTTTTTGTTCTCATACCATTTGTCTTCCCAAACCACTCCACCATACCATTTAGTTGTCAGTCGTCATTTTCCTTTCTGCTTGGCTTCAAGCTTGATAGCATAGTGGAATGCATATGTGAGCATATTAACAGTAAGGAAATCCATATCTTGCTGAATGTGCAGGAATAGACCACTGACATACTTCAAAACAAGCAATTTTTCTTCTTCTTGAACATCAAGTCTAGCCATGAGTCGATAGAACTCATCGATATATATCTACACAAACTGGTCTCTCCATTGCCTTAGTTGTTGCCATTTCTTATACTGTTGCTTAAGGTAATTGGGTGGATAGAACTCTCTTCTGACATGCTCGACGAATTTATTCCATGTGTCTATGGGGTTTTCTTCTTTATCTGTATTCGTCGATAGATTCTGCTACCTATAGTGCATAGAATTCGGCATCTTTAAGGACATAATACTGATCTTTTCAGATTCTAAGAGTCAATTCACAGAGAAATAGGATTCTAGTTGTTGTACCCAGTTGTCGACGAATTGAACATCATTTTTTCCTTTAAGATTCGGTATATCCAAGGTCATCTAAACCTTTAAAAAGTTGATTTTGTGGGAAGTGTATGTTGTCCATCTTCCTTTTGAAGTCGAGGCGATTCACATGAGAATCTCATTGAAGTAGGTGAAAATTTTGGTTCATTGTCGAGCCAGTGCTTGCTCTATGAGTTGCTCTATTTCTTTAGTTGCAAGGCTTTTGTCTGCTTCTCTTGCCATCTTCGGATGAGTGTTTCTAACTACTGGATACTCAGAATTTGAAGGTAGCGTTTGTTCGGATTGTCAGGATGAACAGTGTTTACGTAGAATTTATGCAAGGTCAAGATGAAAAGCTTGAAGACCAAATGGTAGCTCTAATACGAATGATTTGCGTCGCCTAAGTGTTTGACGGGGGATAACAGGTTTGACTGAATGAGTCGAGTTCTATTATGGCTAAAGTAATTTAGACTATGTCGACAAATCAAAGCAATCATGCAATAAGAATATGTTTATAGAAAATTGAGAGACATCAAAACAAAGTTCTTTTATTACTTCTTTGTGTACTATGTTACATGCATCACTTCCTCTATAATACATTACTGTACAGGTTTATACAGAGTGTGCTAGAATGCTTGGGTTTCTTTCTGTTACGTTGAGTTATAAGAGAAGTTGTAACGCATTAGGGAAATCCTGAGGTCTAAAATGGGCCTCATAAAAGATATAATAAAATATTATGAGTTGGACATTTTGTGGGGAAGGTATATTTACAACTCATCTCTTACACTATAACCAACGCAATTATGGTTAAATTAAATTGAAAAGATGTCTAAAATAAAATCAATAAACAAAATCAATAAATAAATCATCTTTGATATGACTAAAAGCAAAATAACTTTTGAGTGCATAAATTACTTTTAAATATAATATGATAGATATGACTAAAAGTAAAGTACTTTTGAGTACATAAATTACTTTTGAATATAATATGATATATTAATTTTGAGTACATAAAGTACATAAAGTAATGTACTTATTAAATAAAATATATTAATTTTGAAATTTGAAACATAAGTTACTTCTTCAATATTCAAAATATGTTTATAAACCATGTATTTATAATTTTGAATTTTAAATATAAAGTTAAATTTAAATGAATAAATTGTCATTTCTTATATATATTAAAAATAAAAATTAATTTTAAAATATAAATATAAAAAACTATAAATAAATAAATAAACATTTTTAAATTTATTTTTCATCATTTTTATACACCTTCAAAATCACGTGTAAACTCATTTTTAATAGTTTATTGTGATATATATTATGTATAATATATATCATTTTTAATGCAATAATTAATAACATCATTAAATAAATTTTAAAAAAAAATGTTAATATTGGAATGAAGGAATAACACATAAATTTTTACCATAAAACAATTGAGTTAATATTAAGCAAATGAGATTATATGTAATAAACATTATTATTATATGTAATAAAAATTATAATGATATAATAGTTTATTCAACTTGCTACATTAAGATTTTATGCATGTATTTGGTTTTGTAACTTGACTGTACATGTCTAATTTATGTTGGTATAGATGTAGGTGTTTCAAATGTTAAAAGGTGATAGTAAAATATGAACCTTGAATAACATCTAAATTTTAAAAAAATATTAATATTAAAATTCAACGGGATGAGAATATATATATATAATATTTTATTTTATAATATATATATATATATATATATATATATATATATATATATAGTAAGAATTTAAAAAACAAAAAACTATTAATCATCAAGTTGTTTTTATTATTATTATAAGATGTTAAATGATTTTGATTTTAAATAAAGATTTGATATATATATTTTAAATATTGAAAAAGTAATTACATAATTTTCATTTTGATAGAGCATTTACTTTCTTTTTTTATTTGTAACTTATTTTATATTGAAATATAAAAAAACAATTACATTTGAATTAAACATTTAGTTTTTTTATATTTGTAATTTATTTTATATTGAAATATAAAGAATACTTTTCTTTCTAAGTACTTTAGTACATTTATATTATATTCAAAAATAATCTGAGTACTATTTTCATAACGAGTACTTTACTTACAACATTGATATAGTCAACCATGGGTTTTCACTCACCATTTACAATTTGACCAATAAGCGTCATTAACTCAACCAATGCCACCTCAACTATTATATATGATGTCATCATCTAGAATGTGATTGGTTCTTTTAAAGTGAATTGTGATAGTACATGATTTGTTTGGAGGCCAATTTTTGACCTCAAAATCCCCTAATGGATTGTAGAAGTGCAACCGTCACAATCGACTAGTAGACAGAGCGATAGTATATCGGAGTCGTTATGTCGTGGTCAATGTCTATGGAGCATGTTGGAGTCATTAGTCTCGACGAGTTATGTTGTGGTTGGCTCATATAGATGGAGTATTCGATGTCGATGGAGCATGTCGGAGTTGTCAGTATTTGACAAGTTATGTTATTGTTGGTTCTGGTAGTTGTCGGTCGTCATCTTCGACAAGTGACGTGAGACGTTGACTAGGACTAGGCCAACTAGTCAAGTAAGCCAATCAAATTTCTGGATGGATCAAGAAGATTTCATAATATGTGGTGCCATATCTGAAGTCCCTGTTAACAGTTGTCCAATTCTCTTTCCTTGATTTTTACATATATCTACTCAAAACTCTCACTGCATGAGAAATTTCCAGTCTGATATAGAACATCGCATACATCAAACTACCAACTGCATTGGCATATGGAACCCGTGGCATATCTTCCTCTTCTACTTGTTTCTTGGGACGCTGCTCTACATATAACTTTACACCAATAGGAATAGGGACCTTCATCGGCTTACTTTCCTGCATGTTAAATCTCTATAGTACTATCTCAACATATTTTCTTTGATTCAACCATATTTTCTTGTTTGCACAATCTATTCTTATCTCCAATCCTAGTATGAAGTTTGCAGCACAAAGATCTTTCATGTAAAATTTGGAGGACAATTGAGACTTCACCTCCTTTATAACATATTTGTTGTTTTCAATCATCAACATACAATACTTTGTTAATTAAGTGATCACCAACCTGTTTGGAGTATACACAGTGATCAACTTTGGTTCTCACAAACCCAATTCCAAGTATGTATGTGTCAAACTTGTTGTACCACATCCTTGGAGATTGCTTTATATTGTAAAGAGACTTCTTTATTTTACATACCATCTCTAATTTCTTTCCCTTTACTGTGAACCCTTTTGGTTGTTTCATGTATATTTCTTCTTCTAGATCCCCATGTAAGAACGTTGTCTTCACATCCATATTCTCTACTTCAATATCAAAAGAAACAAAAATAGAAAGAATAAAACTAATAGAAGTTAATTTTTGAACTAGAGAAAATATTTCACCAAAATAAATTCCCTTTACCTAAGAATATCCCTTTACTACCAAGCAATCTTTGTACTTCTCCACTTTACCTTCTGCATTCAACTTCTTTTTAAACAGCCATTTGCTGCCAATGGATTTTCTTCCAGGTGGTAAATGGACTAGATCCCAGGCTTCATTTTTTCCAAGGCATCCATTTCTTCAATCATGGCCTTCTTCCAGGTATCACTATTATATGAATCAATAGCTTAATTCACATTTATAGGATCATCATTAGAAATAGATAAAGAAAAACTGGAACAAAAATTAGGAGGGGAATACCTTTCTGGTTTCCTGCTTTCTCAAGATGATCTCCTCAAAACTGGGGTATGAGGTTCTTCTTCTTCTTTCGATTTAGCTTCTTTCCTTGAATCAGATTCTTCATCTTCTAACTCAAACTCTATTGTATCTGATTTCTTTTCCATTGGATTCCCTTCCTATCTTGGGACTTCTTTGACCTCTCTAAATATAACATATCAACTATAAACAATCTTCTTAGTTGCATGATTCCAAATATTATAACCGCTCATACCATCTTTATAGCCAATGAAGATTCATTTTTCAGCTTTGTTATCCAATTTGCTCATTTTCTCCTTTGGAACATGAACATAAGCATCACAACCAAAAACTTTGAGATGCTTAATGGAGGGTTTCTTACCATTCCATACCTCTTGTGGAGTTTTGTCAACCAATGTTGATGTGGATGATCAATTTACCAAGTAATATGTAGTCTGTTACAAATGTTAAATTTAAATATTAAGCAAGGTTAATTTTAGTAAATGTTTGTAATTAAACTAAGAGGTGACTTGAAACGTCACCTCTCTTCCCCACTTAAGGTATAAATACCCAAGGCAATTATTATTGTAAACCATCTTCTTCATATTGATTACTTATACATTTTACATTACGTTTATTTTCTCCTCCATCAACATTTCTGGTATTTCATTGGTATCAGAGCCTCTCGGCTCTCGGCACCAATCCACCATAATCTCACCTCCGCTGCACACCTCCTCTTTACCGTCCACGCGCTCACGCTGCACTCCATCTCCACCTCCATCCTGCTCCACCATTCTGCCTCTCCCTAGCACCCCTCCTCTCGCCTCCTCTCCAATACCAATGTAATATTAAATAAATTATTAATATTAATATATTTTTATTAATATTATTATCAAACAAAACTATATTATAATAATTATTATTATTATAATTATTCCAAAAAAAAAAATCGTGGCTGGTTGGCATCATGTCGCAAAGAAAAATAAATCCACATTTGGCGCCGATAAAATTCCAATCACAAGATCAATGGACGCTCGGTTCGACCAAATCAGTGAGAAGATTAACAAGAACTACGAGGAACTCCAGGCAAAGATCAAACAAACGAGTGGCAATTTGACGTCGACTTGGACACAAATCACGTCACGAATATCTAACCGCCAGCTTGGACATATTACAAATATCTAATGACTCGCATCCAAACTCTCCAAGAACGCCAGAGTAGCCAGATCCTCTATTCAACATGTCGTCCTCAAACTCATATGCCCAAGGATGCCAAATGCAGGTGAAAGTCGAGTTACTCAAATACGACGGGGACGAACGACAATGCATAGCATGGATTAACAAAGCCAAGGAATACCTAGACATCCACAACATCCATTACGAAGGCGAGAAAATTAAATATGCCTCCATGCATCTAGAAGGAAACGCTTACAATTGGTACTTATGGTGGAAGAACACTGCAAGAATATGTTCTCATAACTGGGCTAGTTTCAGGAATGACCTCATCAAAAGATTTCAGGGCGTTGAAGAAAAAGATTTTTTTTCCAAACTCACAAGGTTACAACAAAAAAACAGTGTCGATGAGTACACCTGTGAGTGGGAAGCGTTGTCAACTCGAGTCCCAGAGTTAACCGATGACCAATGATTACAGACCTACATACACGGTCTTAAACAACACATCTGTGATGAACTAGAGTTACATAACATCTCTACCTTGGAGGAAGCACAACGCAAAGCCAGGATTATTGAAAAAAAATTCAAGAAATCTGCTCATACACATTTCGACAAAGACGACTCCAAAAGGAAGCCTTTCCAATCAACATACACAGGAAATCCAAGATATACACCGCCACAACTCATGGAAGGAACGAAGCCCAGTTTAGAGGCCCAGAGAATAAAGGAAGGGAAATGTAAGTTCTGTGGAGACAAATGGGATCCTATGCACCGGTGCTTACAAAAGAAATTGTATGCATGTGAAGCAAAAGAAGGAGAGTCGGAAGTCGAAGAACCAATTGAGAACGAGGCGGATAGTCAACCAGACTACCAAACAGAAATCAAGGACGACACCCCAAAAATATCATTAGCCGCTATTACCGGAATCTCCCAACATCAAACATTGAAGATTAAAGGACATATAAAAAATAATAATGTCACAATTCTCATCGACTCTGGTAGCACCCATAACTTCGTTAATGCCAGCCTTGCTAAAATATTTAACTTATTTGTTCGTCCAATACCTAACATGAAGGTTATGGTAGCAGATGGCAAGAAGATTGACAATGTGGGAAAATGTCACAAAGTCAAGTTACAAATGCAAGAATATAACTTAGAATCAATTTTTTTTGCGGTACCACTAGGAGGAGTCAATGTAGTATTAGGAATACAATGGTTACAAACCTTGGGTACATACTCCGCAAATCACCAAGAGCATTTTATTGAATTCCAGTCGTTCGGGAAGACACACAAATTATACGGGTTCTAACAACCTCCGACACAGTTAGTTACATCACATCAAATGGAAAAACTACTTCAGAAAGGCGCACCAGCATACATACTTCAATGCCAAGAAATGGAGCTTCTAACGTGTGAAGGAGACATGAACAAACAAATAGAGATAAAAGAGCTGATTAAAAAACATCACAAGGTGTTTCAAGAACTACCCATGGAGCTTCCACCAAATAGAAAGATTGAACACATAATCGAAATAGAACCAGGGACAAAACCTACAAGTAGCAAACCATACAGATACCCGCATCACCATAAAACAGAAATCGAGAGGTTAACTCAGGATCTTCTGAAGTGTGGCTTCATTTCAAAAAGCAGAAGCCCCTATGCAGCTCCAGTAGTGCTAGTACGAAAGAAGTATGGCTCGTTCAGGTTGTGCATAGATTCCAGAGGACTGAACAAAATAACTATCAAAAATAAATTTCTGATCCCATTCATCGATGAGTTGCTGGATGAACTTCATGGGGCTAAGTACTTTTCAAAGTTGGATCTCCGATCTGGTTATTACCAAATCAAAGTTAGAGTAGAAGACATAGCTAAAACTGCTTTTTGCACTCATGAAGGCCATTATGAGTTCAAAGTAATTCCCTTCGGGTTGACTAACACTCCAGCTACGTTTCAAGCTTCAATGAACGAATTGTTCCAGCCATTCTTAAGGAAATTTGTACTAGTGTTTTTTGATGACATTCTCATATACAACAGAACATGGAAGGATCATTTGGAACACTTAAGTCAAGTACTTACCATTTTGGAAGAAAACAGATTCTACGCGAAGAGGTATAAGTGCACCTTTAGGAAAGAAGAAGTGGACTACCTAGGTCACAAAATATCAAAGGAAGGTGTCCAGGTTGATCCAAGTAAAATCAAGGCAAACATGGAATGGCGCAAACCTGATAACATATCGAAACTAAGGGGATTTCTAGGCCTAACACGGTACTATGAAAGATTTGTAAAGAATTACGCCCATAAAACCACCCCTGTCACAAATTTATTGAAGAAAAATTCCTTCCAATGGAAGAGTGAAGTAGAAAAATGTGTTGAAACATTAAAATGCATGATGTCTTCAACTCCGGTATTAGCCACGCTAGACTTCACAAAGCCCTTTGTAGTAGAGTGCGACGCATCAGGGTTTGGATTAGGAGCAGTTTTGATGCAAGAAGGGCACTCAATAGCATTCGAAAGTAGAAATCTCAACAAGAGAGAAAGTTTGAAGTCCACTTATGATAAAGATATGCTGACCATTATACATGCCTTAACAAAATGGCGACAATACCTTCTAGGGAGCAAAATACTGATAAGAACAGACCATAATAGTCTTCAATACCTCCTCCAACAAAAAACATTGTTAACAGAACAACATAAGTGGATAGAAAAAATCGCTACCTTTGATATGGAGATATTACATAAAAGAGGGAAAGACAATTTAGTTGTTGATGCTCTATCTAGAAAGGATGAAGTCCAGACATATGCAATTTAAATCGTTATTCCAGAATGGTTGGACGAAATACGAAGAGAATACGCTAAAGATCCAAACATGTGCGCCTTAATCGAAGACCCAAATAGAGGTTCAAAATTTGAGTGGCGAAATGACATCTTGTGGTGCAAAGGAAGGATCTATTTAAACCCAACATCAAGGTTTAAAACTAAGGTAATGATAGAATCTCATGATTCACCTGCTGCTGGACATGTAGGTTTTTTCAAAACATATTACAATGCCATACAGTCGTTTTATTAGAAATGAATGCATAAGGACATTCAAAAATATGTAGCCGAATGCGACACATGTCAAAGGAATAAAAGCGAAAATATCATGACTCAAGGGCTACTCCACCCATTGCATATTCCAAAGCAAAAGTGGGAGGAAATTTCTATGTATTTTATTGAAGGGTTACCCTTATTCGAGGGTAAGGATACAATTCTTATGGTAGTAGATGGACTAACGAAATATGCACATTTCATGGGCATAAAGAAAACTGACTCCGCTAAACAAATCGCTGAAGTGTTTTGTAAAAATATTTACAAATTACATGGTTTCCCAAAAATTATAGTTAGAGACAGAGACGCCAAATTCACAAGCAATTTTTGGAAGGAATTCTACAAGCAAACAGGGATCACTCTTAATATGAGCTCAACATATCACCCACAAACCGATGGGAAAACCGAAGTGGTCAACAAGTGTCTTGAAACCTACCTCCGTAGTTTCGTCACAGACAAACAAAAAAATGGTTATAATGTCTACATCTCGCGGAATGGTGGTATAACGCTGCGTATCACACCTCAGCAAAGATGACTCCTTTTCAAGCATTATATAGTTATGAACCACCCCGATGGAAAGAAATCATTCAAGCGCAAAAGTACCCGCCATAAAAGATCAACTAGAAGACAACCAACGAATTATGCAAACTCTCAAGGATAATTTAACTATGGCACAAAATCGTATGAAACAACAAGCAGACCAGCATAGAACTGAGAGAGAGTTTGAATTAGCAGATTGGGTATTCGTAAGACTTCAACCATACAAACAATTATCACTAAAACAACAAGGAAAGAACAAATTAGCACCTAAATTCTATGGTCCATACCAAATTATACGGAAGATTAGCAATGTAGCATACAAGCTAAAGTTACCAGAGACAAGTCAAATTCACAACGTCTTTCATGTATCAAATCTTAAAAAGTTGTTGGGTCAACAACAATCAGTTCAAACAACACTCCCCACTCTAGATGAAGAAAGGAAACTAATCTTAGAACCAGAAGCTATCATCAACATCAGAGAATAGAGATTACGCACTATAATGATCAAGGAATGCCTCATTAAGTGGAATAATTTCCCAGAAGAAGATGCAACATGGGAAACAGAGAAATTCATTCAGCAACACCCGTCTTTACCCTGCTTTGAGGACAAAGCAATTTAAAATGAGAAGGCAATGTTACAAATGTTAAATTTAAATATTGAGTTAGGTTAATTTTAGTAAATGTTTGTAATTAAACTAAGAGGTGACTTGAAAAGTCACCTCTCTTCCCCACTTAAGGTATAAATACCCGGGGCAATTATTATTATAAACCATCTTCTTCATATTTATTACTTATACATTTTACATTACATTTCTTTTCTCCTCCATCAACATTTCTGGTATTTCATAGTCTCCACCGCCTTTGCCCATAATTCTTGTCCTATCCCAACACTGCTCAACATGCTCCTTGCCTTTTCCATCAATGTCCTATTCATCCTTTCAACAACTCCATTATGTTGAGGTATGTATGGAGTAGTATTCTGCCTTTCTATATCGAACTTCTTATAGAATTCCTCAAATTCATTCCCGTAGAAATCTCCACCATTATTTTTCCTCAAAACCCTTATTTTATTTTATGTTTGGTTCTCTACAAGAGCCTTAAATTATTTAAACTTAGCAAATACTTCAGATTTCCTTCGAACAAAATAAATCCATGTGTTCCTTGATAAATCATATATAAATGAAACATAATACATAGATCTACCTAATGATGGGACATGCATAGGTCCAAACACATCAATTTGTATTAAATCTAAAATTCCCTTTTCTCTTGTAACACCAGATGCAAATCTTACTCGATTCTATTTTCCATATTTGCAATGTTCACAAAAATCAAAATCTAGAGTTTAATCAGTCATACTTTCAACCATACCTTTACATTGTAATGCTTGAAGGCCCTTTCCTCCGATATGCCCCAATATTTGATTACATAACATTGTATTTCCTCTTGATGTAGTCAAGGCTCTCTCATCTTTACCTCCTCCCTCGGGCACAACAGAACGATTACATTTATTAATGATGGTGCTTTCAAATATTTTGTACAAAGTTCCATACCGAACTCCTCTAATCAATACCATTGATCCTTGAACCATTTTGCAACCACCATCTCCACACACAGTCTTTACACCTGCAACATCCATCTTTCCAACAAATATAAAGTTTCTCGCTAGATTTTGAACATGTAGAACTCCAAGGAGAGTTCTAATCCTCCCATCCTTGAGTTTCAACTTGGCTCTACCACGTACAATGATATTGGTTGATGAATCATCTCCCAACTACACATCGTATCCATTTTAATTTTCATATTCATAGAACCACTTCCCTATCAGGGGTCATTATAGTGTCCTTTTTTAAATTTTTATTAAAATGCCTAATTTTCCAATATTTTTTCACAATTTTGGCTCTTGACTAGTTTTAGTGTCTTAGTCCCCAAATCAACCCAATTGATCCCAAATATTTGGATAAGGTGTAGGAATGATATAATAACTTAATTATTATGTTCAGGGATGTATTATGGCCCTCCAATCATTTCTGCAAGTCTGTACTAAATTCTGAACAAGATAGATTATTTTACTAGCAATTTTGGGTTCAAATCCCCTTGGGGTAAGTGGTAGAAATGGATTCAAAAATGTGCAGCAACCCACTCGAATTATTAAATTGAAGTAGGGAATATGTAGAATACATTATCAGAGACTCATATACATAACCAATCAAACTCCCATGGCTTTTATCACTTCTTTCAATCAAATATTAAAAACTAGTTTTGGACCCTTGGGGAAATGAGGTGTAGTTTACCCCAAATGCTATGAAATTCGACCCAATGGCCACAAATTCTTAGTTAAAGAGAATGAAACCCATAATATACTTTAATAACAGTCCATTCATTCATAAATCATCAATATTTCATACATCCATTCTAATCCATCAAGATTACAGGAGTTTACAACAAGGTAGTGGGGAAATGGCATTGTTTCTTCATTATTGAGCAATAATACATGACATATATTGGCCTTTCAACCTGAGATATTTCTAAACTTAAACAGAAGAGAATTTACATCATAATACAAAATACTGGAGCAAGAGAAGCTCCCTCAAAGAGATGAATAGCTCACCAAGTGCGCTTCACTCTATAGAGCTGAAATATGGTGAAAAAAATTGAGATGAAAGGAAGAACAAGCTGAAATTGACGTGTCCACGAACTTTTGTAGCTTGAACCTATAACTTATGACTCAATTGAATCTCCTTGAAATACCTAAGTGGCCTCCCCAAACACCAACTAGGATGGGAATCTTTCACCCTCGAAATTGGCTAAGACATGAACTAGTCATCCACTAGCTCTCTCTCTTCACAATAGCAAATTTCACAAATGATCAAAAGTCCTTCTCATGGCTGATACCTACATTTTATAAACATAAATGGTATTATAAGGTTCTAAATACATCCATAAACCAAATCCAAGTCGAATTGGTGTGGCTGCTCATGCTATGCCATGTGGCCTCTCTCTTCACCTTCCCTCTTCTCCCAAATTTGAGTAGGAGCGTCTTGTCCTTCTCCAACTCCAATGAGTGCCCTCTAAGATGCTCTATTTAGGATAGACATGTTAGATATGTCATATGTCAGCCTTCAGACCTGACTTGTGTCATAATTGTCATAGAATATCCATCATTGGTGTCATGGATGTCATAAATGCAAGGAGAATCTATCCAAGTGTCCATGAAACTCCCATTTGGCTCTTCCTCTCCCCATGTAAGTTACACTTCATCCCAAATTCGACCTATGAAGTATATGGACAAGTATATTAACCTTATAATCCATCCAAAAACATTAGGCTTCCCATATATTCGAAATTGCAAGAGGAGGATGCCATTTAACATAGGAATTCTAGCTTAAGTGGGCCCCATAGTCTCCACGTGTCTCCCTTCTCCATAGCCATTTCATTTTTCACTCGCATTTATTTAATTAACTCCATTAAATAAATATTTATTCATTCTAATGTTTAAACACCATTTATTAGCTCCCTTATTAACTTCCCAATGTTTCCACCCAACCTAGGGAACTAGTAGGGTTGATGGAATTGTCCTGCTATGCAATTACTAAAAATGGGGACATTACAGTCATATGACATGACACACCTTAATAAATCAACCATATATCATGTTCTGAATGATTACCTGTAGAACCTAGGTACACATCCCCTCCTTATTTGAGGATATATTCGCCTCTTTGGAAGGAGAATCTTCATATCCCTTTGCCTTCTCAACATTCTTAGTTATACAATCATTTTTCCCAACTTTATCGCATTTCCAACACTTCCTTATTCCTTTTCCTTAGGGATTTAGATCTACCCTTAGATTTAGATCTCCCCCTAGATCATTTATTTTTGTTTCTCTCATCGGGTAAACCTCTCACAGATAAGGAATCCATGCTATGAGTATCCATGGTTTTCTATCTCATCTCTTCTAATAGCAAGGATGATACTATTTCATCAAATTTTAAGGTCGCTTAACTAGCACTACCTATTGCCACAATTAGATTAACCCACGATTCTGACAAAGAACACATTAATGTAATAAATTTATCTTCTTCGGCCATTTTAATTACAATAGAGGTTCTTTGACTTGCCAGAGTATTGTATACATTCAGATACTCTATCACTATGGAATTATCATCCATTTTGAGATGATACAGTTTCTTTTGCATAAAGAACTTGTTCACAAGGGATTTTGATTGATACAATTTCCCTGGTTTCCCCCAAATCTTTACTGCACTATCTTCACCAAATACATTCAACAACACAGAGTCTGATAAGCATAGTCTAATTGTACTCCTTTCCCTTCTTTCTAATTTCTCTCAATCTTCTGTTGACGTTTCAGTAGGTTTTGTACCCTGATCCACATCAATCCATTTTTCCCGATCTATAAGAAGATCCTCTATTTTGAGCTTCCAGAGCTCAAAGTTCTGGTTATTAAATTTCTCTATCTAAATTATCAAACTGCTCGACATTCTCTTTCAATGCACAAATCAACACTGCAAAGCTCCCACTAAACCTAGGTTTATCACATACCCAAGATTTATCAATCATGTTGAATCGCTAGAAACAAAGGCGTCCCCTTGATGCCAATAATCGAGCTCTGATACCGCATGTAAGCTTTAAACCTGTGCATATAAAAAAAGCATACAGATTCTTTTAAGCAAAATTCATATTACACAAGAACATTCATACATAAAACACAAAGATTTACCCTGGAAACCCTTAACCAGGAAGACCAACGAACGTTGGAGCCGAACCTATTATTTTCTCATTATCATTATGAATCACTCTTGTCTATACTCCTACATCTAAACGGCCCCTCATATTGTTTGATAATCTTGTCTTAAGCCCGATGTCCCTCTCAAGACCCTTGTTACACTCTTATGTTGGGAACCAACCCTCATCCCCTTTAGGCTCACCTTTGTTGGGTATTGGGACTACCATTGCAAGTCTGGAGGTGTATGCATTTACCATCATGTTGGATACTCCACGTCTTGTGGATTTTATGAGACCTAATGAAACCATAGCACCCAACCATACCCCTTTGCTAGATATGGATGGTTATGTATCATCCATCTACATTCATACATCATTGACGCCAACTGAAGAACCTACTATTGGACCTACAAACATCCCTATTCAATATCCATTTGAGAGAGAGTTCCTAACACTGTCATGTATCAATACTCCCCCATCGAATGTACCCAATGGTAAGGTTTTCCAAAAGGACAAGTTCCCAGCATATCATTTAAAGCCAAGAACTATCACCAAATATGGGTATGTAGGAAGTTATGGATAGGTAGCTGGAAACAGGGATTCAATGGGACCTTATAGAGTGAGAGGTTGAAGATATATAATGGCATCAACTAGATTCCAAGATATTTTGTACATTATAGGTGGATGTCAACAAACCATCAAAGGGGCCTTAGCACGTACCCCTTCTACAATCGTTATTTAATGTTGTGCATCTCCCTCAATATCAGAGGGATGGGCCACCCCTCTAAAAAGTTGTCACTTAAGAGGATGATCCATCTTCATTATCCTGACATCTTTCTACTTCAAGAAACTATTGTTTTTGGGGATTCTATCATTAAGGATCTTGTGGCCATGTTACCAATTTGGGATTTTAGATGGCTTAATTCTCAAGGTAGATCGAGAGGTCTCATGTTGGGTTGGCTTAGTAGAACTATCACTAATATATCATGTTCGGACATATCTTTTGGATTAGGTGTTGTATTCCATTTTCATGATATGGGTATTGAATTCACATTATTCGACATCTATGGGTATAATGTCAACAAAATGGAATTCTGGAATGATCTATTTGATGTCGGTTACCATTTGATGGAAATTTTATATTAGCAGATGACTTGAATTTTTCTATTGGGGTGGCCAAAACCTGGGGTAATTGCGCCCACAAGGATCCACTTTCAGTTTGTTTTTTCTAATCAAGCTTGAGGAAGTTTCACTTCTTGATATTACCCCTGTTAAACTTCTACCTTCATGGAGGAACAAATGAGTGGGTGCACAGACCATTATTAAAAGACTCGATAGGTATCTCATTTATGAAGGACTTTTAAACTATGTACAATATATCAAACAGTGGGTTGGTGGTGAACGGATATCTGATCACTATCCGGTTTTCTTAGAAGTACATAGTCTCATGATGAATCCACTTGCACCTTTCAAATTCAATGCTACATGGTTACAGGAAGAGAGCTTCCATGACCTGGTCTAACATACATGGAATCTGTATACCCCCCAATCTAACTTTTATGTTATTGTACATTTCCTTAATAATATCATGTCCTTAAAGGAGAAATCCATTAAAATTATTAATTCCAAGGAACTATTAGAGACTAAGGCACTTATTGATAACTTTCATTTAAGTTCTCTCGGTGGATTTTCATCAACTAAACAAAAACCTGCATATCATGGCACTAGAATCTAAGAAGTGTAAGCTATTGGTGGACAACGAAGCTACTCTCAGGTTGAAAAGCAAAGCCACATAGCTCCAGAAGGGAGATGGAAACTCTAAGTATTTTCACAATTATATAAACCACATAATTCATACAAACTCTATTTAGGATATTGATAAAGTCGATCAAGAGTTGGTCATTGGATTCCACGAAATCATTGATGTTGGAATTCAACATTTCTCTGAATTGTTCAAGGAGGATAATTCTGATCCTTTTGGCTTTATGCGTCATTGCACGGTTATTAGGTATTATATATGAAGATCATAATAACTCTCTTAAATAACCTATTAGCAAAGATGAACTCATATTGGCTATCAAGGCTATGCACAGTGACAAGAGCCCTAGCCCTGATGGATATCCAGTGGAATTTTACTCTAGCATGTTTGAAGTTATTGGTGAAGATTTGCTAATTGTGGTCGAAGAATCTAGGAAGAAAGGCAAGGTTTTGGAATCCTTTAATAGTGTTTTCTTAACTTTGATCCCGAAAGTCAAACATGTAACTAGGATGGAGCAGCTCAAACCTATATCCTTATGCAATTGCGTCTACAAGATTATTGTGAGGATTATTGCACGTAGAATTGGGGGTATCTTGTCAATTTCTATATCGCATGAACAATTTGTATTCACGCCACTTTCACGATGCTATTGGAATTTCTCAATAAGTATTACACTCAACCAAGACCAAACGAAACCCTATTGTTATTATAAAAGCTTATCTATCAAAGGCATATGCCAAAGTCAACTGGACTTTTCTTAGATTAACACTCACTAAACTTGGTCTTGACATGTCTATGGTGTCGTGGATACTATCATGTGTCCAATATGTCAGTTTTGTTTTTCTTATCAATGGATCTTCATCCAAATTCTTCAGACCTGGAAGAGGTATAAGACAAGGATTCCCACTTGTGACATTACTCTTCATCCTTATCATGGAATGACTTAGCAAAATGATCTCTAAAGCTAGGAACCAGGGCACACTTAGAGGGTACCATTTTGGGGGATCTACATTTATTACACACTTACTTTTCATCGATGATATCCTGCTTTCTTCTTATAGCTCCAAAAGTGTAATTCACAAGCTTAAAGTAATCATTGATCCTTTCCAGGTCGCCACAGGTATGATTTGTAACCCACGTAAGTCTACTATATCTGCATTAAATATGGAAACGGAGGCCACTGAATGGATCAATGTTATTTGATTTTGAGTTTTGTGATATCAATATGGGGATTAAATACCTAGGTTTATTGATCAAACTGAATTATTACCTCGAAAAAGATTGGGACCGACTAATCAGTCGTGTGGAGAGAAAATTGATTCAATGGTGTAATCAATGGCTCTCTCAAGATGGAAAACTCATTCTCCTAAAATCAGTATTAGAAGGTATGCATGTGTATTGGACCACGATTGCTCACATACTCCACATTGTCATGGATTGTATTCGTAAGCTAAGTTGTGGGTTCCTATGGAGACGTGAAAATGAAAACAAATCCTTTCACCAGGTCTTGTGGGACAAGATATCCCTACCCAAACATCTGGGTGGATGGGGACTCAAGCACCATAACAATTTATCTATTGATTTTGTTGCGAAAGGTATTTGGATACTTATCACTTATTGTGGACTATGGACAAAAGTGATTCATCAGAAATATATGAATCCCTTGACTATACAAGATTTGAAATATTTCAAGAATGCCTCTATCATGTGGAAGGAAATGACCTCTACTTATGACATTATTGCTGATTGGATATCTTGGGAGGTTGGGAATGGCAGGTCCCTTAGAATTGGCTTTGATGCATGGATTGGTAGCTCGGATGTTTACAAGTTCCCACCCAACATGACCGATTTTCTTATTGACAAGCGCTTTATATTCTTATATTAGATTGAAGATACTGTTTTGTCCACTACTTTTCAGTAAGTATGGATGAATGCTTCTCAAATTGGCAATACAGGTGAAGAAGCTATCATATGGAATGGTTTTATTAGGTCACCGACGGACTGCAAGATCCAAGTCAATCAACAAGAGGATCCTATTGTATGGACCAAAAAC
Source organism: Pseudotsuga menziesii (assembly GCA_001517045.1). Classification (NCBI taxonomy): domain Eukaryota; kingdom Viridiplantae; phylum Streptophyta; class Pinopsida; order Pinales; family Pinaceae; genus Pseudotsuga; species Pseudotsuga menziesii. The sequence continues at coordinate 96,901 of LPNX010446785.1, forward strand.
CCTTCGGTTAGACACTATAATCTCATTTGGAAGAATATCGCCCAGGGCCAAAATGGTGACACTTTGTCATTTGGAAAATAAAATGCCCACTCAAAAACATGTTGTTCCTCATGCTTACTTTAGCTGGAAAAATCCTCGTATGGGATCACATCTCTAAATTCATGGAATTGGACCAAGCAAATGTACTCTTTGTTGATATGTTGAAGAATCCATCAATCATATTTTCATACACTTCCCCTATTTCATTGAGATGTGGAATTATGTATCATTGGTCATGGGTAAATCTCTAATCTGGGAAGGACAGGTTTTTGAAGAGGTCATAAAGGGTTGGATGTAATACCCCATTTTGACCCCATGATATTAAAATTGTACATGATGTAAATATTGTTATTAAATCATGGCAAGGAGCTCAAGGCTAAGGCCCTACCATTGATTTGGTGTTTTGTGTATCAACGATCAAGATTGATGTCGATGGTTATAGTGCTAGTCAGGAACAATATATTTTGAGATATCATGTAAATATGCAATTTAATAAAATACCCACAACTAGCTATGCACTCCAACGAAAGAGATGGGGGCATGACTTCACAAGGAATGGGGAGGGGACTTATTCAAACCCTTGAGCCAATAGGGTTAAGCCAGATGTCAAGGGGAGATCCCTCAAGCTCTCAACTACCCTTTTTGTCATATGCACTCAATCATTCAATTCTTACATAAGTTGGTTGAGGCAGTTAATGCCTTGGGAAGGGAGAGGCATGGCAGTCGATGTCGTGCATGAGAAAACCTACAACCTGGGGGAACCCGTATTCTTGCTTACGGGGAAAGTAATCACCCAAGAAATGAGTGCCCGAGTTACCCATTCCTTATCCCTCGGTCGCTAGAAGGGGGGAGGAATTCATTGTTCACGGTTCTTCAGTGTTTTTCTACAGTATTCGTTCTTCATTATCCACGCAGGGAACATTGGATAGATTCATTCGATCCCTATCCTCGGAGGGGGTATCATCCCGCAGGTGCAGTGAGAGCTAGCAGAGGCATTCGTTTCACGTTCTGCAGGGTATATCTTCATCTATCCTTGGCTGGAACCTTGTGTTTCTATATTACAAAGTGGGTAGGAACCCTGGTTGTCTGTGTTATAAAGTGGAACCCAGTTTTGTTGTGTCACCTTGTGGTTTGTTGTTATGTGTAACCTAGTTTGGGTCTGAACTGTTTACAAGACTTAGGAGTGGAAGAGACGTAGAATTGGCTTGATAAACCTAGTGAAGAGAGGAACCTCACAAAATGATAAGAGTGGCTGGTGAATCTTCTATGCACACCCTAAAGAGCACTAGAAGGGAAGGTATTGGCTGGGGGACTATGTAGTAGAGAAAGGGATACTTCCTTATGTTGGGTGTGTAGGTATTGTGGATGCTAGATGAGATAGATCTTTAGGAGGTGTCCTTAGCTCTGTGAATGAGCTCACTAGCTTAGCAATTCTTCCTTTCCACTGCCTTAGCAACCTGATAAACCCAATCGTAGATTGGCTTGGCTGAACAGCGTGATAAACCCAACGGTGTGTTGGCTTGGTTGTGTCTTGATGTTCATTTGGCCATGTGTGAATAATTTCCTGAGTAGCCTGATAAACCCAATGGTGTGTTGGCTTGGATGAATAGTCTGATAAACCAAACTGTAGGTTGGCTTGGTTGTATTTGATGTGTTATGGCTATGTGTGAGCCTATTGTTCCCTAGTTCCTTATGGAAATCATGTCCAACTTGGGGGTGGTAGTTGTGTTGACAAATTACTGAACACAATTGGCCTATGGTTGGGTGGAACGTTGCAGCGACATAGCTAGTTGCGAGACAACTTCATCTTCAAGATAAGTATTCTCTATGTAAATTAGTGGGAGCACCTCAGGAAAATGAAGAAGATCAATGAAAGAAAGATTGTGTGGAAGCAGTTCAAGAAATATTTCAAGCAGAATTACCTCTCTGATAGGTACTATGATGATAAGATCAAAGAGTTCCATGAGCTGAGATTGGGAAAGTTCACCATGGCATAATATGCAAACAAATTCTTGGAACTGTTGAGGTATGCCATGTATATCCGAGATGATAAAGTTAAAATTCAACAGTTTCTAAGTGGGTTACCTCAATGATATAAGGATAGAATTGAGTTTGATGAACCTCGAACTCTATAAGAGGAAATACGAAAGGCCAAGTATTGCTATGACCAGAAGAAGAAAAAAAACATACCTGATTCCCATAAGGCATGGAAAGACAAGAAAACTTGAGAATTTGGTCAAAGGAAGAAAGTTTTCAAACCCTCTCACTTTCGAAGTCATCAAAGGCAGCAATCACAAGTTGTGATTAAGCCAGCTAGAATGATGGGAGACAGGCCAAGAGATCCAAAAGGATCCAATATAACCACTCCAATGTTGGGGATGTGTACGAAACCATATGTGTAGGAACTGTCTGCATGAGAATGGGAATGTAAGGAAAGTTCACAACATCCAAGGAGATGAAACTATGGTTCAAGTGGCGAGGACCATCCCTAGAATATATGCAGTGCTAGAGGACCTCCAGGAAGATCATCAATCAACTGTGGTTGAAATCTAAGGTAAGATTGTTGAGCAATATGTTTCTGCTTTGATTGATCCTGGATCTACTCACAGTTATATCACTCCTAAAATTGTTGATATTTGTGCTTTGAAGAAATTAAACCACTTATACTATGAAACGAGAACTATATACTATGAACGAGAACTCTACCCATAAAAACGATGATTTTTGCAAAAAAAACACCAAAAACACC
>LPNX010446785.1:110782-246994 GCA_001517045.1 Pseudotsuga menziesii
TAAAGCATAGCAAATCATGGTTAGTTCAACTAGCCACTCGAACCAAGAGAAAAGTTAGTGAAGTGGTAGAGAAATGTCCATTAGTCTTGGATGGGATATTCACTTATGTAAACCTGAATATTCTGCCACTTGGTTCCTATGATATTCTCATTGGAATGGATTGGTTAGAAGCACACAGAGTTAAGCTTGATTGTTGCAACAAGACATTTGAATGCATGGATGAAGAAGGAAACCCAAGGTTTGTAAGAGGCATTCCAAAGGTGATTTCTGTTAGGCAGGTTTCATCAATGCAGCTGAATAAGTTCTGTAGGAAAGGTTGTAGATTGTATGCAACCCATGTTTTGGAGGCAATGGAGAATGAAAATCCTAGGTTGGAGGACTTTCATGTATTGCAAGAATTCAGGGATGTTTTTCTTGATGAAATCTTAGGACTTTCTCCAAAAAGAGGCATTGATTTTACAATTGACCTTGTTCCTGGAGAAACACCAGTGTCTAAAAGACCCTACAGGATGAGTACACTAGAATTGCTAGAGCTGAAAATGCAGTTGCAAGAGTTGTTGGAAAATAAGTATATTAGGCCAAGTGTGTCCCCATGGGGAGCACCAGTTCTGTTTGTGAAAAAGAAAGATGGGACACTCAGGTTATGTATTGACTACATGCATTTGAACAAATTCATTGTAAAGAATAAATACCCATTGCCTCGAATTAATGACCTTTTCGATCAAATGAGAGGAGAAAAGGTATTTTCAAAGATTGACTTTAGGTTTGGTTACCATCAAGTAAGAATCAAAGAAGAAGATGTTCATAAGATAGCCTTTAGAACAAGGTATGGGCACTATGAGTTTGTGGTGATACCATTTGGTCTCACAAATGCACCAGCTACATTCATGTGTCTCATGAATAGATTTTTCAACAAGTATCTAGACAAGTTTGTTTTTGTCTTCCTATATGACATTCTTATCTATTGTAAGAATGAAGAAGAGCATGCAAAACATTTGAGGATGAAATTGCAATTGATAATAGAGCATAAGCTGTATGCAAAGTTGAGAAAATGTGACTTATATAAATATAAAATTCATTATTTGGGTCACATTATCTCCGATGAAGGAATATTTGTGGACCCTGAGAAGATTGAAGCCATTATGAATTGGCCAACTCCAAGAAATGTGACAGATGTGAGATATTTTATGGGACTTGCAGGGTACTACAGGAGGTTCATTGAAGGATTCTCTAAGGTCGCACATTCAATCACTTCCTTGCAAAGAAAGGGGATAAAGTTTGAATGGACACCAAGATGTGAGGAGAGATTCCAACAATTGAAGAATCTTCTCATAAGTGCACCAATTTTGAAAATTGCAGACCTAGAAAAGGACTTTGTGGTGTGTACTAATGCATGCAATCAAGGACTTCGAGGAGTTCTTATGCAAGACAAACACATGGTATGCTATGAGTTAATAAAGTTGAAGGAACATGAGAAGAACTAGGATACTCATGATTTAGAACTCGTAACCATAGTACATGCTCTAAGGATGTGGGGGCATTACTTAATGAGAAGAAAATTTGAACTAAGGATAGACCATTGTGGTATGAGATACTTGTTTGATTAGCCAACTTTAAATGCTAGGCAAGCTAGATGGTTGGAATTTTTGTGTGAATTTGATTTTTAAATCAAACACATAAAAGGAAAAGAAAACAAGGCAGTTGATGCACTCAACAGGAAGGTACATGAAATGCACGCGACATCTCTTAGTATTTTCCAACTAGATTTGAGGTAGCATATTATTATCCATATTGCTAAAGATGAAATGTATGTACAGATAAAGGACAAGGTGCAGCAACAAAGCCTTGAAAGGAAGTACAAGGAATATAAATTGGAAGAAGATGAACTTCTTACTTATAAGAACAGAATTTATATTCCAAATGTGGCAGACTTGAGGATAATTGTTATGGATGAAATCCATCAAAATCCATATTCTAGTCACCCAGGATATCATAAAACAATTGCTGCAACTAGATAGCAGTATTTTTGGCCAGGAATGAAAAAGGACATTGCTGAGTATATTTATAAGTGCATGAAATGTCAGTAGGTGAAGGCTGAGCATCAACACCCAACAGGTTTATTGCAACCTTTACCAGTCTAGGAATGGAAATGGGAATTCATTTCCATGGATTTCATTACGGGATTGCCAATGACTATGAGACAACATGATTCCATCATGGTTGTGGTGGACAAATTAACAAAGGCATCACATTTTATACCAGTTAAGTCCACATATAAAGCCGATGCCATTGCAAATATTTTCAAGAAGGAAATTTTCAAATTGCATGTATTTCCTAAGGTAATAATTTATGACAGAGATGCCAAGTTTAATTCCAATTTTTGGAAGGGCATGTTTGCAGATTTGGGTACAAAGCTGAACTTTAGCACTACCTACCATCCTCAAACCGATGGGAAAACATAGAGACTAAATAAGGTGCTTGAACACATGCTTCACATGTATGTAATAGACAAACCAACCAAGTGGGAGGATTATTTAAATTGGTAGAATTTGCATATAACAATGGACAACAAGCATAATTAGGAATGAGTCCATATGAGGCATTGTATGGAAGAAGGTGTAGGACACCAGTGACTTGGGATAATCTAGTGAATAGGATTGTGCTTGGTCCATAATTGTTTAAGGAAATGGAACAAAAGGTTGCAAAGATCATGCAGAACCTGAAAGCAACCTAAGATAGACAGAAGAGCTATGTAGATAAGCATAGAGTGCATGGGGAGTTCAATGTTGGGGATCATGTTTAGCTTAGAGTGCGGCCAAGGAAGAGTTCCTTGAAGCTTGGGAGTTGTGCCAAGCTATCACCTAGATATTGTGGGCCATTTAAAGTGCTTGAAAGAATAGGGCCAATTGCATATAGACTTGCATTGCCTGCTAGCACTAGAGCTCATAATGTTTTTCATGTTTCTTTGCTTAAGAAATATGTACATGATCCTAACCATGTGATTAATTGGGTATCTCTTCATCTATCCTTGGCTACAACCTTGTGTTTCTATCTTATAGAGTGGGTGGGGACCCTAGTTGTCTGTGTTATAGAGTGGGACCTAGTTTTGTTGTGTCACCTTGTGGTTTGTTGTTATGTGTACCCTGGTTTGGGTCTGAACTATATGCAAGACTTAGGAGTGGAAGAGACGTATAATTGTCTTGATAAACCTACTAAAGAGAGGAACCTCACAAAAATATAAGAGTGGCTGGTGAATCTTCTATGCACACCCTAAAGAACATTGGAAGGGAAGGTATGGCCCAAGGGACTGTGTAGCAGAGAAGGGGATACTTCCTTGTGTTGGGTGTGTAGGTATCGTGGATGCCAAACCAAATAGATCTTGTGGATGTGTCCTTAGCTCTGTGAATGATCTCACTAGCTTAGTAATTCTTCCTTTTCACTACCTTAGCAGCCTGATAAATCCAATTGTAGATTGGCTTGGCTAAATAGCTTGGTAAACCCAACGATGTGTTGGCTTGGATGTGTCTTGATGTGCATTTGGCCATGTGTGAATCACTTCCTGAGTAGCCTAATAAACCCGAAAGTGTGTTGGCTTGGTTGAACAGTCTGATAAACCCAACTGTAGTTTGGCTTGGCTGTGTTTGATGTGTTGTGGCTATGTGTGAGCCTGTTGTTCCCTAGTTCCTTGTGGAAATCATGCCCAGCTCGGGGGTGGCAATTTTGTTGAGATATTACTGAACACAATTGGCCTATGGTTGGGTGGAACGTTACAGCGACATAGCTAGTTGCGGGACAACTTCATCTTCAAGATAAGTATTCTCTGTGTAAATTATGCAATGTATTTGTTTAAGAATTATTATGAATAAGTTGAATGCTTGCTAAAGATTCAAGTAGAGTTTGTTGGTGTTATAGTTTCCTACATTTTACATCTGCATATGTTTTTTGGTTTCCGATGCATTTTGCTTAAGTTCATGGAGGCTAGAATCCTGGTTACAGAGTCATAATGTATCTGACTTAAGCATTTCCGCACCCCGGAATCCTCTTACAAAAGGAGGGAGGCAGAAAGAGAAGTTGAATAGGGAAAATTGTTGTTTTTACGCAGCCTGGAATCTGCCCACGGAAGGCGGGAGCAAAAAAAGAACAGGAATAACCAAGTAAAATGCGTGTTTCCTCACCTCGGAGTCCGCCCGCGAAATGCGGAAGGCAGAAATCGGAAAACAAAAGATAAAGGGAGAGCATTTTGGGTTTTCCACTACCCGAAGTCCGACGCGGAATGTGAAAGGCAGAGTGCAGAAAGCGACATGTGAGTATAAGGTATTTCAGGTTTTTTTACAATCTGGAGTCCGTTACGGAAGACAGAAAGCGGAAGGTGGAAGGCGAACAATTAGCGATGACGTATCTTAGGCTTTCCCTACCCAAAGTTTGCAACAAAATGTGGAAGTCGAAAAGATAATAAATGACTCCGTCGTAATTTAAGTTTTTGCTACCGGGAGCACACTGAGGAAAGCGGAAGGCAAAAAATGGAAAGGCCAGAAATAATAGTAGGCGATTTACAAAGTTCCGCCTGCTGCAAAGCCGCATTGAGGAACATGGAAGGCGGAAGTTGGAAAGGTCCTGTGAAGGGCAAAAAGGACTTTTCTAGCTGTGGAAGGAATCTGTTAAGGGTGGAACGACTGTTACTGAAGCATCAGAGCTTCAAAATGAATGATTTGGGATGTACGTGACCTATCACTGTGTTTAAAGAAGAATAAATAAAAAATAATAATTGTGTATATCAGTCAGGTGTATGGGTACGTTACATTGATTATCTAATCCATCCACCTAGGATATCATAGCTCTTTCTGTGATCCTAATGTGGGGGGCTTGGATGACTTGTAATAAGAATATTTTTCAAGAAAAAACTATCCCTCTACCGGCATATGTTGCAAAGAGCCTTGCTATCCTTCAATATTTCTCACAAGACCTGCATCATAGGCAATGATCTATTCATCTTGCCCCTCATATTGATCATTCGATGCCTCGGTGATATTTTGATGGTGCAACACATGGCAAACCTAACTATGGTGCAACTGTGGCATCATCTTCCTATTGCATGTCAACCATTTTTATAAATTTTGAACGGGTCTTGGTTTGGCATCCAATAACAAAGCAGAGCTCACTGATGTTCTTATGGTACTTAAACTTGCCATCTCCATAGGCTGCAACACTCTACAAGTTTTTGGTGATTCACTCCTTGTGATTGACTGGTTAACACACAGCATGCCCCCTAAGAATATATATCTCAAACCAATCTTTGAGGACATTTCCAGGTTACTTGTTCATTCCCAGAAGGTCTCCTTCAAACACATCTCTTCTGATTGGATTCACATTGTTGATCAGCTATCCAAGCAGGGACTGAAACTTGTTGTAGGTACTACTACTGCTTGGGAGAGTAACAACGACACCATCAAAGAGATGGATCCTATACCCTTTTTTATTTTAAATCATGCCCATTACACATGGGTTGTTTTTTATTGCTCCGACATATGTATGTAGCTCTGATATGATATCACTACATTGTTTTTTGATCTTTTACCTATATCTGAGTTAAGAAGTATCATATATGGTAGTTAACAAGATCTGTAATGGCCTAGCACACTTGATTGTTACTAGAATGACTTGTGTGTAAGGTTTCCATAGCCAATGAACAATTGACCTTTGAGTTAATAACAATTTGGGTTGTAATTTTTTTTCTTATGGAAAAATATATAAAGCAAGAATTGTTGTCATGTTTCTAGTTTCCATTAATCATGTACGTAGAGTTCCACAATATCAATTCTAATTAATTCCCTCTATCTTCATTTACACATTTTTCTTCATTAACACCTTTTTTTAATTTTTCTTCATTAACACCTTTAATTAGCCACATGCTTCACAATAAAGCAATAATTTTTGACATGTTTCTACTTCCCATTAATCATATACTCAATGAGGTTCCATGGTCTCACTCTTCTTTAGGCTACTTCCATTAATCATATGCTTGCTTAATTAGCTCCACAATCTCACTCTTTATGATCCTTCTATTTGTATGCCGTGCATCTTATATCTTAGTCTATATGAAATGCTTCTTGGTGAGGTTAATTTGTCATTTTCTTTTTGTCAAATGGATGTAGCTTGGGTGGTTGGGAGGAATGAATGTTACCCTCCCCACCCAGGTTCTACTCTTGTAAGTGACATGATGCTCTTGTGGAGCCCTTTGTAATAAATGTTGTGAATGATGAGCTGACCATACCTTGATTCAGTTTGAATATCAGGTATTGGAATTTTCCGTGGAGTATCCCTCTAACAAATGGTGAACCACATTTAAAAATAAATAAATAAAATAAAATAAAAAATTGTCATTTTCTTTTTAATGCATATTAATTTCAGATATTTTAATATTTTAATTTCACATGTAGAGTTAAACTAATTGATGAAGTAGTTATTTTTTGTTTTTTAATTTGTGTATTTCTTTTCATCTTTTCCTCGGGTAGCAATCTTGTTAATGGTTTTTCATCTCATTTTTTATAAACACCATTCTTCTTCTTACGTGTCTTAAAATTATAACTATTTTTTATCAATGGTTTTCATCTATTTTTTTATAAATACCATTTTTCTTCTTATGTGTTTTAAAAATCTAACCATTTTCGATATTAGAATTCTTATTTTTTTTAAATTCTAACCATTTTTTATATTGGAGTTCTGATTTATATAATTTCCTTCTCTATAAGATCTTTGTGTTGAATTCATTGGGCTCGATTAATTAGCAATAATGTTAAAGGGAATAGTCATTGAGAACAACATTAAAAGACATTGATTGAGAATAGCATTAAAAGGCATTGGTTCACAAGTGAGGCTAACAAATTTTTGATATATCCATTAAATTTTGTATTGATGTGATATGGTATGATATGTTCTTGCAACCAAATAAATAGATGAATTTATTTTCTACCAAGTCTATTAAAAGAAAATCCACTTAAATGGTATCTTTTGTTTTTTTTTCTTTTTAACTAGGGGAATCGACAACTGGAGACGACATTGGTACTCACATGACATGGGTTCCAAGGATCCAATCCTGCTACCACTATACCCCTAGGTGCATCCACGGGACCTGAACCATCGCGCACGAGTAAGTTTGGGGGGATTTGAACTTAAGACATTCCATTTATAACCATTTACAACATTTCAACTTTACCACTTGATTTGCCCCTCCACATGCCACATAAATGGTATCATTATGTCCAATCATGTCACTATTTTTTCTCAAAAAAATTTACTCTCCCAACACCTTAATCACTAGAACTATGTGTATATTTGATAAAAACAACCTTAAACACAAGAACACTCATCTCAAAAATTTCCATTGAAGTAATGCCTATCACAACTCTTAGACAATCATAACTTTTCATAAAACTAATAACTGAAATGTTCATTCTCACCTTAAGCATCACACGACGAATGCCCAAGTCTACTTCCCATACATTTAAGGGATCACATATAAAACATCTAAAATCTTTATGAAAAATAATATCAAAACCATCTATATAGCCCACATACTCTTAAGAACATTTTCAACAACATAAAACATAAAATTGATCATTTCCTACATTAAGGTGTCTATGAGATTTAGCTCTTTATTAGAGTTTCATACATAAGCTACATTGGTTTATCCATAAGAACCACAATCAAGGAACATATTGTTGACATTAACTACAACCACACCACCAATTATGTTATTGTTTTGACCAACTCAATTTCTTTCCAAAACTTAACACTATTCCACTAAGCTCATTAAAAACATTGTCAACATATAAAAATCTAGCAACATTAATAAGGTGGATACATATTTAACCAATCTCAACATCTTATTATCAACCATCTTCGAAACCAAAAAAACACTCATAATTTGTGATTTTCCCACCACCGGTGCTCCCCTACCATTGCACCCACCCTTATCCTTGGGTGACATATGTTATCCAATCTAGTCCCTCTCTTCGAAGTTTATGTCTATTTCTTCTAATTCTCAATGTTTTTTACCTCGTGTTAAGTTTTCACTCTCTTCCCACTTCTCTTTTCCTAATCTTTATTTTAAATTAGGTATGATGGAGTGGCACAATGGTACCTATGGTGGGGGGCAAGGCATAGGTCTTGAGATCCATCCCAGAAAGCATGAACCACCCTTAATTCCCAATGTTGAAATAACAAAAAACCAACTCAAATTGAAAAATAAAAATTCCTTTCAAATTATATATCCACTCACTAATTCCTTTACGGTGTTCTTATTTACCAAATTCAATACCTTTTAAAACTTTCTCTTTATCTTTATTTTTCTTTTTCTTTTTTTAATTTTACTAATTATTCATTTCTTCTCATTTACCAAAGTCAATACCTTTTAAAACTTTCTCTTCACCTTTATTTTTCTTTTTCTTTTTTTAATTTTACTAATTATTCATTTCTTCTCACCCATCATTTTTGCATCAAACAAACCTTTTCGTATTTATTCTCTACAAGTTTCACACATCGTGACTTAATCTCTAACAATATTTTGCATAAACTCCTTTTCACGCATACTTGCTTAATCTCTAGTATCATCTTTATATAAGCTCCTTTTTTCTAATACCTTTATATCACTTTTAATGGTAATTCCTAAAAAAAATGGGTTATGGTATTGAAAGAAATAACGTGCCATTTAAAATTTATAGATACAAAGTCGTAAATTTATCACTTGTAATGTACCAAATCCCAAGAAATACCATCGAGGTCGGATACACCAGTTTTAATAAGGGGAGGGTTGATTTTAAATAATGCATAATGGAATAAGGTTTTCTAAGGTTAGGTCAACATGCTAACAAGCCAAATAAATAAAAACAATTAGCCATTAAAAGGAAGACAACCCCTTTAATGCAAATTATTCCTCAATGTACATGCAATGCAATGCGATGGTAACATCAATACACTCAGGTCTTAGAAACCCTTTCACATGTAAATTAAATATCATCATCACATCTATGGGCAATCGCTTATCGTCATTTAACCAAATAATAAATTAGATCTACACATGTTAATAAAAATCAGCTTTACGACAATAAGCAAATCAACATTACGACATTCTAATAAAGTAGAATTACAACACTATAATATATCATATTTTACGATACAAAGTCACATCCATTAAAATCATAATATAGCAGATCCAAGTGTTATCATCTACAACCATATAATCACATAAACATGAGATTTGTTGGCTGCCAACAAACATAAATAAACAACATTTAATAGCGGTAACAATACAACTCAATGGGCTACCAGTTTAACACTATAATTCCATCCGTATAACATGAAAATATAAACCAATATGCAACATGATATATTAGAGATAATCCCAACCTCCATGGGAACATATGCAACAAAATACATAAGGAATAATAGCCAAATAAAATACTTATCTCTAAATAGCGCAACTAGCTTCAACATGACAACATTCCACCCAGCCTTAGGCACAGTGAAGCAAAATACTTGAATAGGTCACCCCCGAGCTGAAGTCATGGATCCACACGTTATGGAACTCTCTAATCAAATCTCCAACAAATAATACTTAAGCCACAACTTGAGAGACACAACACATTTCATCCCCCCTTATCTTCTCTACATCAACACTTCCCGGTGCAATGGGATCCCCTCCACTGATCTAGTCCCTCAAGACATCACCATCCGCCCTCAAGAATCACGTGACCATATCAAAGACAAATAAGGGTGCTCGAGGTACTTTCGTGTTCAATAGAAAATCTATCCAGTCTCCACACTGGGATATATCAATGTTCAATATCCCTCACATGATTTCAATTTCCCCTACAAACAAAAGGGTGTGACAACTACGTGCAAAAATGAAAACTCGAATACATCCAAAGGAATCCAAATTCATGAGAGAGAAATCATGCAAACATAAGAATCATTCCCTGCAAAACAATAATCATGAATAGATAGTATTTGAATCCATCCACATGAATTCAAATTCCATGAGAGGACAAGTCTCCTAAAACCGAGAATAATGAATGAAAGCCAATTCAAATCCTTTCATAGCGATTCAAGTTCAATGACAGAGGATAGCTTCGATTCTAGAAAGAAACTCCAAATCATTGAGGTATTTTTCTCCAACTCACTGGATGACCATTCAAGGTCTCAAGAGAGCAACTTGCATCTACTTAGGATGACCATATTTCACAAGCAAAACACTCCCAACCACTAAAGGCAACTTGAATTTCACTAAGACTGACTCAATTCCCCTTAAATCACTCCAATGCACCGAAGACAACTCGAATTCATCAAGACAAACTTGAATTCCCCCAAAATCACTCCCCTACAATGTAGACAACTCGAATTCCCCTAAAATCACTCTAACTAACTGAAGACAACTCAATTTGTCCTAAATTTACTATGATTAACTGAAGACAACTCAAATTAGATGAATGGTGGCAATAAATAGTCAAATAGGGTGCATAAGTCATGAGAGATGAGAGAGTGGGTCCCATTAGCATCCAATCAGGAATATTCTCATTAAGTAGGGGTGCATGGTTGCATGGGTGCATGCAAATCATTAAATATGTGTAATAGGATCTTTACAGTCTAGCATAATCAAAATTAGGAAGCGCAACAATTCCTAACTTCCCTCAACCCCCTCACATGTGGAATCCATGACCCCCCAACCACGTTTATTGTCCATGTTGAGCTATTATTTAATTATAGGTAAATAATAATAATAATAATAATAATGCCCATAGTCCATAGTTTAGGAACCTAGTACCAAAATAAAATCAAATAACAACATCACATATGTTCGGGGCTTACCATCGGGGCATTACAATGATCAAGTTAAACTCCCATGAGGGCATCTAGTCCCTGAGGTTTTCATGGGGACACCCAAAGGTAGTGGTTGAACATGTGAGGCTTGCATTACACTCCTCACAGACATATGCGTGGATCAATGAACACCAACTTGTCATTCTTAAGATAAGATGATATGATCCCAAGGAGGGCACATATGGGGTTAAATGTATATGATATGACCCCAACAGGGGCATATACGGGGCTAAATGTATGTATAAAGAAGTAAATGTATATATAATAATAGTCGACCTAACGAATGGGCTTCATGTGTAATGAGTGAATATGTATATATAAAGGTAACGTAGTCATTGTCGAGGGAACATGTGTAATGGTTATATGAATGTCTTGGGGGTATTTGGAGAAGGATGACGTATTCTTTAAGGAGTTTTTGTGTAACTTATCTATATTATCTATCTTGGAGTTGTGCTCCATGTTTACATATATGCACATGGTGTGTACTTTTTATATTATGTTATCTTAAGAATTTTGTTAATCTCATAAGACACTAATTGTTACGGTTGAAGCAGGGGTGTCATATATTATCCCAAAGGAATTCAAGTACTAGCCTATGCATGGGGCAATGCTGAGGAAACCAATAGCTAAGCAGAATTATTGGCCCTTTAGCAAAGTCTATTGCCTAGTTAGGATATGGGAATCCAATTCATCATTGTCATAGGGGACTTGGTAATAGTTGTCTAGAGGTCGTAGTGGATTGAAAAAGCATTTGAAAAAAAAAACATGCTTTAAAGTATTGAGACATCAAACAAATATGTCTACCGTGAAGCAAACCAAGAAGCAGGTCTCAGTATTTCAATGTTATGGAAAAGTGGGGGGACTACATCAACCAATTGATTCCCATTAAACTAACCACAATCATGCGCAAGGAAATGACAACAATTCAATTCAATAAGTGGTGAAACCAATGTGTGATCCCTTGCACATATGATGCAAAACATCAATCCTTAATTTGCAAAAGACCACACCTTTCCTCCGTACATAGTTGTAGCCCATGTTAGCTTGCATCATTTTATATATGCCCCGGGATGATCCCATGCAAGGTGTGAGGGATATCTCCCCATATCTTCTTAATGTCCACGAATTTAGGATAAATCCTATAGTAGTGGACCATTGTCTATTTGAAGGATATCCTCGCCCCATAGATCTTCTCAAAGTGCAATGGTTCAAGAAATATCAAAATAAAGGAGTATAGTTTGAGTCTACCCAAAGGATAATCTTGCCCCACAACAAAGGATCTCCAAAAATTGGGCAAACTAGGAAATCATTAGAAGAAGTACATGACACAAACTAGAAGAATAGAGCATCTTCACATCAACTGTTGTGTTGTCTACGAAGTCTTTGAGCTAAGTTGAGGAATCAAGAGGTGCAACCATCATTCAAAAGAATTTCAAGAATGTGCCACGACTTACTAAATTACATATTAGATAAATGGAGGAAGAATCGGCAACAAGGTCATGCAAATAATAAATAATATTGGAATCAACAAATTGAAGAAATTTGAAACAAGGAAGTCAAAGCAACAGAGGGGTGAGATCATTGCAACCTATACTAATAATAAAGTATATGATATTATAGAAGAATACAAGGAGATTTTGGAAATAATTGAAATAGTGGAGCAGTGAAAGAAATATGCAAAGGAGATGGCTTCCTCCTACTTGCATCCCATCCACTCAACATGTATTTATGGCTTAGAGATATAGAAATTCATGGAAAAAGAATTAATCCAACAAACAATAAAAAAACGAGTAAAAAGAAGCTCAACTGACAATGATTCATCATGAAATGCCTCTCTTTAAAAGTAGATATTTTAGTAATGATATGTAAATATATGTTTCTAGTAGGCTTGTAGGTAGGCAGTACACTTTCTATTTTGAAAATAGTCTTAAGCAATCATAAGAAGATATTTTAATAAGAGGTAGAGACTCTACTCATGAAAAATTAAAGACAAAATTAAGATATATCTACTCCCTGTATTGTATCACTATATTAATGGTTTGACAACCATTTATTATGTCCTCGACATATAGTATTCAATGAAGAGCATTAGTTCAACAGTCACATGATTAATTTTTTTTAAACTATTTTTTAACATTATCATTTGATTTTGATATTGAAAACATATTTATTTAAATTTCCATTGGTTATTATAGAATGTCGTATGACTCGTTTTGTGTTTCCCACCACGACGCTGTGGGAAAATGTCATCTCATTTAAATGCAATATGCATAGGTTGCATTGCAATGACAAGCCATGTTGATACAATCAAGAACTGTGTTAACCTTTGTGCACAAGACAAGGCAAAAAAAAGAGCACCTGAATAAGTTACACAAGCAAAAGGAGGTGAAACAAATGACATTGGGCCCTTGAGCTCATCAAAGATATAACTATTACAAGATGGTATTCCAGAGTGGCCTGCACACTTGTCAGAAATCCAGACATGTATTCATTCCAAAAGTCAGTGATTTGCAAAAAGTTGTCAAGATCTTTGACAAGCAAAGGGGACTTTCCAAGAAGGAGAGCAATAAGCACCCCGCAGCGCAACAATTAATGCTGCGGCTATGGGGCACAGCAACCATCGGATTTGATCCCACTGTTGATCCAACGGTTGTTGTGCCCCACAGCCGAAACATTAATTGCTGCGCTACGGGGCGCTTATTGCTCTCCTTCTAGGAATGCAAGTGATTATTTCTTCCATGTATCCATTGTCAAACATCTCTCGTAGCACAATCCGTTGTATTTGGTTTTTAATGTTTCTGAGAATGGGTTCATTGGGATTGTGAATGAATGAATGCAGGGTTTACAGAGGCCAGGAGAGCATGTTGAGTGATGGGAGTCATTGAGACAGTTATATTGTGCAACCTTAGGTCAATAGGGACATATTCCAATGCTTCTCATTACATGTTCTCAGTTTCTATCCTACCGAGGATTCCAATGCATTCATTCTTCAAGGAATATCTCTCGTATCTTGAACCAATCATGTCCAGGTCAAGTTGTAGAAGCGTTTATTTTCTATATAGTTTTAGGTGTCCCATAGCTGAACTTTGTTGTTACGAAGCTAACACAAATCCGTGTCTACATTTTGAGAACTTGAAATTCCATTTTCATGAATTTAGATTGAAATGTGATTATGTATGTTTTACCTCAAACTCTCCACTCCCAAGTTAAGTCTAGAAACTTCAACTCATTTTGGCATTTATGTTTTCATGGAGAGGGCTCTACCATGCTTCGAGAGAGATTGAAGCTCGTGATTAGTTCTACATACTCCTTATCTCATATATGGTTTGGTTTTATGCATGTTGAAGCATGGTATAGGCATTGACTTATGCCATAACATACTTATAGAGTTGTTTCCCTGAGATGCAATGCCCACATGGGTTCGAACGTATGGGTATACCATGGATGAGGGATGAACCTAACATCCTTCGTTTCAGTCTTCTCACCCTCAACACTAGTAATAAATAATAACATAGACACGAACTCTGGATTTATCTGGTTAAGTTATTGTTTGGTTACATTTATGAATATTAATGCAAGTATTTTAACCCTATTATCCTTAGTTTACTAGTAGGCGACACCATTCTTTGGGTAGGTCGAGAACAAGCCCATGGTGTCCATAATCATAGTTACAATGGAATGCTTGATGGGCTCGGATAAGCCACATTATTCACCGACATTGCCAATAATTATAGATACAATAATCGAAGAACTGATTCTTTGAAAGATTGATCTCTCCAAGTCCATAATCTAGTACTTTTTTTGAAATTTATAAATTACTTTTTTCCTTCAATAATGAATGGTAAATTTAGAACTCTGAATTTTCCTTAATAATGAATGGTAAATTTAGAACTTTGAATTTTATTTAAAGTGTATTTTAAAAAACATACTTCTAAAAAAGGTTAGACTGCCTAATAAAAGCTAAGAAGGATTCAATTTTGATCACTAATGGGAGATTACACATTTCAACAGCTAGGTGCAGAATTGTAAATCTCTCGTGATTTATGTACTAGCACTTTAACCACATTTCATCATTCCCGTGGTCGATCAAATTCATTCCAAAAAATAATGCCACGAAGGACATGCTAATGAATCACTACAACAAATACTGGAATTAATGTCCCTTTTAGTGGATTTTTTTTTACATTGAGTGGTCAAACTAGACTCTAAATGGGACGCATCCTAGAAAAAACTTAAAGCGTCTCAAAAAACACCTTTTTTTGCTTCATAGATAGCATCCTTTATGACGTCCAAAATAGCGTCTATTTTTTTGCTTCCAAAATAGCGTCTATTTTTTTGCTTCCAAAATAACGTCCAACTTTGCTTCCTAAACAACGTCAAGGTTTGCTTCCTAAATAACGTCCTATTTCGCTTCCTACCAAGTGTCCTCTTTTGCTTCTTAAATGGAATCCCCTACAAACAAAAGGGTGTGACAACTATGTGCAAAAAGGACAACTTGAATCCATCCAAAGGAATCCAAATTCATGAGAGAGAAACCGTGCAAACATAAGAATCATTCCTTGCAAAACAAGAATCATGAATAGAGAGTATTTGAATCCATCCACATGAATTCAAATTCCATGAGAGGACAAGTCTCCTAAGACCAAGAATAATGAATAAAAACCAATTTGAATCCTTTCATAGCAATTCGAGTTCACTGGCAAAGGATAGCTTCAGTTCTAGAAAGCAACTCCAAATCACTGAGGGATTTTTCCCCAACTCACTCGATGACCATTCAAGTTCTTAAGAGAGCAACTTGAATCCACTTAGGTTGACCATAGCTCACAAGCAAAACTCTCCCAACCACTAAAGGCAACTTGAATTTCACTAAGAATGACTCAATTCCCCTTAAATCACTCCAATGCACTGAAGACAACTCGAATTTATCAAGGCTGACTTGAATTCCCCCAAAATCACTCCCCTACGATGTAGACAAATCAAATGCACCAAGAAGGACTCGAGTTCCGCTAAAATCACTCTAACTAACTAAAGACAACTCAATTTATCCCAAATTTACTATGATTAATTAAATACAACTAGAATTAGATGAATGGTGGACATAAATAGTCAAATAGGGTGCATAAGTCATGAGAGATGAGAGAGTGGGTCCCATTAGCATACAATCATGAATATTCTCATTAAGTAGGGGTGCATGGGTGCATGCAAATCATCAAATAGGCATAATAGGATCTCTAAAGTCCAATATAATCAAAATTAGGAAACATAGAATATTGTTAAGAAGTGCAACAACTCCTAACTTCCCCCAACCCCCTCACATGTGGAATCCATGACCCCCCAGTCATGTTTATTGTCCATGTTGAGTTATTATTTAATTATAGGTAAATAATAATAATAATAGCGTCCATAGTCCATAGTCTAGGCACCTAGTGCCAAAATAAACTAAAATAACAACATCACATATGTTTGGGGCTTACCATCGAAGCATTACAATGATCAAGGTTATATTCCCATGAGGGCATCTAGTCCCTGAGGTTGTCATGGGGGAACCCAAAGGTAGTGGTTGAACATGTGAGGCTTGCATTACACTCCTCACACATGTATACGTGGATCAAAGAACACCATCTTGTCATCCTTAAGATAAGATGATATGATCCCAAGAGGGAACATATGGGGTTAAATGTATACGATATGACCCCGATAGGGGCATATATGGGGCTAAATGTATGTGTGAAGAAGTAAATGTATATAGAATAGTGGTCGACCTAACGAATGGGCTTCATGTGTAATGAGTGAATAAGTATATATAAAGGTAACGTAGTCATTGTCGAGGGAACATGTGAAATGATTATATGAATGTCTTGGGGGTATTTGGAGAAGGATATCGTATTATTTAAAGAGTTGTTGTGTAACTTATCTATATTATCTATCTTGGAGTTGTGCTCCACGTTTACAGATATGTACATGGTGTGTACTTTTTATATTATGCTATCTTAAGAATTTGGTCCATATCATCAGACACTAAGTGTTACAGTTGAAGCATGGGTATAATATATTATCCCAAATGAATTCAAGTACTAGCCTATGCATGGGGCATTGCTGAGGAAACCAACAACTAAGCAGAATTATTGGCCCTTTACCAGAGTCTATTGCCTAGTCAGGATATGGGAATCCAAATCATCATTGTCATAGGGGACTTGACAATAGTTGTCTAGAGGGCGTAGTGGATTACAAAAGCATTTGAAAAAAAATCATACTTTAAAGTATTGAGACATCAAATAAATATGTCTACCGTGAATCAGACCAAGCAACAGGTCTCAGTATTTCAATGTTATGGAAAAGTGGGGGGACTACATCAACCAATTGATTCCCATTAAATTAACCACATTCATGTGCAAGGGAATGACAACAATTCAATTCAATAAGTGGCGAAACCAATGTGTGATCCCTTGCACATATGATACAAAACATCAATCCTTAATTTGAAAAATACCACACCTTTCCTTTGTACATAGTTGTAGATCCTATTAGCTTGCATCAGTTATACACCTGAGGATGATCCCATGCAAGGTGTGAGGGATATTTCCCTAGATATTCTTAATTTCCTCAAATTTAGAAGAAATCCCATAGTAGTGGACCATTGTATATCTGAAGGAGATCCTCGCCCCATAGATCTTATCAAAGTGCAATGGTTCAAGAAATCTCAAAGTAAAGGAGTATAGTTTGAGTCTATCCAAAGGAGAATCTTTCCCCACAACAAAGGATCTCCAAAAATTGGACGAACTAGGAAATCATTAGAAGAAGCACATGACACAAAGTAGAAGAATAGAGCATCATCACATCAACTGTTGTGTTATCTACAAAGTCTTTGAGCTAAGATGAGGAATCAAGAGGTGCAACCATCATTCAAAAGAATTTCAAGAATGTGCCATGACTTACTAAATTACATATTAGATAAATGGAGGAAGAATTGGCAACAAGGTCATGCAAATAATAAATAATATTGGAATCAAATTGAAGAAATTTGAAACAAGGAAGTTGAAGCAACAAAAGGGTGAAATCGTTGCAAGCTATACAAACAACAAACTATATGATATTATAGAAGAATACAAGGAGATGTTGAAAATAATTAAACAAGTGGAGCAATGCAAGAAATATGCAAAGGAGATTGCTTCCTCTACTTGCATCCCACCCACTCAACATATATCTATGGCTTAGAGATAAAGAAATTCATGAAAAAACATTAATCCAACAAACAACAACAACAACAACAAAAGAGTAAAAAGAAACTCAATGATTCATCATGAAATGCCCCTCTTTAAAATTTGATAATTTAGTAATGATATGTAAATATATGTTTCTAGTAGGCACGTAGGTAGGAAGTATACTTTCCATTTTGAAAATAGTCTTAAGCAATCATAAGAAGATATCTCAAAAAGAGGTAGAGACTCTACTCATGAGAAATTAAAGACAAACTTAAGATATATATACTCCTGGTATTGAATCACTATAATAATGGCTTAACAACCATTTATTTTAATAAAAAAAAATTCTTGTTAATATATGTATGTAATGATTAATAACTACAAAAAAATCCTCGGATGCGGGTGCCAACGAGCTAGACCGATGGCGAGGGGTGCCTCGGTCCGCGAGCCCGACGCGTGGCACCACGCATGCTAGCGGGACAACCACAAGCTCCAACTCCCATGCAACGAGCTTAATCTCTCTCATGCAGACAGGGAAGGCTGTCACTTCTTAGCTCTCATCCTAAGCTAACGCCCATCTGTAATCCTCCTGCGCATTCATGCCGGTTCAACAGTGTTTAATTCCTGCAAGTACACATTTATTGCTTGGTCAGGTTGGCGATATGAAGAGGAATGACATGGAAAATCTCGGCATTGTCTTTGGTGGTCTGTTTATTTTTCTGTTTCAGCTCGTAGGTTGCTCTGCGCAGTTTGTGGTCTGGTTTCGGCTTGAGGGAGGCATCGTGCTGCCAAAGGTTCGGAGTTGGTCTGTAATTTGGTGCACATTGGAATTCTCCATTGGTTCGTTGGCTATGAGGGTAACCTCATTCTTGTAGGTGCTCACAGCATTGGGAGTACCCAACAATTTGATCCGCTGCTTCTTTCTACACCATGCAGCATTCGGACCTTCCTGCACCACGTGGGTATTCGACTCATCACCATGTCTAGGCAGCGAGGAATGCCCCGGCATGCCAGCACCGGAAGAGGAAAATACCAAAGGGGGCTCAGTGTGAAGATGGAGGAGGGATATGAGGAAAAAAATTTCAATGTCGGTCTGTATCCTCATCGATGATTGGGAAGGCAGGGTACTGAACCAACGTCTCGCAACTAGGTAGGGCGACAATAGGATTAACCACTACTAATTAGTTAAAAACATGCTTGGAAACCTAATGGAGGATATGCTCAACAATTTGAGTGCATCTCGTGATACAGTCCTTCCCGTGAAGGCAAAGATGGTGGAAATGGATGGGCAACTTACCAGTCTGGATAAAACCTTTGCATGGAAATGCATGGCTGGTGTTGTTGGGCAAGTGGGTCACGTGGATGGTGGAAGTGAAAGCGCGACAGGTGGTAGGTCACAAAATTCCAGCTCGGTATTGGTGCCAAGGTTGGCTTAGGCTCCCCCGCTCCCCATCCTGACCACCATTGAACCACTGTTCAAACGGGTGAGGGAAGACGAAGGCCCAAGCAACGAGCCACCACAGTCTACATTAGAGACCAATGCTAACGCCACTAGCAACTCGAAGGAAGAAGGATGGGGATGTCCCATCCTCAAAGAAAACCCCCCCTCTTGATCCATGCACAGATCGTCATCAGAGCCGCGTGCCTCTTAGGAGTCGGATTGTTATATTAGTTTTTTTTGCTATCGATGTTTTGTTTGGTTGCATCTCTGTTTATTTGTAAGAAAAAACCATGTAATTATGTCCCCTACTAGCTACTTTTGGTTTCTCAAATTTTTGAACAGTATCTGTAATAGTTTTCTCAGATGACCCTCCATTTTTTAGAGGATTGGGTGGTGGTTCCGCCACTTGAGACATCCTCTCACCAGGGCAATTTTTGTAATTTTTGTTGTTTTAGACTAATAGAATTTTCAACGTTATAAAAAAAAAACTACAGAAAATAATTGAGAAAGATGCCTTGTAAAATATAAATATTACGAAAACACTATTATAACTCAATTTAAAAGTTAATATATAATGTTTAAGTTTATAGCAAAGAGTTTCTTCCTCTCAAGAGATTATATGATGTTGTAATTTTGGATTGTGGGTAATTGAGTAGGATAAATGACAACTAAAGCACCCCGTTTTTTTTTCATGAATTTGTAATAAAAATATGTTAAAATTGTTTAGGAAAATTATTATTTCAACAATTTTGTAATTTTTACTAGAGTAATTGTCTTTTTTTAGACTAAATGGTTGATTTTAAGACTACATAGATCGCATAAATTGCGATATGAACACTCCAAATCGTGATTTCAACTAAAATTGATTTGTTGGATTCCAATAGGTTGGGAGCATTTTGGTTAGCGCTTATACTGCTCCGTGGGTGAGTTGATAGGTTTTTTGAATGGAGATATATATAGTATTTGTGAAATGTAATTTAGTTTTACTAAATAAAATTATTATATTTTTTTGAATTTTTTATATGAAATAATGAATATGAGAAAAATAAATAATTACAAAGATTTTTTTCTTTGTAATTTAGAGAAATTGATTTATTAATATATGTAGGGGTTGCTCGATTATGCCTTAACTGCCTGCCACAAGGGAAACTAGGAGTGACAATACCATTGAGATTCAAAAAATAAGTTGTGATAAACCAAGTTGTTATTACCAGAGTATGTTGTAAATGTTTGAGATAAACTATTTTGAGCTTTAGAGGATGAATACATCCCTAAAAAAGAAACATAATGACCTCTAATTATTCTTCTATAGACCTAGAGTTTGGATGTTATCATCATCCAAAGTGACGACTCCTCCCTCCTGCGTGCTAGTTGCATCTTCAATGTTTTGTTTCCTTGGACGCTTGAAGTTCTCACACCATTCTTGTCACCTGAGTTACCCAGTGCAATAGTCAATTGAGTGAGGTCCTTTTTCAGCATCCCCCTTCTCATATTCATTCGATATTCTAGTCGTTTGAGTCTTCTCGTCAAGGAAGCCTTATATTGAGCTATGCCTTTGAGAAGATCATGGTTTAGTTACTTATTTCCCTAAATTGTTGCTGCCACAATACCTTTTACCTACCAATAAAGCTCCAACAACCTGGCATACTTGGTATCCCTCTAGCTCCAGCTCCAATATAGAGGATGAATAACATTTTTTCTTTGATTGCCCAACGATGATCAAAGTTGAAGGGCTATTTTTAATTTCAAGTTGAAGGGTATGCATTCATCCAACACTTTCATTATGAAAGGTACAAGAGTAATTATACTTTTGTCAAGAGTAAAGTAAACGAGGGACCCAAAAAAACATTCTATATAAAATATTGTGTATCTATTTGTTTACGTTGTTAAAGTTCAAGAGCAAAAAAATAAATAAGCTTAGTGATTTCGATATAAATTGAGAGTGTTATAAATGACATTATAAAGCTTCTGAAGGTTAAAGGCAAATGCCAAAGTCAAACACTTTTATGGAAAATCCTATAAGAGATAAATTTATTACGCGAGCTCCTAGATTGTTTCTTGGTTTCATATCTTGAGCACATCATAATCATGATGAACCAGGAGAGTCATATTCAATGTAATATTATTAGAAAAATAGAATTTATAGTAGACCTTGAGGTGTTTGTTAAAGAGTATTAATTCTATTAAAACACTATAGGAGCCATTAAGAGAGTCTACTATGTTTATATGCCTCTAAGAACATGCAAATCTAGCATGTTTACATCCATTTCTTTTTATTTAGACAAAGATGTATGTTATTTGGAGCTTGCTAAGATCCATACAAACACAAAACTAAAGGAATTACTCGTCAAGACCACCAAGTATGTTATTCTTATTGAAGATATTGATTGTTCACTTTAACTCTCAAATCTTGCAAAAATGCATGGCAAAGTGGATGTTACAACATAATCCCTAGTGCATAGCTTTGTGATAGCATAACTATGTTACCTTTGCCGTAAATTTCTTAAGAATCCCACCTATGCAACAATAATGTTTCTCCAAACATTTATGCTACAAAAGATACATCTCATTGATTGTGGGAGCCTTGGATGAGATAGAGGGAAACACAATTATGTGGAATTTTCGAAATATTTGACACAAAGTATTATCACGCTTGTGTCAATTTCACCTGAAACAACAAAAATAAATTGAAAGAAAATGATAGATAAAGATGCATATAATTAGGAAAAGGGGAATAATCATCATGGATAACATATGAATTAGGATTCAACAACTTGAAATATTGAAAGAACTAAATCACAAATCTCACTAGTGTAGTCCTAAATTTAGGCTTTGTGATATTGACAAGGTCCATTTTGTGCAAATTCACATTTAAACATAATCAATAACATACAAGTCAAAATGTTCCATTGACCTTAATATATATTTATATCATAAACAAGTTGATTAACATAGTTTTGTTTGAGACAAAGAAAAGCTATGCATTAATAGTGCGACAAAATGACTATGAGTCAACATGTTAGATCCCTTCAAAGAGATGGAATATGTGAATATGAAGAAAGAGTGATGACTTCATTTCCTTGAATTTGCTCCATGTGTTGAGTTGCACATTTGCAATTAATCTTTATTATACATTTCCAATACCATTATAGTTCAGTCCATTGAGTAATTGTTTTCATGTTGTTCAGAGTTAAGAGTGGAGGAAAATATAACATAGGAAATGACCTTATAGTGAGTGTGGAATTTGAGCACATTAAATATGGACACTAAATGTGATGTCAATTCTCATATAGAAAATAATGATCAACATGTTCATAATATATGAATTCAATGGGGATTCAGAAATATAAAGTGTCCAAGCTTCTTTGAGAAGCTTAAAATGGTGCATATATCAACATGGTAGTAAAATTTTCTAGGCATGAGTTGTTTGGATTTAATGTTGTGAAGGGGTACATGGTAACAAGGAATATATTAGAATAAAAGTGAATACATATGATTTTATTCTTTAGATGCCAAAGGCAAGTAATGGGTGATGAAGGCTTGAATCTTGCTCATGATTCACATCCATTCTCGTAAAATATGGAAGGTACGGTGCTCATTGAGAAACTAAGTCGGAAGTCAGGACATTAATGGGTTGTTCAATAGTGACACTTCTTTTGAAATTTTATAATATTTGAAGTCCTCCATAAATGACAAGTGATTTAAAAAAATTACATTTTAAGGGCTTTTTTGAATCACCCTTTTAGGAAGGGTTTGAACCCCTTGGAAGGTCTAGGAAGGGTTCAAATTTGATCACTTTGTCCCAACCTATAAAGGCTTTAGATATATTTTTGAACACATTTATAATAAAACCAAACTCCATGGTTTCTTAACTCAGAAAAATCAAAGAGAATTCAAAAATTCACTTTCAAATTATTCAATCATATAAATAGCTTGATAGTCAATTGGGTCTAGCTCGAGTGGTAGGGGTGATAAGTTGTTATCCTCCCCACTAGTGTTCAAATCTCACTTGTGACATGTTCATTCTTCATAAGTTGATTGTTGGTTAAGGTTCTTTGTAAGTTGGTTAAGGTTCTTTGTAAGTTGATTGTTAATCGGGGTTGACAATGTATAGATATTGCATACATGTCAATATGAGAAAAAAACAATTTGATAAATTAATACTTTAAAACTAAAAGTTTAATAAACCAAAGTTGGTATTCATTGACAACAATAATCATCATTATTAACATTATTAAAATCTTTAATATCATATTTTATAGAATATTTTTAATTTATTGTCTTTATCTCTATCGTGTCCATAATAATTACAAAATTTGATTACCACACTCGACATATTCTACGATTAAGATTTTGTTCCTTATTGATATTATCATCTTGTACAATATCAATGATGTCACAAAATAAATCAAAATAAGGTTTATAATTAAGGTATATGCTTAATCAATTGTAAAATGGTCCCTTAAAATAATGTCCACTTGTCTAATTATAAAATGGTCCAAAACCTTGTAACGGTCCAAAATAGTGTCACTTAAATATGGATGTGCCATTGCTTTGGTTGTATTAAAAGACTCTAGGTGCATTTCGTGGTTAAAATTGAAATAATTTTGTCACTTTGTGGAATGTTAATAAATTTAAATAATTAAATAAGTTAAATAAGTTAAATAATGTGGTATAATGTTAAATAAGTTAGAATGAATGAATGAATAAATAAATTAGTACAAATCCATTTTTATTATCTATTTTAAATAATTACAAGTTTATACTTAGGTTTTGAATCTTTTTATATGTTTAAGCAGTGAGTTAAAAGTGTGTGTTAGTTCAAGTGGTTTAGTATTGTGAGTTACAAGCAAGAGGTTGTCGGTCCAAGTCTCTAAACTAGTTACTTTTGTGAATATTGTGGGCCTCACTTAATGTCCCATCAGGTTAGGTTGCAAAAAAAACAACCAACCGATTACCTCGAGTACCATCCTTGAAATGAAGAGAAGTACTTAGAGGGATTCTCAAGATGTGCATTCTATCGAAGAAGAAAAAAAAGTTGTCAAAATCAATATTTTTGGTATTCCATTTTTTCATGTGAGACATTAACACCACATAGGCCAAGGTAATTTATCACCCCATAGGCCTAGATTATTAGGGGAATTTATCACGATATTATAAGCCATATTCATGTAGGAGAATTTCCCATACGCTAAGGCTCGACTCAAGTAAAGGGTTGTATCTTCCACCCATTAGAGGCCATTTATTGCATCCATTTTTCATATCCAAACTTTCATGAGTTCACTTACCTTTCCTCCTTGCGGGCCATTACTTTTTAAATACAAAGAAAGAAAATTCGAATGGTTGAGAGAGTGGATTTGCACCAAAAGAATATTTAAGCAACTTGAAGACATGTATAGGAACTAATTACAATTAGCAATAGAATTTCTTAAGTAATTGCAACTTTTTGCTCTTTTTTTCTAAACCAGGAGAACTTAACAACCTCCCAAGGATATATCCAACAACCTGCAAGCTAGATATACTAGTAACTTGTGACTCGATAGGGGCTAAGAATTCTTGAAGCCCACCAAGGTGAGCCTCTATCCCATGGGTCGCCTACCTTTCGAGCCTTGTCACAACGGGCCAATGAGAAACCCTACCCCCATGAATTGCAACTTTTTGCTCTTATCCATATATTTTTTTGAAATCCAGAAACATTGGTCATCTTAAAATGGGCCAAAACCTTTTAAGGGAACTTCCAAGGTCAAATTTCTCATTAATCAAATGAAACTATTACTTCCGCCAAACTTTCTGTCAAATTTGGGGAAGAATTTTCATCATAAGAAAGTAGAGTTTGTCTCCACTTAAGAACATACTCCTTAATTAGATCCAAGATTAAGATACATTTATGCTAGTTAAGACATCCAACACTATCCATCTATAATATCATCAATACATGTTGATGTGTAGCTAATGCAATTTTTTCTTTGTTTTTTCTCAATGTTGAGATAATTTTTATACCTATGCTCAAGTTTTTACTTTTACACTAGACAATTATGTGCCATTGATTAATTCTTCATTGTGTCAAACTCAACCCATACATTATTGCCAAGGCCCTTACAGGATTATGAGATGCTCAATCACCGCTAACATACATTTTAATGATCTCACACATATTTTTTTCGAAAAAAATATTGTGAGAAAACCTAATGAATGTTTTCCAAATTCATGGATGACATCCCTAGTAAACTAGTGGGCATAAACTAGTGCTTAATACTCCATATGATGTGGATTATTTGGAAAGCTTGGAATCAAGTCATTTTTTAAGGGAAAAAAAGGAATATATTTAGCATTGTCCAGCAGATTACTTACTCAGCACAAACTTTTTCTTCTCAGGCTGACAAAGCATTAAAAAAATTTAGAGCGATTGGGAATCCTCCTTGTAATAACTTTCCCTGTGGATTTATTGATGGTGCCTCAAACTGCAAGGTTGCAAGTGTTGGGTATTGCTTATACTTAAATGAGACTCATCATTTTGAGTTTGCAATGGGGGTTGGATATGGCACAAATACCAAAGCAAAATTGCTCAGTTTATGGGTTCTTTTGCTTTCATCCCAAATGATGGGGATCCCCTTATCCCACATTTACGGTGACTCACAAGTCATCATTAACTGGGCAAAGGGATCGACTGCTCTCTCCCCTCCAGATCTCTTTCACTGGTGCAGGGAGACAAAAAAGCTAATTTTTAGCTTTCAGGATCTGTTGTTCACCCACATCTACCGAGAGCACAATCAGATCGCTGACCATCTCTCTAAAACTGCTCTCTCATATTCTCCGGGTATAGGCTGGTTTTCAGAATTTTTTGAGGACCAATTGGTCTCTCATGATTACTTTCAGCTCTTTTGAGCATGGATAGGGGAGCTTACTCCCCCCTACTTTCTTTTAGATTTGAAGTCTTGCTGCTCACTGAGCGACCACTTTTAGATTATTGTTCAGAGCCCTTTGGCACTCTGTAGATGGGGCTGATGCGACTGACCATTTATATGATGAGACAATTTTCTGATGGGAACCTTCTTTCTACTGTTCCGCCTTTCCCCCTGGCAGCGTTCTCGAGGTGTCTCATGGCCTCATATGTGATTCAATTCTTAATGCAACCCATTTATGGGATGGTTGCACCGATGACCTTTGATTCTTAATAAGAATAACAAGGACAGGCTTTTTTCTTCCTGAAAGAAAAAAAAAAAAAAACTAGTGCTTAATACTAAGGGAGATTCTAACCAATATATACTGACACATAATTAACTAAATGACCAATAATGTGTACTACAACTAATTCAAAGTAACAATATTCCAACACTAATACCCAAAACAATAATTAAATAATAAAATTTAACAACACCCAAAAAAATCCAAAACAACTATTAAACTCCACAAATTCATCTCACTCACCATACCAACATACCAACTTAGTCTTAACACATCAATAATAATCCAAAAGTCCCAATGAGGAGTGTGTACCAGTGAATCCAAAAGTATGTTTTTTTTAGACAAAAGCGGTTATATTATATTGGGAGGTGGTGTAACCACCATAAAAAGGTTCCAAATTACAAAATGCCCCCATGGTAGCGGCAGCTGAAAACCATAAAACTTAAAAACCAGAGGAGACATAGGTGCCCTTGAGGAAGCGACAAAGGCATTCAAGCCAACAAAACGCCCATGAGGGAGCGACAACATAAACAGTCTGAGACCTTAAACCCATTTATAACAGAGTAACATACTAAGTAACTACCACTATGCAGATTAACTGAGAAACTATAACTGTGTAGAAAAACAGAGAGGCATGTACATGCAAGATGGTGAGCCAGAGCACTCAGACGACTTCTATCCGTCCGAGCTGGAGGACATACCATTACCGGACGCTTCATGTTTGACAAGTTTGAGAGCAAGCTTGTTCACCTTTATCTCCAGCTTGACTATCTGCCTGGTTAGCGAGTTTTCAGTCCACTTTACCTTCCGCTTGAATTCTTACGAAGGAAGACCAAATCCTTGTTCACATGTTCCAATCTCCTTCCGCCTTCATAATCAATAGCATTCACTTGAGTTTGCAACAATTTGAGATCTTGTTTCAGTTCTCTCACCTTCGAATCCACCGGATTTGGAATGACAGGCGCAACCGCGGATGAGGACCCTGCTTCCATCCTAAGTATCAGTAGCAAACTCTTAGCAGCGAGACGACAAAGCTCTTGGAGATAGCCAAACAGAACCGCATCCTGCATGCTTCGGTTCTCAACATTCCACCCTTTTAAATCCATGAGACCGAGGGAGCTTGGCGTCACCTCAAATTCTAGCGTGCGAGAAATCATGAAATTGCTTAAGTGATCTAGATTCGATGCGGCTCCTCTCACCTTCCCACCAGATATCATCAGAGCTTCATATGCGTGAATAGTAAATGCTACCATGATAACATTCGATGCAACCATCTTCGACAAGACTCCTGCTGAATTCACCTCAAGCGAGAAGCCCAAATCCATGAAATCCATTAAACCAACGTATTCCCCCGATGTCAAACAATGATCATGCATGAGGTCACCTATCCTGCAAACGTTAAGACGCGGGACGGAGCTGTGATGAGGCAACTGTCTTTGCACCAGACGAAGAGACAGCCCAGGCCAAGCTTTAAGCCGAACTGTCTCTGGGCCACATGAACTACACGAGCCAACTGTCCATGCGGCCCGCCGGCACGAGGCATTCCGATGGACTGGGACCCATAGAGGGAGAGCCCATATTAAGCCCCTGGGCCTATGGGGGTGAGCAGAAAGAACCCTGGCCATTGAGAATAAGCTCCCCAGGGCTAAGGGAGGAGCCTTTGTTAGCCTCATGGTCTGCATTAGAGTTGTTTTCCCTCAATATGTGGAAAAAGTCGATTTTTTTGAAGGAGGCTTACGCCACGATCTTGTGAATAAGATGCCTCAGGCCCATATGATTGGGCATAAAATTTTCAACTAGAGCGTAGATAACAATTATGGAATCTCCAATGATAGTTAACTTGGCGATTCCCATTGCCTTGGCTATCCTCAGTCCTTGCCATAAAGCCAAGGCTTCAGCCATATTGTTGGTGTCAATACCAAGCCCCCAAGCGAACTTAAAATCCAGCAATCCATCCGGAGTGAAGAAAACTCCGCCCCCTTGCTACCCTGTGAATCTGGAAGTATGTTATTCAACAGACCTATGTTCAATTATGGCAAGGCTTTGACACAAAAAATAAGTTCAAAGCCCATCACTTTCACGTATGAAAAAAATCCACAAATTCATTTCATGCCAACATGGCAATTAGTTTTAAGAAGCCAAGACAACTATTAAAATCTACAAACATCTCATGCCAACATGGCAATTAGTTTTAAGAAGCCAAAACAACTATTAAAATCTACAAATTCATCTCAGGAACCATATGCCAACATGGCAATTAGTTTTAAGAAGCCAAGCAAAGGCAAAACCTCCTCCGCTCTTATTGGAGATTTTCTTAACTTGTCCCAAGCTTATCTTAACTTGTCCCAAACGCTTTCCCACCTTGCGTGGACCGGAGTATCCCTCCCCGCCCCAATAAGAAAACAATTAAAACAAATTCCTTCTTTCAAAAAAAGAGGAAAAGGATCGAATATAAATAGATGAGAGGCAAGCATCCAATATCATTACCACACGACAAGAGTGAAAAGCGAGAGTCTCGGCTTATATCTCAGTCGATAGGGCAGAGAAGCGCAGGGAAAGGCGGTGGAGGCTTAAATCGTACAGGGAACAGGGTAGGTTTCGATCTATAGGCCTTCTGAATCTTTCAAAATCACTGTTTTTCCTGTTCAATTTGACATCCGGATGACAGAAATCTAGCCCTAGAACTCTGAAATTGCTTCAGAATTTGGCTTTTCTTGTAGAATTTAATTAGTCTTGGATTTTAGTTATCAAAATTTGTATCTAATCTCCTTAGATATATCACAATCGATTTTTAGCCTAGAGTTCTTATTTTTAACGGGGGTTTTGTTCAATTTATTTCTGATTTGTTTTTGGGGGTCAGGGTAGATGGCTAATTTCAAGGTTTGTAACTTACCCTTTCATTTACTGTCCCCGATTTAGCTTTGATCCTCGTTTTCATTCTATGGATTATGTAATTGAGGGACCCTGACTTCAACTCAAAGATCCTCGATCAAACCCTAGGCTTTGTATGCGTACATTATCTGATTGTCAAGTATAGCGGACTAGACAAACATTTTAGTCTTTTATTTAATTGTCCTTTTCGAGAGGGGGTTAATTTGCATTTGTTTTGGGGCAAACTCGGTTCTTGAAAAAAATAACAGAGAAACAAGGGCGTTTTAATTAGATTTTACAAGAGAATAATTAAACCTGGGTATATCTGTGGTCTGTAAATACACCAAACTTCACTTCCTGAGACAGACCTTTAAATGCGTTTTTTTACTATAAACTGGTTCTTGCCATGTATGTGGATTCCCAAAAGAGATAGACGTGTGCATTATTCTCTCTATGGATTACGGTTATTTGCAGTGTGCCTTGGATCATCAGACCATGATGAATGAAAATTGCTACTCCTGCAATTAATGGTAATTGCTAAGCTTAGTTACCAGGTTTGGTTAGACCTTGTACCTTTTGGACAACTGAACCTGCCTACATTGAACTTCTGAACCTTTCCTTAAAAAAATGCGTCAAAACAATCCATGTCATTTTCCTTAATTTTATAAGATAAAACCATAGGGTTAATTTCATTAATATTTATTATTCTTTAGTTGGATATATTTATTGTGGTTATTTTGTATTATTCTATGGTTTTTTGAATTTCTGAGGAATACGTATCTGTATTTTTATATATTCCACATTTCTGAACCATTTGAAATTTTTTTATATCTGAAACTTCTTTGAATTTTCCCTCATGGGCTTACTTAACTCTTTTAACCTGTTAACCATTCTACTAAGTGTATATGGAAGGTTGCTGAAAGTTTTTATTGATCGATTTTTGTTAATTTTCAGAATTTCCTTGAATTTAGATCTTTGTAATTGTGACTTTGAGTCCACATCAAAATGCAAAATTGAGGTCTTTGGTGAGATACTCATTTTCTATGGACTTATGTGCTCCTGTTGCGCAAGCGATTATTTTGGGTGCAGATGTGTCTCAGCGGGGAATGATTTAGAACTCTATTATGTTCTGGAAACCTTTGTTGGGAATTCAGAATGAATTTCTAACTTTTGCATGCTTTTCAAGTTTTTTTAGATATTTGAATTTTTTCCAATTTTCTTATTCCTGGCTGCCCCTTTTGTGGTCCAAGTCTTGTTCAAATTTTTTCATGCAGTTCTCACTCCTCAATGTTATCACTAGGAGTTGCCCTATTGCTTGTTGTAGATTTATATGACTAAGCAAAATGTTAGGCATATTACATGGTAGTGTTCTTTTGGGGTGCAAACACACAAATATTTCAGTCCCTGTTATCTGTATTTCATCTTTATATCACTCATGCATGCTTAATTGGAGTTATTGCTGTTAGGAGGTTTGATGGATATGCTTGCCTTTTAATTTCAGAAACCAGTGGAACGATGTACATTTCAAAACTTGTTCTTTGTATCAATGTATAGCTAGCTTGATTTGAATTACTGCCAAGCTTTCTTCCTTACACTGTTAAAAGTTAAGGATTTGATTCTGGTCTTCATCTTATACTTTTGTTCATAATTAACTCTCCAAACTTCAAAGTGCTGGCCATCATAACTACTTAAATTCTTATAATTATAATATTGTCTTTTGTACGAGTTCTAATTATTTTATCCTTTGTGGCCAACTGGCAGAACAATGGCAAGAAGCTCCTTCAAGCAAGAGCATGACCTAGGTAAGGTTTTGGTCTGTTAGTTAGGTATTTCGTCGTTATGTGATGTTCAATCATGGATTATTTGCACTTTCCTACAATGTTCTAACTTCTAAGATTACTGTTTGACATGCAGAGAAGAGAAAAGCTGAAGCTGCCAGGATAAGGGACAAGTATCCTGATAGAATTCCGGTAAGTCTTATGTGAGTTAGCTGTTGTTTCTTTTAATATGTTGAACGTTAGATAACTTGTTACAACAATATCTAGAAAGGTCTTCGTGTATTTTCAGATTCCCTTTTTGAACTGAGAGGTTGTTGACTATTTGGCACTTCCAACTTATTTTTTGTTTTTGTTTTTGTTTTCTGGACAAGTTCTGTTTCCATGCAGCTGTGTTTGTATCATTATATCTCTATATTTTGTTACATACATACACATGTCTGTGTGAATATAGATACTATTTAGTGTTTTTTTCCATGTTACAATACCCAGGGAAAACCCCAGGTACTACTACTTCCCCTCATTCCAAGGATGGTACCCAAAGTACACCTTATATCCTTCAGGGCACAAGGCCAGGTCAACAACAGGGCTCGAACCTGGTGGGGAGGATAATGCTCCATCCCACAAGTTACAACCACTTGGGCTAGACTCAATTAACAAGTATACAAACACTATTATGTGCATGTGCCAAATAATTGATACGATATAGTATAATTATTATATAATTCATTCATTGATTAAGTTTGTATAGTGGGATTAATCTTTATACCTCAAGGGTTTACAGTGGTTATGCAGTGCAGGCTTTGGGACCTACAGGCCCTAAAAATTACCATGTAGGCCCATAGGGCTCATGCTATCTGCTGGCTGTTTTTAATAAATCTAGTTGGACGGGCCGGTTGGTTGAACAAATGTTCAGAGTTATCCATATATATATAATGCATGTATGCATATATCTCTGTCTATTTATATTTTTTTCATTGCATGGATAAACTTGCCTAGTTGCCCACTTAACAGGATATAGCCACCGATTAGAGCACCGATGGCTGTTGATAGGTGGTGTTTGTTTTGTTTTCCTGACCAGTGTAGGTTCATTTCATCCCTGATGGAGCTGTTCTTAATATGCACCGTTGATTGGGGTCTCCTATTCTGCTATAAAATATGGAAATTGCCCCCATGGGGTTTGAAAATAGAACATTGCTTGACGAAAACGGAAGTAGAAGTAGCTCATCCTAATTTTTTTAATTGTAGCTGGTGAAGTTTATAATTTGCTGTATTAGTCCTACTCATCTGTTGTTTACAAAATATCAGGTTATTGTTGAGAAAGCTGAGAGAAGTGACATCCCGAACATTGACAAGAAAAAGTAAGTGTTGGTTGAATTTATTATAGAACTGATGATTATTAATCACTAGAACTGTTGAAGACACACTTTCTTTCAAAAGCCTTGAAGAATGTTATTGAAGCTATCTTTATGTAGGTTTAAAGTAATTGCCTGTTTTTGCAGGTACCTTGTTCCTGCTGACCTGACAGTTGGTCAGTTTGTTTATGTCATTCGAAAACGGATTAAACTAAGTGCAGAGAAAGCTATCTTTATTTTTGTCAACAATGTCCTCCCTCCAACTGGTCTCTCCATCTCTCTCTCTGGTCCATAACAATCTTAGATACTAATCCTGTATTATGTTAGCTTTGATGAATGCTGCTTAATTCTTTTGCCAGTTATTTATATTTTACTAACACATTTTTGTGGTTGATTTGTCCAGCTGCTATAATGTCCTCAATATATGATGAACACAAGGATGAGGATGGATTCCTTTATGTGACATATAGTGGAGAAAACACATTTGGTTGCGAGGATGGATTCCTCGATGTTACATCTAGTTAAATTATAAACTTTCAATTTCGAATTCATTGCCTCGAAGCGAGGTTGGGTGCCACTCGGCATAAAAAAACTGTAGTTATTTGAACTTGACAATAGTACTTTTGCCATGGCTATTAAATCACGTGCTGTCAATGATAAAGTTATTAGGTATACTGAAAACACTGCACAGCAGTGATTGTAAATAACAAGACCAGGATGGGATTGTGTATGTGCTTTTAACTGTAAATCTTAGCTCTGTCTAGCAATTATTTCAATATATGTTCATATTTCTATTTGTCTATTTGGGGATTCTATTTGGCGAAAAAGCAATTAATTGATATATGGTCCAACTTTGCTTGTATATATTATGTTCTAAATATATGGAGTTACATTAGGAGATTATTGTTTCTTTTGGTTTAAATTTCTTGTTTGCAATTGATTTTGTTATGCGTCACTCCAATTTTAGTGTAGCTCTGGTTTGATTAGGTTCTCATTTTATCATCGAATACCATGGTTGTATTATTCATGTATGGATTCTCTTTTCAATCCACAGAATTAATGGTGTGTTTTGTGCTTCTCTCAGCTTATAAGTGTCTTACCGGTATTGAGCTCAGATGTTTTGCAATTGTTTTTCGTGCGACTAGGTTTCTTATGTGCATTGTCCTCCAGCTGTTTGTTAAATATTAGCTTGTTTTATGAGGCCTTTCCACGATGTTCATGTAAACTTATGGATATCAGCTTGATTAGTATAAAGAACCATTTGTTTTATGTTATTGTCCATGTAGTACCTTATATATCAGCTTGTTTCCTCCCAAATTTAGACGACAAAAACCAATGGGGACTTGAGAGATGGATGCAAGTTAAAGTATAGACGAGACCACCACCTTTCTGTGATTTGACTGTGCATAAAATTGGCAGGGTATTCTTTTTGCATTATTATGAAGACATGCTTCCTTGTAAGCATGCGTTTGTAGATAAACCCAATCACTAACATCCAAATTATTAGAGAACAACAAGGTTGTCAGAAACTATTAGTTCTCAACACGTAAAATTAGAAAGATGGTTGTAATACATTGTATTGCAACTCTGCACGTCATCATAGTGTGACAGGGCGTCATTAATTGCAATTCCGCACTTTTATGTCATGGACACTCTTGAGAGGGGTATAGTTTGTTGTAGTGGTTGTTTTATGCTCAAAGGATAGTACGAAGAAGATTATTATATTGCCAGCATTTGGTTATGATTATTGCATGATACTTATTATGTATCAATGTTAATGAGACTCTGATTATTGTATTTCAAAGTTGGTTTTGAGTGAATATTGTACTCATTCTTATTCTCAAGACATCAAATTGGAATATGCTTTCTGGTCTAATTTGTGCAATTCTTCTTCTCAATACATCATATTAGAAGATGTCTTTTTTGTGTAACATGAAAACAAACATGACTCTTTCCAAAATAATTTGTGCATTTTGTCAATATATAAGTTGAGAAAGGGTGGGCTTATCCTTGTAAACCTTTTTTTATTTATTCTCAAGGTTCGATAGACTAAAGTGGTCTTAGTAAGATGTTAATCACCAACATCATAATCATAATCCTATTGTATTACTACGTTGCATGTCATATCGAAGTTTGGTACAAGTAGATGATACTTTTTGTGTAAAAAGAAAAACAAACATGGCTCTTTCCAAAAT
Organism: Pseudotsuga menziesii; assembly: GCA_001517045.1. NCBI lineage: Eukaryota > Viridiplantae > Streptophyta > Pinopsida > Pinales > Pinaceae > Pseudotsuga > Pseudotsuga menziesii. The sequence goes on from LPNX010446785.1 coordinate 145,682, forward strand.
AATTTGTGCATTTTGTTAATATATAAGTTAAGATAGGGGAGGGTTTATTGTTGCTCTTAAGGTTTAAAATATTAAGTTGGTCGTAGTGGACATTAACCATCGTCATCATCCTGATCGCTCAATCATTTTACTTATATCATTATATCCACCATAAAATAGAAAATGTAGAAATAATTGGAGAAGGTGACTTTACATGGTTGCAATTGTTGTCTTCATTTATTGTTGTGACATTGATTATCTGTTCTTATTATATTTGTTCACCCCATATTTTTGTTGGGTAGGAGAATCAAGGTGTTCATTACATTCACAATCATACATCATCTCAATCTTGGGTCTCCCTTGTTGACCCTATAGAAATATATGGCAACATGTTTTGTTCATGGGACTCGGGGTATTTCTTAATTTCAATGTTATGAATAGAAATCTATAGCAAAATGTTTTGTTCATGGGAAATGTTGAATGATTGCTTTAATGCTTTTAATGTTATGGAAAATTGTTTTATGTCGGTGGAAGTAGATGTGATTTCAACGTTCGTACCAACGATAAATGCTATTATATAGTGTTGCATAATTAGAATGACTTGTGTCTCTAGATATGAAACTTTGGTTGACATTGAGCAAATTGTAAATTCCATCACTCTTAAATGTGAATTTGTGTGTAGGCATAATCTCAAAAACACCATTGTTTCACATTCTTAATAGTGGACCTTCACTTAAAGTTGTGTTTTGCACTTACTCATGTTCTTTAAAAACACCATTGTTTCACATTTTTAATAGTGGACTTGCACTTAAAAAATGACAGAGTGGCTCTCTGCAAATTGCCGCTAGGGTTTCCCTAGCTGTCGCCCTTCTTGCTGTGTAGCTCTCAAGCCGAAGGCGTTTGCATCTCAACGCAACTTCAGTGCTGAAGTAATCCATTGTAGTGTCGGTGTTTTTTTCGCTGCGGCTCCTGGTTTCTGCGTTGGTGTTTTGGTTGTTGCTCTCACAGGTTCCTAGGCCATGGGCTCTCTTGACCAACTCAAGGCCTTTAAGGCCCTAGTTCAAGATGTCGTTCCTTAGGTAGCATCTCATACACCCTCCAAGTTTGTGAAAAAGATGGACGAGATTCCTTCTTTGGAGCTCTCTCTTATGGATCCATGCCAGAAAGCGCTCATCCTCTCAAAGAAAGCCCTCATAGGCAAGTTTACAGGATTGTGGCCCAACCCTAAGGCGGTGGAGCTCTGGATTGCAAAACATTGGAACCCTATTCTGCAAGGACATGTCTCTCTCTTCATAGTTGGAAGGGGGTTTTTTGTTTTCCTGTTTTTGAATAAAGAAGAAAGAGATTTAGTCTTTCGATTCGGTCCTTTCTTCATGGGCTCGAGAGGGATGTTCTTAGCCCCATGGACCTTGGGATTTAACCCAGATGTAGAGATTACTGTCGCTCCAGTCTGGGTAGGACTGCCTAACCTCCCACTTCATCTTTGGGAGAAAAGCACTTTGGCGGACATTGGTAATAAGCTAAGACGCTTTCTTGATAGTGTAAAACCAAAAGGGGGGCAGTTTAGATGTGCCCGCATCTGCGTAGAGGTAAATCTAGAAAAAGGGTTTTCGGAGGCCCTAAAACTCACTTTAGGAGATTGGAGTCACATTTAAGAACTTGACTATGAGCAGATTCTTTTTAAATGTAACTTTTGTCATGTATACGGCCACTTCGCCAAGAGCTACCACAAGATTGAAGAATCACATAAACCAGCAAATCCCTCTGCTCCAAAAGAAGTAGAGTTCCAGACAGTCACAAATCGACGTCGTCCTCCCCGGTGAAAGGAGCCTCAAGCTTCTCAGCGTAAGGAGTCACCTCAAGATCCTTCTCCTCCCACAAAATCTCCAACGCTGGAAAACAAAAACAACTTTGAAGTTTTCCAGGAAGTTGAAGCACAAGAATCTGTAGTTGCGAAAGTTCCGGTGCAGGGCGAACCCCTAGGTCCCCTCGGTCCCTTGGAGATGGTTCCTCAACAAGCTTATCCAAATCCTGCTTCTTCAGGTTCTAAGAAAGACCCCAAAGCTTTGGATTACGAAACCTCGGGCCATGCAGGATTCGCATCCTTAGTCCCTTCCTCTGGGTCAGAGGGAACCTCTGATTCAAAAGACTTCTTAGCCCCTTCTCCCCTCAACAGAGGGCGAAAGACAAACAAAGAACGTAGAGAAAAGGAAGCAGCCTCAAATATTTGCTCGAGCTCTCAGAAGCGAATTGACCCTTTCATTAAGGGGCATCTCACCTCCCTGTCTAATTAATGTTTTGTTTCTGTATCCTTCTTTGCTCACAATTTGTAAGAGTTTACTCTTGCAAGCAATTGTCTTCTCAAAAAATCCCTAAAAGCAATTGGGATCCCTTTTTGAAAGTATTCATAAGAAGGCTAACAACACTGTTAGAGGTCATCACCCTTTTTATTTTCTTCTTCTGAACTTTCCCTTTGTATGCTTTGCTGGGCTACAGCGTTTTAAATCAATTCAAAATTTCTTAGTATCTGTTAAAAAAAATAGTGGACTTGCACTTAAAAAGTTGTGTTTTGCATTTTCTCATGTTCTTTATCTATGTGCATTGTAGTGATATCCCTTAAGTCGGCCCAAAAAGAATTATAATAAAATGTATTTTTATTATTGCACAACACAAGTCAGCCCTAGTGAATAAGTTAAGCTGGCCCCAATTAAAAAGTCACCTAGAAAACTGTATAAATAGAGGATGTCTCCTCTCATTTACCATTGCAACTTAAGCACTGCTACACAAGTTCACCTTTGCTAGAGAAGTTCACTACTATAGTGAGGGGGTGAGTTTTTTTGGGGTTCTCCACTTTGGAGAGGTTTCTCTCATCTTTCTTGGGGTTTGTGTTACTATGCTTTGGAAGTATTTCTATCTTTGAACGATTCTTCTTTATTGGAAGGGTGAGCTTGAGGGTGACATTCTTTTGTCTATGGTTGGGAGATGAACTTGGATCTTTCAGTGATCTTGGTTATGCAGCGCTTAAATTCTAACACATATCAGAGTAGTGATAAAATAAGCCATTGCCAAAAACTAGGGCTCCATTTTAGAGTGTTTTCCACCACAAATCACCTTTAGGAGCATAGAGAAACTTGCCATTCTAGGGTGCATCTTTCTGAGGAGGCCAAATCTTGATTAGAGAAGTTTCAATTTTTGACCTAATACTATTGGGGTCAAGACCTAGGGCTTCCACATTATTGTTGTTCTCTCCATAGTTTTGGACTAATTCTACCTTACTCCAACTCGCCTCAATAGGGTGCATCTATTTGTGGATCCAATTTCTTAAGTCTCCATACTTCATTTGTGACCTAGCTCTTGCTAGGATTTTTGGTCCAATTTTGCAGTCAAGATGATTGGCATGAAGGTTGAAGATGAGCTTGATGGGACTTCCAATTTCAACTCATGGAAGTCTAGGTTTTTTCTTATCATAGAAGAAAATGATCTCTTGAAGTTTGCAAATGAGAATGTTACAAAACCAGAAGAGGAATTCGAAAAGGCTCAATGGAAAAAGATTGTTAGGGCAAGGAGAATCTTAGTGGATTCAGTGAAGGACCACTTAGTTCCTCAAATCTCTAAAAAGACAATCACCAGGAATATGTTTAGGGCGTTGATAAAGTTATTCCAAGATAACAATATTAACCATGCTCTTGCCTTAAGGAATCAACTGTCAAACCTCAAAGATGTCAAGATCAGAATCAGTTTCACCTTACTTTATGAGGATCTCGGAGTTGAAGAATCAATTAAACACCATTGGAGATCCAGTTAATGATAAAGAACTTGTCATGAACACTCTTAATGGACTCCCTCCATCTTGGGAAGCATTCATTCAAAGTCTTGTTGGGAAATCGAAGTTGCCTAAGTTTGATCATATTTGGGCAGTATGCATGCAAGAAGAGACAAGACTTGCAACACAAAACATGATACATGGCACCTATCACGAAAAAAGTCAAGCCTTACATCTCATGTCAAGAAAGGAAAGGGTAAGGGAAGAAAATATCATGGCAAGAAAGGCAAGGGTGGAAGCTCAAGTCCTACTTTAGATCAAAAGAAGAAGGATATTTCACATCTTCGTTGCTACAGATACAATATACATGGACATTATGCCCGAGATTGTGATTCAAAGAAGAAGAAGCATGAAGACTCAGTTGTCAATGATAAAGAACTTGTCATGGACACTCTTGATGGTCTCCCTTCATCTTGGGAAGCATTCATTCAGAGTCTTGTTGGGCAATCGAAGTTGCCTAATTTGATTGTATTTGGGCAATATGCATGCAAGAAGAGACAAGACTTGCTGCGAGAAGTTGGACACATGCCACCCAACATGAAGAAAGTCAAATCTTACATCTCATGTCAAGAAAGGAAGGGGTAAGGGAAGAAAATTTCATGGCAAGAAAGGAGGGTGGAAGATCAAGTCTTACTTCAGATCAAAAAATGAAGAAGGATCTTTCATGCGTTCGTTGCTATAGATGCAATAAACTTGGACATTATGCTCGAGATTGTGATTCAAAGAAGAGGAAGCACGGAGACTCAACTGTAAATGTTGACAAAGACACCTCTCAGAGGAAGCCTAAGAATGAGGATCATACAGAGCTCTTCTTCTAGTACTTCCTATGTTGAGGCAATGATATGGAAATCCAGATGGTGGTGGCTCTTAGCAAGAAAATGAAGATCAATGGCCTCTTAAAGGAGGTAGTGAGATCCCACCGTCAAAACAATAAAATATAAGTATTTGATTTTACATGCTTTGGTTAGATTTGGTTGTTTTGGATATATGCAAATATGTATTCCTAGATCTAGGAAGTTTGTTGAGCATGTGATATAGTTCTTTTATAGATGTATAGTAGGCTCGAGTAGTATTTGTTATGATTTAGCCCGTAATGCTACACAACATTTCATGGGCTCTTCTTGGATGATGTCTCCTTCTAACATGCTTAAAGTAGCGCACACTCTTGATGGAATGTTATAAAGGAGACCACAAGCATCCAAATAATAGCCAATGTATGTTGCGTCCAAGCATTGGCTAAAAAATGCCTACATACCTCGATGAACCATTATTATTGCATTGAATAGTTTTGATTGTGTAATGTTGCTAACCATCTGATAGGATTTGATTTGTAGGGAATGCTATGACCTATAAGAAAAGGATGATGAAACTTGGTATGAAGGACAAGTGATCTTGTTGATATATAGATGAATTGATAAAAAAAAAGCCTCTAGAAGCATGACTCTCAACCTAGAAAGAAGGATGACTTATCGCTGAAACAATTAAGTGGAAGTAATGACAACAAACAAATAAGGACCAAATACATACATGGACACATGATCCACAAGCCCAGATGATCTCATGTAGAGATTGGCATTTGGAAGCGGAAGGCTTAAGCGAATGTCAGTCTCTTTGCTAGAATTGTTTGTCTCTTTGACGATTATGGAAAATAATTACTTTCCAGTTAGAGTCATGACAAATGGATTCTGGAGGACGAAAGTTACTCCACTGATTTTTTAGGAGATAGAGGGAGCTATCCCTTAAGAGGAGGATCTTGGCCTATTGCATCACTTATGGATGGTGTGGCAAAAATATGATGAAGTCTTCCTAAGTTCAGGAAGAGCACAGTTGAGATCCTAAGCAGATTGAGCATGGTGAGTATGGCTACATTGATGGCGATGTTGTGTTGGTCCATACAAATAGTTGAAGGATTCTTGATGTACTTGGTTGTCACCTCGATGGATACTTACATTGTATCTATGGATTTTCTAGAAAGGGAGCATGATGTAGAGAGAGCAAAACGCTCCAGCACAGAGGCAAGACTCTTGGACACCTTGAGATGGTGTAGGAAAACTAGCCTATTGATACTCTCTCTCTCGGGTACATGATTTTAGTGATATGATTTTTTATTATTTTTTTCATATTTAGAATAGGGCAGGACATAAATGTCTACACTGATATATTTGATGTCTCTGCTAGCTAATAACATGTGTGTAGGACTATAGTATTCTCTTGATCATTCTGTGAGGAGTGAGGAGATCTATTAGACATCCTAAGAAAAGGGGATGGAGAGGCTGGCGCACACTAGTTCTTGTATGACACGGGATGGGACTATACTCTACTCCCTGACACTTTGTGATGGAGTGGGGAGATTGATTCCATGATTATACCCTTCATTGAGAGGGAAGGATCAATTTTGTATGGACTCTTTGTCTTAATGTGAACATCTATGAACAATGATGGTGATTCTTTGTAAACACTTGAGTTCTAGGTACACATCCGAGGACAAGTGATTCCATGAGATCACATGTGAACAGTGACAATGATCCTGTGTGAACACTTGAGTTCTAGGTGAGCACTTACGGACAATGATTCTATGCATGTGAACTATGACGATGATCCTATGTGATCACTTGAGTTTTAGGTGAACACTTGTGGGTGAGAATTTGATGTGGATATCTATGAACTATGATGGTGATTCTGTGTGAACTCCTGAGTTTTGGGTGGACACCTGTGAGTCATGCAGTGATACTTGGCTTCGACACTGGTAAGTTATGTTATGCATATCTTTGATGCTAGTAAGTCATGGTACATGAATTCGTATGCCTACCTAAGTAGAGACATACTGAAGACCTTCAACGACTATTCGAGATAGAGATGGATTAATATTCAAGGTCTCTGATGACTATGTGCATAGTCAAGACCTCTGAGGACTATCAAAGACTCATCTTAGAAGTCAAGGTCTTCGAGGACTATGCGTGACTATTCGAGACTCATATCTGGATGGAGTAATAGTCACATTGTTGGTTTTATATGACATTGTCTTCATATCTAGCATGAAACAAGGTTGGCTCTGCTAGAAGACATATGTGGTCTTCTCTTCCAGCATGAAACAGGGTTGGCTCTATGAAAGACACGTGGTCTTCATATCTAGCATGAAACAAGGATTGCTTTGTAGGAAGACGTATGTGACTTAAATCCAGTATGAAAAGGGATTGGCTTTATAAGAGCTTGCACCTAGTATGAAAAAGGACTGGCATTCTTGAGAGCTACATCCAGTATGAAAAAGGACTGTCTCTGTAGTGGTACACCCAACATGAAATAGGGTTGGTTATTGTACAAATACAACAACCTATATGGTTGGGAGATTTATGGATTGTAGCCCATACATATATGATGAAAGTCTCACATAAAAGTATGGCCCTTGTGAGCCCTCATATGATTGTAGTCCTTGTGGATGTTATGAGGAGGTTGTAGCCTATGGTGTGGTGAAGACTCACTAGTAGTGATAGTCCTAGTGAGATCTTTGGGCTGTGCTGATGCATGTTGATTATATGCATGTTCCCTAGCAAACTGGGTTGAGCTTAAGCATGTTGATTTGGTGCATGCTTTCCCAACGGAATAGGTTGATTTGGTGCATGCTTTCCTGACAGAATAGGTTGATTTGATGCACGAATGACATCCCGATGTATTGGGAAGAGTTATGGAGCTAGTGCATGTTCTATGATGGTTTGGATTGAGATGACGCTTGTAGTTTGATAAACACTTCTTGATGGTCTACTATTGTGTCGGAATCCCTTCCTTAGATATAGATTTTCGAGATAGCCCAGATGAACTATTGATATCCATATGAGTTCCAATATGATAATACTGATGATGCCTTCTTTGCTAAGAGGGAGTGTTGTTGTGGTAGCCATGTGGGGCATCTCACTTAAGTCGACCTAGAAATAATTATAATAAATTGTATTTTCATTATTGCATAACACAAGTCAGCCCAAGTGAATACGTTAAGTCGACCCCAATTAAAAAGTCACCCATAAAACTGTATAAATAGAGGGGGCCTCCTCTCATTTACCACACTACAACTTGAGCACTGCTACACAAGTTCACCTTTGCTAGAGAAGTTCAATATTGCAAGTAAGGAGGAGAGTTTTACAGGGTTCTCCATTTTGGAGAGGTTTCTCTTATCTTTCTTGAGGTTTGTGCTACTACGATTTGGAAGTACTTCTATCTCTATACGATTCTTCTTTATTAGAAGGGTGAACTCGGGGGTGACATTCTTTTGTCTATGGTTGGGAGATGATCTTGGATCATCGGGGCTAAACAAGCTCCACATTTTTTTGTTTTTATGCTTTGTCTTTCTTTTAGTGATGCTAGTTATGCAGCTGTCAAACTCTAACAAATAAATATCTTCATATGAAGAGAGGCACATCTTTAAGTTGACTTTGTAATACTTGAAATAGATAGGTATACTTTGGCAATATATTGGTGTAGTGGGATTTATACTTCATTATCCATATTTAAAACCAAAGGGTAGCGATACTAATGTATTCCAATGAATTATATTCAACACGTTCTTGGTAGTGATATATTGATTCAACCCAAAAACCTCTTGTAATAATCTTTTAATCCTATTCCTACCTACTTAGCAAAGGTGAAGTAGTCCAACTCTATACAAATTTATTCATAAAAAAATCATCATAATTAACCAAAACATGAAATTTTAAAGGAAACTTATCTTGAACATGCAACTGACTTACAAAATGAGTTATCACTCAATTATAGTGATCTTATGTGAACAACAATCCTAAGTTAGGGTTATTACGTGATAAGGGGAAGTTTTAGTTATTGGTTTACTGTAAAGATTCCATGAAGGCATTGCTTTTGATTTGATCTAGAGTAGTATAGCAAAAGAATGAGACAAAAATTCTCTACTACCCATACTAGTGCAGATCTTAAAAGCACCCAATTATTATTGCTCATTGAAGCACATGATCAACCCCTCATTGCTAGTTCTCACACTAGCTCAATCATTCCACCATTGTTATACCAACTACAATTATGGCTCATGATTTTTGAGGTGGGTCACAATTTTGATAAGGTTTCCAAAGTCATGATAATTTTTACTAAATGAAAATTAACTATCAAATGGCAAGTGGAAATAATTCATTAAGTCGTTATGAGAGATAAATGGATGGGAAGAGAATGCGCAAAAGGAGGAGAGGTGTTTACCATGATTTTTACATGGCATTTGAAAGTGCCATCTTGCACTTGCAAAGAGGAATGAAAAACAATATGCACCCCATAGAAGAGCAATAAATGTTGTATGGATTAGGATATACATTGTTATACTTGAAGAAATAGATGTGAACATAAGAGAGGACATAAACAAAACATGTCTATAAGTTTGATGTTGATTGCTAGTCATCATTGGATGTGGAGATGGAGTTTTTTGCTTGACTACTTTCATTTGTTCCTCCTTTGAGTCTTGGATAGGCATACTAAATCCTCATGTTCCCCTTTGTGGTGATCGAGATTCACAAAAAGGGATTCTTAAATATTATGTGTTGCTTCTTTATGCACTACATACTATTCTTGTTTCTCCTCAACTTGATCGGCCCAACTTACATGACATTGAGGGATGGGTTGAGGTTTTCCCTGTTCAAGAGGAAGATCTACCATCTTCATTGATGAAAGAGGATCTAGAGGGGGTTCCCACATAAAACTAGCTTCCTTAATGGAGTTCCAAGTATATGTCGCCATTAAGAGTAGAAGTTTTAATTAAGCTATGGATATCAACAAATTGAAGGGAAATATGTGATGATTAGTCGATGTTCTTCCTTCACACCATTGCAACATGTATATTTTCATTCAAAAAGTTTCCTTTTGGAAAGGTATTCAATGTGCTTTGCTTCCCCTAGGTCAAGAGAAGGTTTTTGTTTTGTGCAAGAGGAGAATGTGTGCCCAACCATGAAACAAGATTTGCAATAGAAGTTGACATTGTTGTTGTCTAGCTTATTTTATTAATTATGTTCACCTACATCCAACAGGATTTCTTCAAGGCCTTGAGATATCTATTTTAACACATATCCATGCAATGGTGGTGTGCTACTCTTTTGCCATTTTATGTCTATAGTAATGAAATTATTTATTGCCATTTCCAATCCCAAAGAGGATATTAAGAGGCGAGCATTGTGAGGGAATATTAGGGAATCTTACCTATAGTGAGGTTGAGGAGAAACAATCCATGGAGGGGTCAAAGGTACTGGGGATTCATGCAAAGGCCAATACAACCCTAAAACTAGCACTTGGAGTGGAGAATAGAGTCTTTGTTAGTGGTTGTATCGAATTCAATGATGAAGGAGCCCCAAGCATACAAATAGATATATGCTTCCTTCAATAGAAGGGTCTCCCAACTTCTTGAGACTAAACTATGTCGGTCTACCAATTTGGGCCACATGCTAGAAAACCAACAAATGACTCTAAGCTTCTAAAAAAAAATAGATTGGTGCTTCAATGACATAGACATGGCAATGGTGGGAATTGAAGCAACCGTATCCACAATAACACAATTTGGATGACATTTGGCAGAGTCGCCAATGAACCTATTTGTCATTGCATCGTGAAAAGAAAAACCTAGTATACTTGCATTGCCATAAGGAGTTAGATTGACTAAAGAAGAAGATGAGTCTGACAAGAGAGAGGCCCCCATGACCAATCCTAAAGGGATGTAGGAAAATATGCCACCACCATCTTAAAAATAGAGGAAGGGCGTGATGAAACCTTCATTGATGGATAAGTCAAAGAGGAAGAACTTGCCTAAGAAGAGACCCCAACAATCAATCCATGGAGGGAAGGAGCCACAAAATATTGGAAAGGTGTTGTCACCACCATGGGAGGACAGATTGGGTGCAATGGAGGATTCATCACATGAGAAAAAAAATTAGAGGATAGACAGGAGGAAGAGTTTGAGAATAGAGAAAGCTTGAGATGCCCATTGAAGTTAAGGAAGAGTGTTGATGACCAATAAGGACCAAGCCCTAGTTGCCATGCTCCAAGAGCCTACATGTAGAGTCATTCTCATTATATTATGATCATGATTTTTATTACGATGTCAAAATTACTTAACTATATAAAAGTGTAACTACTTCGTAAAAATAATTGGAGTTAGCTCATCTATCTCCCATCAATGTTGTTAAGAATTTAGCTAATTCCATTTAAATAAATTTTCAATTGAACTTCTTCAAAATAAAGTACACTAATTCATATTAACAAATTTAATTATTAATATATTAATTTAAATACATATTTTAGTTTTACATTAAAAAAAAAAATTAAATTGACATTCTCCTTCATAAAAATTAATATCAATTATTATTAATTTTCTTTATATAATTATTAATGTATAATATATTATAAATAATTTCTCCATACAATTTGGTTTCATAATAATAATTACTCCACTTTAACTAACAACAAAAACCTTTTATTAACCTTTTATTTTTAAAATGCAAAAATTAAAAAAAATCTCTAATGCATTTTTTTTATTACATATAACATGGAATCTTTTATTATATCTAACATGGCTTCCACTTTTTTAAGTACACCTAACCCTTATGATATCATTAATTCCACATGAGCATGCCACCATCTATGGATTAGAAGTGGTGCTCCTTGTACTCTTCTTTGTGCATATCTCTCCTACATTATTTGCAAGTGGGATTTCATCTATGATTGTGTCATTAAAGTGGGATATATTAGTAGAACATAATTAAAATAAATAAAGTTTGATGTATTGATAATATTTGTATGAGATTAAAATATATTTTTAAAATATAATAAAAATATAAATATTTAATCAAATACAATAATAGTTAAGTTTTGAATTTAAATAAATGAAAATATAAATATTAAATTAAAAATATATAATTAATTTTTAAAAGAGTTATATTAGTAGAAAATAATTAAAAAAATAAAACTTAATATATTGATAATATTGGTATAAAATTAGTTGTAAAATATAATAAAGATATAAATATTTAATTAAATATGATAATGATTAAGTTTTGAATATAAATAAATTAAAATATAAATATCAAATTAACCATATATAATTTTTTTTAAATTAATGAAAATGGTATATATAATTGCTAAAGCTTTTATTTTTTTGACAAAAAGTTATTTGAAAAGTTTATTAAGTAAACAAACCTATAAACAATTGGTTGCAGTCTTTCGAGCAACCTTGGATGCTTAGGCTTTCTCTGATTGGTTTAGTTTGATGCGTTGCTTATTGCATTGTCGCTTTTTCCATTTCTCTCCAATGCTTTGTCTCATGGAATCTATCAAAATGAGAAGATGGAGAGTACGAGCATGTTGCTTTCCTTGACACCTTCCTCCCTTTTTTCTATTGCTCCACTCTCTCCACTAATCCCTTCAGCTTTCGAAATGAGATTCCAATTCTTCCATTTGTTGATGCCGTGATTTCTTTTCCTCTTCCTTCCCAACTCTTCCTCCACTTATCTAATTTCTTAACTAACCAACCATGATATCCATGCATTTTCTTGATGTGCCTCTCACAACGATGAACCCCTCTATATTAATGCAAGATTTCATACAATACACACTAATTTGGATGGAGATGATTCTCCATAACTCTAACCCTTACATAAACGCCTTTACAAATATTAAAATCATGACAAGTTCTTCTAAAAATTCTCATTAATTCAATGCCAAAAAAATATTGTTTATAACATAAAGATAAAATAATTTCCTCAATATAATGAGCATAGCTACCATTCTCATCACACTAATACCCAAGCAAAATGTTAGACTAATGTACATACATACATTTACATTGATCCCACATCCCACCTTTTATCCCATCTATGCGATAGACATAAAGAAGCATTAAATCACCATAATTTAAAGAGATACCAGGGTTGTGGTATAAAGTAATGAGTTTAGGGATTATCAAAAAGTTCCATATCTAACATATTAAGCCTAAGTACCCTTCCACTTAAAGGCCATGTTCAAGGGATATCTAACACATACTTTCTTTAAACTAAAATTCTATATGTTCTTGCTTTTCTCATCTCGAAACAACTCATGTCTATAGAGAGTATAATGTCTAGGCGAATCTCTTATCTAAGGAGGCACTTCTTTTGCCTTCTGGGATTCTATATTATATGGAATTTATTGATGAGGTTCGTCATTGGCAAGGAAATATTCAACTCATCTGAGTATCTTCTCCTCCCTGTTTCTTTGAGGATTGTTATTTTTTTGACATCATATTTGATGATTTGGAGCAAATTTGCAGCATATCCCAGTAATGTCTCCTTAGATCAGTTGACTGCTCGGATCGTGATTCCTGTGGCTGAGTTGTTTCAAGATGGGGAATGGAAAGAAGTTACTTATTTGCTCCTTTCTCTGACAAAGATCCTTTATGCTGTCTATATATTGAAGTAGTGTATTGAACCTATGTTTGGTTGTGAACTGGTTCCATATTTTGTATGTATAGGTGTTGTACTAGCCTTTAGCCTTGCTAAAGACTCTGATGTGGGCACCGTATATGTATTGGCATGGTGACTGTTTACTTGTCCCTAGTTGTGGTCGGTTATTGTACATCTCGCTGAAGCACAAAGTTTTCTTTGATTCAGATTGAATAACAAGGAAATGTTATTTTTCTCCTCGAAATAAAACTAAAAATTCTATGGCATAATTTGTTCAACTTAGATATTTGCTACTAAAAGTATTTGTCATCATATAAGTTTGAGGGGTATTTATGACAAAGGTTTTATAAAAGATTCTCTATCATAGAGGGGACTTCCCTTGATTTTAAAAGTTAATTTTGAAAAAATTAAAATGTTAAGAATCATGCCTTCAACATAGACATGGAAAGTATTTAGCATACTAAGTGTGAATTTCACATTATCTATGGATGTGTTGTTTTTCTTTAAATGTCAAAAATAAAAATAAAATATTTATTTTATTAAATATAAATAAAATTGATTATATATATATAATTTAAATTTAATTTTTTTTTATTAATTTTATTTTTTAACAAAATTATAAAATGTATTTTTATATAAATATAATTCTCTTCACTTTTAGTTAGATCTTTATGGTACTATTCAAATTGATTTTATGATCTTTATTATAGATTGCATGTGGATGAGAAAAATATACTATGTAAATTGATTTTATAGTCATTACTTTAAATAATTGATTGTTAATACATAGATAACGGACACTTCGTAACAAACAATTTATTTAAATAAATGAAAAATAATTACAATTATATATAAAAAATAAACAATATATTTAATTTCTTTATTATACTTAACTTAGACTTTATTCACCAATCACAAATTAAATAACTATACTATTTCTTGAAAAGCAATTATACTATTTCTTATTTATTTTTTATTTATATATCAAATGCAATATTATTTTACAAAATAAAAATAAAAATTTATACCTATTTTCCATAACTCAACAAATTTGAAAATTTACCAAATTTAGGCCAAATTTGGACCAAAATCCATTTTCTATTTAAAGAATCATTTGGGTAGTGGAACTGCTCACTCTATGAAGCTCACCGACAGTCAGGACCGGTCGCCTAATAAAACAGACTAAATTTAAACAAGCGGAATGCCCTCCCACGAAGACAATAGAAAAGTCTAACTTCCCTGTTCGGTAAACCGTCGGGAAGCTGCCAAAGGGAATTTTAATGGCGATTTCGGCTTTAAAATGGAGGTCGGAGTGAATACAGGGCGAAGGATTTGGCCTGTTTTGTTGCAGTTTCTAATTAAATTTGGCAAAACAGAGAAATCTGGGCCTGTTTTTCAGGGAAAACAAAAGCCATGGGCTGCAGTGGCAGTTCTCTGAGTAAACCCTCTAAATTTGGTAGCAATTCATTCACATTAGACAGAAAACAATCCAAATTTGCTAGAAGGCCAGCCATTTGCGTTGTAGGAGACTGCAAGAGCCCCACGCAGCCATGTGAACAAGCCCTTCGAATTTTGGACCAGAAAGTAGCGGTCAAGGGGTTTTCTGATAGAAATGACACCAATATTGTTAATATGCTGTTTTCCGAGCAAGAGCACAGGTTTCGATCTGGTGATCTTGAAAGCGGAACTGAAATGGGATTTGACTCGGAAAATGAAAATGATGGCGATGATGATTATCTACATTTTGCGAGGAATGGGGCTTTTAGCAAAGAGAGTTGGCCCAAGCGAAATGACTTTGAATCCTTTGAGGATGATACAGATGGTATTCTCATTCCAGGTACCCAACAAAATCCTGCTTCTAAAATTTGCTTTGTTGACAAATACTTATGACAAGTACATAAATTTGTTAATCAATCACAGAAACGAGATTTTTAAAAGCCAACAACCTGGTCAAATTCCGATGGACCATGAAGGTCTCAATGCGATAGACCATTAAGGTCTCAATGCGATAGACCATGAGACTCTCAAAAGACGTCTATATATATTTTTCGGAGGAAACAATTCGAGCCCTTCTCTATTATTTTTAACTGAGTAGAGGATTCCTATATAATCTGGCATCCTATTACATCAAGGGCAGCGGGGTCTAATCCGAATGCAGCTGCGCTGCTAGAACAAACTACAGTTGTTCAGCGTTGGAGCGAGCCCGCTTGGGTTTGAACCTGGGTTGTTCAGGGGTGGAGCATGCCCGCTTGGGCTTGAACCTGGGTTGTTCAGTGGTGGAGCATGTCCACTTGGGTTTAAACCTAGGTTTATATATATTTCTCAGTTGGAAACCGCCCAGTGGGTGGAAAACCCGCATGTAAATCCGCCACGCTCATATTTTTCAGCGAAGAATGAGATTGCTGGTACCTCAACGAGTGCCATTGCATCAACTTGCCATAAGATACATCCATGATTGACTCAAAGCCCAAGATCAATAGCCACATCAGGTAAAACCCACAAAGGAGAGTAGCATAACCACTAGGATTCAAACCTGAATCATTGTCACAACAACCACTCCAAGTTGCTGCTAGACCACAGCTCAACATACACACACATAAAATTAGGATACGATTCCTATGATGTACGCTATTTGCCCTCTATCAACCTGTTAAAATGTAATAAACATATAGACGACTACTACTAATACATAGAGACTGCAGACTGCTAAAATGTAAGTAAGCCATGCTTAACTGTTTCTTTAATTTGCCTCTACTTCCATTTCGTCTATTTTGAATGAAAGGCTAATTCTTGAAATTCTTCCTTAACACTTCCAAACTCCTGGCATCATCTAATCTAGTTAAGGACTGCGGTGTGCCAACTGCTGGCCATATATTTGTAAGGCTTGTTTTCTTGTTTGCCGTTCTATCTGCTTTTGATTTGATGTGTGCATTTCAAGGGCACCAGACTTGAATAAGAGACAAAGATTGAATAAGAGTTGACCTGGACTCAGGGAAAACTCAGTGGTTGAATCGGGAAATAAAAATTAAAAATTTTAGTAGAAATGACTTTTTCCATGATTATGAAAGTTCGCAATGTCCATATGATGCAAATTTTATATAGTAACTTGTTTCTAAGTACATAGATGATTCTGCATACTTGCAAAAAGCCATAAATTCGGGACTGTTGAGAGGTTTGCTGTTATTTTGATGTGGAATCGAGTAAAAAAAAGCAAAATGCGTTTTTTTCCATGTCTTTTATACATGGATAATTGAGTCTGGCTCATGTGCTGCACGAGTCAGACTTACAGAGTCAATCAAAGTTTTGTTTGAGTTTGACTTGCGAAGCCTGAGTCAGTCTTGGAAGAGCCAACTCGGTGCAGTTTCCTAAGAGTAAAGTCAGACTTGGAAGGGTCTGGAAGAGTCATCTATTTAGATAGGGTGAATATTATTCTCACTATGTTCTTCCAATTGTTACACTTTTTTTCCTTAGACTCTGGTCTTCGATGGTCTTCAATTTCTCCTCTCACTTTTTGTCCTCCTCTTTGTTTGCATTAGTTCAGGACCCTTTTTTATCATCTCTGCTGCCAAAGGTTTCAACTTGAGAAGAAACTCCCTTTTGCTCAACTTGTTGCTTGCTCCCAACCTGTATCCCCTGATTGTTTTATTTCCTATTTGTCTGATAAATGACTCTGTTGTGTTGTGCTGCTTTCCTGGACACTTGCTCTTCCTCTTTGTGCAAAACTTTAGAAGGATTTCTATCTTTTGGTTACTGATTTGCTTTGTGTTTCTTTACTGATTTTTTTCCTTTGCTGCCTGTCTTTTTTGCAGCTTTTATCCATAGTTGGTTCTTCTTCCCATCTTGTCTTTTTAACATTTATCCATGGCTGGTATCTAGTACTATCTTCATTTTTACCTATTTTAGCAATATTTTTTTTTATTCACTTCTTCCATCACTTTTAGGCTATTGCAAACCAAATGTCCGGTTTACAAACAGACCTTGCACAAAAGGGTTTGTTCTCATCATTTATTTACTGCCGTTATGCAAGTCCAAAAGACTGAAATTACAAAGGGGTACGCGACCCATTCTACAGATCCAAATCCACATAGATGCTGGCATGTTAGTTCTCTTATTCTCCTTTGTTGTTTGGGAGATTGCTAGAAGTTTCTACAATGTATTTCCAATAGTTCTAAAGACTATCATCCAAAACTCCAAGTGTAATTCTTTGCACCTTACCCAGATTGAGGCAGAGGAGGGTGTCTCTTCTGACAGTTTTAAATCCTATTTACCCAATTTCATATATAGGCTTGCTCTTACCATAAAAGACAGCACCCCTAAATTACTTTGTCTCCATAACTCTAATTCCAGAAAAGCATAGCGAAGTAACTTCATCAAGAGCACAACAAAGTAACCCCATCATAAAGATGCCTTTACTGACATATTTAATATGTTTATATGGTGTAATCTCTAACAAGAATATGTAACAATCAGGAGGTCTTCTACAAGCTGTATTAGAGTGTTGTTCTCGAACACCTGAAAAATATCCCCCAAAAAGTTCAAAATTATAATTACTTACCGACCATTCTTCTACCATAATTACTCCTGGTAATTTTTTTTTCACCTTCACACCCACCACAACTTTCTTTGGCTGTCCACATTTCTGGAAAATTTTGTGTAAACTATTCTTTTTGTGACAAAAATAACACCTGATTTCTCCTTGCAGGCCTGCCAAATGATTTGGCACAGTTATGCTTGATGCGTGTTCCTTTTGTCAAATATGATACATCGTTAAGGAAGGTTTCAAAAAGTTGGAGAAATATACTCTCATCACAAGAATTTTATGCCACCAGAGCTGCATTTAAAATCAGCGAAACATTCATTTCATTTGTTGTACATGGTAACCGAGTCCAAATCTTTAATTTGAAGGAGCATTCATGGTTTTGCCTTCCTCCTCTGCCTTTGGATCGAGCAATTTCTTCTCCTGAATGGAACGTTGATCCTTATGAATGGTGGCAGATTGAGACAGTTGCTGCTTTGCATGGAACACTTTTTGTGATGGGAGGTGACCAAGCAACAATTTATAATTGCATTCGTCCAACGGAGCCTGCAAATGCGGTGCATAAATATGACTATTGCAAGAATCAGTGGATTAAAGTTGCACCTATGCAGGTTCCTCGATCCAATTCGGCAGCTGTAACCTTGAAAAAAAGGATTCTTGTAGCTGGAGGCAATGAAGAAATGGAGGAAGGTGCTTCTGCAGAAGTCTACGATCCTACCTCAAACTGCTGGAGTTTTGTCTCAAGGATGCATTCTTCCATGAAAAGTTGCGTTGGTGTGGAACACAGAGGATTGGTTTATGTTAAGGGTGCAAATTTAGGCTCAGGAAGCCCAATAGAAGGGGAGCTGTATGATCCTGTAAAAGATTCATGGATCAGAATGAATCCTGGTCTTCGTCGAGGACTTGCTCGAGGCCCAATTGCCTCAGCAAATTCACAACTTTTTGTTGCAGATTGGAAGGAGTGTCTGCTCAAAATGTATGTAATTGAGAATGATTCTTGGGAAATTGTTGCTGGTCTTCCTGCAAAGATAAGCCGACTTGTTGGTCGCGCAGATAAGCTTTATGGTCTTACAGGCAAGATCAAAGTAGATCCATATAATCACCACGTAATATCTGATAGTCCTGATGGGGTCTGGCAGCTTGATTTGGGGAAAAGGATTGGATTTGAGAGAAGAGATTGGCTTGGATCTGTAACCAGAAGAAATTGCATCCGTGAGTTTGATTGGAGGAGGGAGGACAGTAGAGAGACTGACAGGTTAGATCTAGGGTTGAATTCAAATAAACTCAAGGCTAGAATGGAGTTTAGGGTGATTTCAAAGAGAGGAAGAGAAGCCGATTTAAACAGTGGGCAAGATATGTTGCATGATTTTGGGAGAGAGGATGATGATGGTTCTGAATTCTCAGGATTGCCTGCCAATACCGAAGATAACAAGGAATACGTATGGAAGTGCATATGGCAAGAACCAAAGCAGAATTTGAAGACAGGTTCCCTTTCCTGGGTGCCAAGTAGTGCTCATTGTGCTCTACTTGAGGACTAGATGGTCCCATCAGATTCCACCCTAGGTTTTCATATTTGGGTATCTGGTTTATCATTTCTTGAGCTCAGTGAGACCAGTTCATGGTTCAATGAGTTCTCTATTCAGATCTTTATTATACTTCTGTACACCACATGCTGCAAGCCCACTTTGAGGATTCCAAGTCTTGTGCTGTCAATGAAAAGTCCAAAAATATCAATTTTATCAAGCATGTCTATTAGGCATTTTGGAAAATCCATGTTTTGACAGGATGCTTGGGCATATAAGCTCTTTTGTGGCTTTAATGGGAACTGATAATTCATAGGTTATAGTGATAAGAGGTAATTGTTAAGGATTTTGCTCATGCATAAGCAAGAGTATCATTTCAATACTTTCACCCCATTATAAGATTCTGGGGATTCAATTTATCCAGTAGCTGTTTTGGGTTCAAGTTTCCAAGCAATGGACAAGATTTGTGGTGCATTATTCCACAAGGCAATGTAATAAAAACCGTATTATTTGAAGAGATCAACATGAAAATGGTGCTAATCAATGGCTTTTTTTGCACCTAATTTATAGATAAATATAATATTCAAACTTATTCTATACACATTGTGAAGAAAGGTATCTATTTCTGAGAGTACATATCACTTTTTTCTTTTGCAATTAGCTATATACAAAATGGCAATTGTATATGGCCTTAAAGTTGTTTGACAGCTCTTCAAAGAACATGCCTTGCTAGTAGTAATATTCTGTATATAATTGTAGATGCAATACGAGCTTTTCCAACTATTCCACTTTATTTCAATAAGATAGCCAAATACAAAAAATCAACCTACTTGTATTTGTAAGTCTACAATAAGCGTTGAACCAAAAGAAAAGTTTGTGTAATCTTTGCTCTAAACAAAAGAGCAATACTATCCCTTAAAAGAAATGACATAGTGGTAATGAAAATATGTTATAAATTTGATTTATTATCGTGTATACAAAATTGAATGATGTCACTCAGAGAAGAACATGCATTACAACCAGTGCTAAGGAACATCCCATCAGATTTTTGGGATTCACTAACTGGAAAAGATACAGTAAATATTGTTTTCCTCTTTGAGATACAGAAGGCAAATGTGATTTGTAAGGCAAAACATCTAAAAAATTAAAGTCTGAACACAATATATCTGCACAGGGAACAATGCATAGACATTGATTTCGATTTCTGAAAGAAAGGTAAGTTACAAATTATCTTTACCAAGGTAAAAGTTTGGGTTTTTAAACAAATTTAACATAATACAGATGAACACAGTAAAACCATAAACAGTTAAAAGGTACTACTGAAGTAAAATCATAAATAATAGGACAGCAGCAATAAGTGGAAAAGATACAGTAAATATTGTTTTCCTCTTTGAGATACAGAAGGCAAATGTGACTTGTAAGACAAAACATCTAAAAAATTAAAGTCAGAAACACAATATATCTGCACAGGGAACAAAGCATAGACATTGATTTCGAGTTCTGAAAGAAAGGTAAGTTACAAAAATATCTTTACCAAGGTAAAATTGTTAAAGTTTGGGTTTTTAAACAAATTTAACAAAATGCAGATGAACACAGTAAAATCATAAACAGTTAAAAGGTACTACTGAAGTAAAATCTTAAATAATAGGACAGCAGCAATAAGTAAAGTCTAAAGACTAATTAATAAAAATAAATTAGATCTGATAAATTAGGTTAGGGTAGAGGACCTTTCTTATACTTAGAGTTACTTGTAGATCAGATCTTGCCTCTCAGTGGCAAGTCAATAAATGGAACAAGTCATTGACCCTTACGTGAGGATATGTACATACATACCTGAGAGAGAGAGATAAAGTACTGATAGGGTTAGACAGGTACAACAGTGAGTACAATAACTTAGAGAAGGCAAGGCCTAGTCAAAACAGTCCCAAACCATTAACCAAGGCAACCAATAAATGCTTCAAGTCCAAGCAACATCTTTTCTAGTCAACGCTAGACAAGTAGGCTCAATGCTGCCTCAAATCAGACTTCTAGTCAACGCTAGACAAGTAGGCTCAATGCTGCCTCAAATCAGACTTTCACCAGCAGACTGTAATCTCATAACAGAGCTCAGTGGTAGCCACAAAAAAAAGATCAAAACAGTCCACATAGGTAGCAGCCCTCTCAATACAGGCAGCGACAGCCTTCACACAGGCCAAACAAGTAGTGGCAGCCTCTAAACAGGCAATAACACCCTCCACACAGGCCAAACAGGCAGCGTCAGTCTCTACAAAGGCAACGACACCCTCAAGCAGCCCCAAACAGCCCTAGACACTAAGCGACAAGCTCAAAAGAGGGCTGCAATAGCAGACAACAGCCCAAGATAGTCATAAAAAACAAGATGATAGTCCAAGGTAGTCAACGCAGCCCTCAAGGAAAATAACTCAGCATCAACCAGACCTCAACAAGGCAGACGACTCACACATGTGGAAGGACAGAGGTGTGGACAGCTGAAAACATCAACAAAATGACAACGCTGAGTTAGGACAGCCTCAAAACAAGTAAACACCCAAGCAAGAGGAGCTTTGAAACCCTAGGGGTCATCCAAACAATAGAGCTGAAAACCCTAGATCAGACCTGTAAGAAGTAGAGTTGAGATACTTCTTCAAGGTACTTCTTCTAGAAGGTTCTTTTTTTTTTAAGTAGGGAAATCGGTAACTCGTCGGAGTTGTCTGGGCAAGGCCCAGGTTCAAATCCACCGGCTGCCACTATAAACCCCTAGGTATAAACCAACAGCCCGCAAGCCAGGATATACCAGAAACTTGTGACTCAGCAAGGGCCGAGATGTCCCGGACCCAATCCCGACCAGGGGCGGTATCCTATCCAGGGGGCGTCTACCCTTTGAGCCTTATCACAGCGGGCCATGTCTCGGTGAGACTTGATCCCTGGTGGGCTGGGTGAAAACCACCTTCCCCCACCGTTCGGGATCCCACGTCATTGACGACCTTCTAGAAGGTTCTACCTTCTAATTCTTTATTGACTTTACGGTTACTTAAATAAGGTCAAGGCGTCACCCCTTTTAGGAAGGTTTTTGACATAAAATATTATTTAATGTTAAGACGTCATAACAAAGGGTTAAGGTACCACACTCAAAAGGGGGCGTTAGCACAAAGGAGCAACAAGGGAGAGGTCAACACAAGATTAAGTCAAACTCAAGGTTAACCACAAGTCGACAAGAGGTGTCTTAACAAGGTGGGAAAACAACCTTTCTAACTAAAAGACAAAAGATGTAACAACAAGGTGAGAACACAACCCTTCTATCTCTCTCTCTCTCTCAATGTATGTGGTCCACAAGTGTTCCATACACTAATTGAAAGTTTATCATCACCATATAAGGAAGGTCCACACTGGATGATGTGATCCTTTGGTCCTCTTGATTGCTCCTAAGGTAAAATGCTAGTGACTCCATTAAGGGGTGGCCAGTCCTTTGATGAAACGACCTAGTTCAACCATCTCGAAGACCTTGGAGAGGAGGGCATTACACATCATCATCTTGGTTAACTTATCAAGATCCTCCATTCTTAAAGAATGGCTCCCACCCCTAGGCTGAGCTTCAGTCCCAGGTTGAATGTTGTTGATCAACTCCCTAGTCCCTGACCAGGTCCTCCATTCTCTCGGAGAATGGCCCTCAGCCCCAGGCTGAGCTTCAATCCCAGACTGAGTGTTGATTAACCTCCTAGTCCCTGACTAGGAATACACTTGCAGGACCTGCTTGGTCCCTGACTAGGAATACACTTGCAGGACCTGCTTGGTCCCTGACCAAGAATCTGCTTGGTCCCAAACCAGGATGTCTTTGTCTCTCCCTGTAGGATCTACTTGGTCTTCATGACTAAGAAACCGTCTGGTCTCTAACCAGAATGCCCTAGAGATAGATAGGGGGGCCCTAGCCACGTGCTAGGGACTTTGCCATGGCTCCGACCTACATGGTCCTAGACCAAGAACCCCAGTAGACTGATGGGGGCCATAGATATCTGTTAGTGACTTTTGTGCCTAGTTAACTGACCACGAACCCTACTTAACTGACTAGGGTGCCATCCTCCAAGAGAATGGCTCTTGCAATTGCATTAACTTTAACAAAAGACATTATGCAAAATTGAAAAATTTACGTCTCGTTATGCAATATAATTAGTAGATTCAACACTACTAATCAAATTTCATCCACTAAAACTTTTCTATTAATCATTTCAAATTAGAAATTTTACATAAGACTAGAATAGTTGCTTCTCAAATTTGCATCCAATCACAACATGTAAAAGAGAACAATAAATTTAGTGTGCAACTGAAAAATGAATAGCTCGATGACAATTCATTTGCGCAAACATAACCTTTACAAATTACAGCTTTAGACTGTACAAAATTTAGTAAACCCATCAAAAGTGTGAACTTTAAAGGTGCTACACCATGGCTAGTTGGTAAAGACCTTCAACTCAAGGGAGGGTCGCAAAGTTTAGATCTTATGGAATCTTACCTAATGTTAAAGTTGGTCACCACGTCAAATTGTGGGTCACGGTACCCCACAAGATTTTAACTATCAAAATAAAATTTGTGAACTCCAAAAGCTTGATGTAGAATTGGGGTTCATAGCTCCAGAGAAGATTTTAACCATGAAAATAAAGGGTTGTGAACATCAAAAACTTTCAAGTCACCTCTAATTCTTGCAAGGTTGCTATATAAAACAACAATGCAGAAGCTCTGTAAACATCATTGCGGTTGTAGTTCATGTTTAGAAGATGTTGTGACACTCTTCAAACATCTTGCTTGTGGTTACATGAATGTGATATCTGGTCCTGTAGCATTCTCAGAGAATTTGTATTGGAATCAATCTCAAGTGTACCAAAAGCACTTAGGATGGATGGTATTGTTGGTCACATTCCATGAGAATTTGTAGTGGAATCATTACCAAACCACTTGCAGTAGTTGGTATTGCTGGTCCCATTCCTTGCAAGAGTAGATATTGTGCATTGGTCATTTAAAATCTTGTAGGAAAGTATTGTCCATTGGAGACTGGACAAGTTGTTGAGAATTACCATAGTGAAATTCCATATGTTGATTGATATAGATGCCATTTTGGATCAATGAAGGTGCATTTTGATTCAACGAGGAGCCAGGCCCTTCAACAGTTTGACTCATTTGCTTCTCCCAGCCAGGTTCATTCTGTCATATATGGGTTTCAACGACCCACTAGTCCTAACTTCATTTTATGATGTGTGTATATCTTTGTTGTGTTATATGGATATGTGTTGAAATATTGTGGGTCTAGAAAAGGGTTATTGATATGACTCCTGTTTGCAGTGACTAGTGGATTAATATAGTACTATTCAATGCCTAGATCAGTAGGTTCATTGGTAAAACCACTGTTTGCAGTAACTTGTGGATAACGATTGAATTGTTCAGCATCTACACTGGTTGAGTTATTGGTAAAACCACTGTTTGCAGTAAAATTAGAAGATTATGATTGAATTGTCCAATGTCTAGACCAGTTGGGTTATCGGTTAAATCACTATTTGCAGCAACTTTTGGAATAGGATTGAACTGTCCAACGTCTACCCCGGTTGGGTTATTGATAAAAGCACTATTTGCAGTAATTAGAAAATTAGATAGCACTATTCAGTGTAGGGACCAATTGAGTTATAGGTAAAGGCACTATTTGTGGTAACTTGTCGATTAATATTGAACTTATGTGGATCTTGGAAAATGGGATTATATCACTATTTCTTGCAGTGTTCAATGTCTCGTGCAGTGTGATCTATGATTTTAACTTTCAACCCATCTAACACAGTTATGTAAATCAATAACTGGTTAAGTTCAAAGCAATCTGTCTTTTTGCCACCAACCATATTCATTCTAACTTGTTAATCTTTCTTTCATTTCTACAAAACTATCATGCCTGCCTATTTCCCTTTTCAAGTTATTTTTTAATTCGCAATTTCTTGGCATTCATATTTTCTGGGTCTTCAATCTGAAACTGGATCTTCATATCTTTTGGCATTAATAGATAGTGGATTATCTAAATATATATTTATCACATGATTGGTATTCAAAGATCCAACGCCTGCATCACAAAGAATAGCCAATTCACAAGCTTTGTTCCCAATCCCTCTTTTGCTCTTAGGAAGCGATACTTTTTTTTATTGGGGTCTTCAATTTCCTTCATTTCCACCTCTCTCTTACCCATAATCTGTAGAAAGCAATTCATAGTATGGGATGTCTATAAAGTAGAGACATTCCATCCCAAACAAAAATGTAAGTACTAAAATCAAGTCCATTATGTATCCCATTATCATTTGTTCCCACAACATATTGTTGGAACTTATATATATTTTGTATTGAAAAAACTGATTAAATTCAGCAAATTGTACAAATGATATAAAGTAGAGACATTCCATCCCAAACAAAAATGTAATTACTAAAATCGAGTCCATTATGTATCCCATTATCATTTGTTCCCACAACATATTGTTGGAACTTATATATATTTTGTATTGAAAAGACTGATTAAATTCAGCAAAGTGTACAAAAAAATTGCCCAAGGAGTTTCTGATATGCCATATCTGAGAGAATTTTAATTACAGTAATTCAAATAAGTTACTTTCTCCAAAAAAACAGAGAACTCCAAACTGCTATAAGCTTTTACAAACTGTCCTAATAGCAATAAGTAGAAAACTTGCAAAAACAAGCTAAGAAGTGGCATTGCTATCCGAATTCTGAACTTCTTGCTCACTATCTTCCATATCATCTGTAATGTTTCTTGAATTTCCATCATGAATAGGGACCTCTGAATTCTGAAATTCATCACTATAACTATCAACTTCAACATCATGCGTAGCCTGGGAAGTGTTTGGAGAGCTTTCCGACCTTTGTAAACTGGTTTCTGCACTATCTTCATCAATTAAACTGGAGGTTTTTACAGGATGCTGCATGACTGGTTCTTCTCCTTTTATATCGACTAAATTCTCAGCTGACCAAGATCTCCAACCTGCTAGTGTTCTTTCATAATTCGGAGTTGTTTTAAAGTTTCCACATATCTGATCTGTGTACCTGCGGGTATTGTATTCAAAATCTTCAAAACAAGCTTCAAGCCCACTAGAACTTTCCAAAAGGAGAGACATAGTTCGCTCAACACCATCGAGCCGAGAAGCAACATTTGGAACACGAGGAGAAATATTCTGAATTTCTATAATGACACCTTCCATCAAAGCTTTCATCCCTCTCACCTGAAGGCGAAAGTCTGAAATGTCTAACTGTAGATAATCACCTCTTACAAAAAGCTCAGCTATTCTTTCTTCCGGGTTCATGATGCCAGAAAAACCTCCAGTACTCTAGACCAAAGGATAAACCAGAATTTTCTTGAGGATATAGGCAAAACAAGCCCCAAAGTCAAATAGCCATTGAATTTAGAAGAAGCATAATCTGTATTTCCACCTGAATTATAGTAGTCTCCCACCTTCTCAAAGAAAATATACACTATATTCAAGAAATGGATATCTCTATTAACTTTCCAATCCTTAATTCGAACACCCACCCAGGATATCGAAGACGTGGAATGGAGCCAGAGACTACGACCAAGAAACCTTAAAGAAAGATCATCATTACCGGAAAGACTTTCATTTCGATCTTCAAAGAAATTGCTTAACTTGCAACTATGCAAAATTTCCAACAAACTTTACCAATCAAGGAGAGGAAAAAGAATTCGCCTTACCTGTATGATGCCAACGTCCTAGACTCACCAGTTGAGAGCAAGGGAAACAAAGAAACTTCCACCATTCAGAGCAAAATGACCGACATTGCTCAGCACCTGAAGCCACACTCTCATTGATGGAAAGGTGACAGAAATTGTAACATCAAACTGTCATGTCCCCACTCCTCATACCAACGATGGAGAGGACGCGACCAACACACTGCTGCTGTGAAACGGCAAAATAGCCCCATGAACATAAATATATACACAGATGCATAATGCATTCTACAGCGGCAGCAAAATTCATTCAAATATTCAACATGTTCATTTTAATTCATAAAACCAATTGTTTGCAGAGATTAAGCACAAGAATGCTTATATTGAAAGAAGCTGGCCAGCAACTAGCTACGTCGCTTCAACGTTCCACCCAACCATATGCCAATGTGCTCATTAATCTCTCAGCATCACTGCCACCCCCGAGCTAGGCATGATTCCACAAGGCACTAGGGAACAACAGGCTCACACATAGCCAAAACCATATGTTCATAGTCAAGCCAACACACTGTTGGGTTTCACAGACTGTTAAGGAAACAAGCCAATAACATGGAGGGGTCCTTGGACTTACTCAGCCAAGCCAATCCATACATCAAACACACAATCATCCAATTAACAGATGGTTCCTTGGAGTTACTCAGCCAAGCCACACTTTGCATCAAACACACAATCAACCAATTAATCAAACACAGCCACACACAACTGTCGGATATGAACAAAACATTTATGGGCAACCAAAACGAAACGGCTGAGGGGAAAACAACCCTGCATGAGCAAATACGTTTCAAGAAACGTTCCTGGGCTTCCCAGAGGTAAAAATGGTCTCATCAATCCCTCAGATCGTGGATCTATTCTCCCATCCGTTGGGCATTACCAGAAATGGAATTTGCAACCACAAACGGCCCAATAAAATGGGGAAAACATCCCTCTAACAGCAATTCAATTTTCAGAAACTTCTAGGGGTTTCACGTGGGAAAAAATGGACTCAACAACCACCCAAAAATCGTGGGTCTCTTCTCCAATTCGCTGACAACTCAAAAACGAGTTTCCTAGCTTGGAGAAAATAGGAAAAATGCAGAAAAACATGAGGGAAGCTCCTAGCTTGCTCACAGTGGCAAAAATGGCCTTCTCAAACCCCAAAATCGTGGCTCCTTTCTTCCCATTCGCCTAGCAACACAAAACCAATTCTGGGCATGGAGAAGTGAAAAAACAACATCAAATCATGAGGAAAAGAGAGATCAGTCACCTTCTTGCTGTGTGAGAGAGACCAAACTCCATGAAGATGGGTGAGAAATGAAAGTCATGGGTGCATAATGGCTTGGGCATGCCTTCCAAAGCTTTTACTTACCCCACAAGTCAAAAACACACTTTCTAAAAATGGGTGGTCTTCCCAATTCGAAATTGACCTTCGTACCTTTCCCATCCCAAGGAAATAACTTCATCAACCAACTTAGAGATGACTAGGCACAAAAGACAAAATGGGTATTTGACAACTTATGGGTTTTCCCTTGGCATTTGACTTTTCCCCATTGACTCCAAAGGTTTGGATATTCCTCCCTCCCTATTCCTTGTGAAATCATTCCTCCATCTCTTTAACGTTGCGGCACATAGCTAGTTGTGGTATTTTTATTAATTTGCATTTCACATGATATCTCAAAACACATCGTGCCTGACTAGCACATAAACTATCGGCATCGATTTTAATTGCCGAAACATAAAACACTAAACCCATGGTGGGGCCTTTGCCTTGAGCTCCACACCATTATTTAATACAATATTTACATCATATGCAATTTAATACCATGGGGTCGAAACCGGGGTGTTACACAAACTCCAACATACCAAGACTGCAAGCTTTTGCAAGCATCCTCCTTCCATTGTTGTGAGGACTAAAATAATAGCTCATGACCAGAATAAATGAGTTCAAGCAAGTCCAAATGACATAGGAAAGATCATAAATCTGAAGCATGCGAGAATTAGTGCTCATGACTCCAAGATTATCCATCGTCCACCACTTGTCCAAGGAAAGGATAACAATCAGATCTCCATCATGACAGAGAAGAGATACATTTCTCCTTTCGAGCAAAGGCACAAGAGGTTGTGTCCTTAATATAAGCGAGATGTTATGAAAACCAAAAATAGAATACCAAAATTTTGAAGTCCTTTTTTGTGAACAATGCAAATAAACTCGAGGAGGAAGATATTGTTCCATGGGAGAAGTGAGTTATGGCAAAATTTCTTGCCTTTGAACTCCGTTTTCTATAATGGACCCCTTTGTCAAAAGTGAGGCTTTATTTGCAAAACCATTTGCTCTGGAATTATGCTCTCAACAAATATGAAAAATATGAAAGGATGGAATTCAATCAAGAAGACCATTGATTCTCCTTTGAAGTCAGCCTATTATCTGATCCTTAAATTTTCTACGATATTAGATTTGAGAAAGTATGATGAAAATCTCCAATGACCACCAAAGAACTAATTTCCAAAGCAATAGCTCGTTTTAATCCAAAGAACAATGCATATCTCATGGCCTTGTTGTTTGTACCGAATCCTAATCCAAAAGCATACATTGATACTTCCTTTCCTATGGGGTCAAATATAACCCCCCTTGCACCTGCCACTCCAGGATTGCCATTCAACGAACCATCAAAGAAAAGAATATAAGGCTGAATACTC
The DNA here is from genome assembly GCA_001517045.1 of Pseudotsuga menziesii. Lineage (NCBI taxonomy): Eukaryota > Viridiplantae > Streptophyta > Pinopsida > Pinales > Pinaceae > Pseudotsuga > Pseudotsuga menziesii. The sequence goes on from LPNX010446785.1 coordinate 175,416, forward strand.
TCTAACCAATTTTGAAATTCTTTCGTGTTCATTTACAACTGCCATTTAGGGAGATGGACAGGAACACCCAGGGATCGATTTTGAGCTCATTATGTAATTATGAAAGAGTTCATCCAAAGACTTTCTTTTGGAGTCCAAATTTGCTCCATCTTTTGTCTACCTCTGTGACTATGATTAACTTCACCTAGCAAAGAAGTGGTAGAGATAGTTGTAGCTGCTTTTGGGATTGTTACCGGATGAACTAGCAGGGCTAGTCATCGGCAGACATATGAGGGAGAGAGTGACCACTGTCACCTTAGCCACTCTTCCCAAACTACTTTGGAAGTCGGAACCTCCTAGAGGAGAGTCCTAATATGAAATCTGTAAAGACACTAAAACACCAAACAATGTCTTCTTTGAAGAGGATTAGTGACCAGTGCCTTAATGGAGTCAATTTAGGAATGGAGAAAATGTAGTATGAGTATGAATAGTGCATGTGCAATTAGTACTTCCACTTCAGTAGTGCATTCAAGAGGATATAGCAAGTAGACAACTTTAGTCCTAAATCAACATGGCTAGACACTAAGCATGGAACGCCATATAGCAAATACAAAGCTTCTAATTAGCCAATTACATTCCAACGAATAATGATCAGTTTAATATTGAATGAAAGCAATAGGGTGTAATAAAAAAGAAGTGAAAGTCTGATATAAACCAATAGCGCAGTACAGTAGTATGTACAGAGGTATATTAATGTGAATCCAATAGCATATCAACCTTTATTATTTAAATGGCCATTTAGTAGTATTCATGTTGAGCATTCATCCAAAATATGCAAGGCTGTCATAAAACATAGATACCGGCAGTACGGAATAAACAACACTTGCGAATATTAAGCACTAGTAACACTATTAGTATTTCAAGCACACTAGTTACTCTATGGCTACAACACTGTATAGTATAAACACAACTAGTTACACATATATGATATAAGGTCTGTAACAAAGGTTTAAGCAGTCATTAGCAGCAGTACCACAACTTTCAAAGTTCAAACAATGATGAAATTTTAAACGAAGTGTGAATATAATGTACCAACACAAGGTTAGCATATAATGTCTGATAATAATGTGTAAATGAAGGTGTCAACAATGGTAAAGGGATTCTCTGGCAAGTTGGCAATGGTTCAGATATACGTCTGGGTGTGGATCCTGTTGTTGGTTTGGGCAGCTCTTTTATTCTCCCAGGTGATTTAAGAGCATATTTGGAAGACTATGGGATTTGTACCCTAGCTCAAGCTAGAAATGAAACTTCCTTTGCTTCAGGGTACTGGTTTACAGCTGAGGATCTCGACCTTTGTGGCGATTGGAAATTTTGTTGGGAAAACTATGTTAGAGGACTGGAATACAGCAGAATTCGACTTAAGGATCTCCGTGATACTCTTCTATGGTCACATAGCAATTATGTTGGTCCTCTAACTGCAGCCAAAGGTTACGATTGTATCACCTCGAACAGTAGTTTAGAGGTGCGAAATCCTATTAGTGATTCTCTTTGGTCTCTGAATATCCCCACAAAAATTGCCTGTTTCATCTGGCTATTGGATAAAGGCCGGATTTTTACCTGGGAGCAGCTCCAATCCCGTGGTTTTCATGGTCCGAGTCGCTGCGTTTTATGTGAGAGAAGCTTTGAGGATATACAACATTTTTTCTTGTTCTGCCCTTTCACTGTGAGTATTTTCTCTTACTATGCAGCTCGGTTTGGGTTTTCTCTGCCCTGTTTCAACTCAGTCTCGTCCCTTCTGGTTCATTGGTTCACAACTGCTGCGCGTAATGCTGATTTTATATATTTACCCCTTTTTGCATTCTGGTGTATTTGGAATCTGTGGAATAAATGTCTCTTTGAGAATTGGAAACCTTCAATTCAGCCTCTTATCTACAGGATTGAGAGTTTTCTAAATCTTTATCCAGTTCCACATAAATCTCATAAAAACTGGATTATTGGTCCTAAGCCACAGAAGGTCTTTCCTTGTGCATTTTTTGATGGGGCTGCTGCTGAGAATTTAGGAGGTGTTGGTGTTGTGATCTACCTAAATGATAAACATTATTTCAGTTTCTCTTTGGGCTGTGGATGTAGCACGAATACAAGAGCAGAATTATTGGCGCTCTGGGCTGTTCTTAGAGTGAGTTTGATGATGGGTCTTCCCATTCACTTGATCTTTGGTGACTCTATGGTTATTATTTCATGGCTCAACGGACTTTCTTCCCTTGATATTCCTTCTCTGATGCATTGGTGTGATGAAATAAATAATATGCTCCATCTCGTCCCTCCGGTGATCTTCAAGCATATATACCGTGAGCATAACATGCTGGCTGATGGCCTCTCCAAACAGGCTCTGAATTTGGATATGGGATATGGAACTTTCTTTGAATCATTGGATGGAATGGTCATAGAACATGGCTAATTTATGCTTTTTTAAACTGCTAAACCCCATTTGTTTTTACAGCATTTGATTTGTTCTGCTTTGTCTATCATGTATGAGACTTTTTCAGCCAACAAGTTTTGCTCAGGAATGTCTGTTTGGGATCACCTCCGATTCACAGCATTTTCTGACCTGATATATCAGGAATGATGAGAAAATTCTACTATGATCAGACTTTTTATGTTTTCCTGCTGGCTGGATGTTTTTGCAGGCATGATCATTGTATGTCTATGTGTTGATTAGCTCCATATTGTTCCTTTCTGTCAAGAAAGAGGGTATATGTATAATATGTCTTTTGATTCCTATGAATAACAAAGACTGGTATTTTTTCCTCTGAAAAAAAAATGAAGGTGTCAACGATCCACTTTTAATTGCAATTCAAACCAATAGTTATGTAACTTATTATCTCGTGTTTGTTTGCTTGTATGCAGGGTTAGAGGATAGATTCAAGGTTAAGATAACCACTATAAGGGTTGTCTTTAAGGATGTTCAAGCCTGGGACATGCCTTAGATGTATGGAGGGCATGTTTTGGACAACCCAAAGGTTGCGTAGGGAAACCACAACCCTTGAAGGGAATACTGGGAGTGATGGAGGAGAATGTTAGCAGCCTAGGAGAGGGATTTTAGAGGGCATCCGAGGGTGTAAAAGGAAGCTTGAAGCAGCCCTAAGGCTATTAGGAAAAAGTCGTGAGGTGGAGAAGGACTAAGGGAGCAGGGAAAAGGAAACTAGGGCTTTTAGGGCAGCATTAGGATTGTTTTAGGGCCTTTTAGGGGAGATTTTGAGATCTTTTGCAATTTTTGTATATCTAGGGTTCCCTATAATTCCGCCTAAAGGTTTTTAGGGCTTTAGAGGCTAGGGTGAATTTATAGGGAACGTGGCCAAAATTTTAGGGAGGATCGAAAATGCAAAAAACAAAATATTGTTATTAGGGTTTTTAACATAAAATTGCAGACCTAAAATTACCCTAATCTACCATGTAAAATGCAAATATAAACATATGAAAATGCAATTAAATTGAAGGAAAATTGTATGAGAATAAATCCAAGTGTCTTAAAGTTTTACACTAACCCTAGGGCATCAAGAAAGGTGACCAATGTCACGTCCCCACCCATCATCCCGATGGAGAGGACGCGACATAACAGCGGAAGCAAAATACATTCCATTCAAGCATTTAACGTGTTCATTTAATTCCTAAACACATACAAATGCAGAGATTAACATAGAGATGCTTATCTTATGAAGAAGCTCGTCCCACAACCAGCTATGTCACTGCAACGTTCCACTCAACCATAGGCCAGTGTGATCATCAATCTCTCAACAGCACTGCCACCCCCAAGCTAGGCATGATTCCCACAAGGAATAACGAACACTAGCAGGCTCACACATAGCTAAGGATACAACAAAACTCAACCAAGCCAGTTCAACAGTAACTCAGCTCTACTTACAACAGTTTGAACTCAGCTTAGAATAGCTGCACTAGTTCAATCTTCAACACTTATCCCCTCAAACTTACTTCAGCTAGTCCCCTCCATCGAATTCACATGTGCACTTCATTCACTCAAAATGATCACAAATCCAGAATGAGCAAAATTACCCAAATTGTATTTTTCCACGCCTCTTGCAAGGCAGTACTCTAGTACAGCAGGTATGTTTAATTCAGATAAGTAGATTTAAATAAAATTGAATGCAGATGTAAATGATTACTTCTACAGGTTTTTGTGTAATCTAATTGCATAACTTTAGCAGTATTTGTAATATCTATTGAAAGTATCTAAATTATATATTTATAGGTAAAAGAACAAATTTAAATAATAAGTACTAGTATGCATAATATTTACACAACCAAAACTAGCAAAGTACATATTATAAATCCAATAAGTAAACTTAAATAAATAATATAGGATTAGTAATAATTTTTTAAACTAGGTTAACTATTTAAAATAGTAATTTTAAATAAATAGTTATCTAGTTAACTTAGTTATAACAAAAGCATGTAAACTAGGTTTACTAAAAATAAAACCACTAACTCTGTAAACCATTAAGAATAATTAGGGTTTACAAAAGACATGTTTTCACAATAGAATAAAGTAAAAACTTATAATACCAAAACCTAGCACAGACTATTCCAGAAAATTTCAGAGAAGGAATGTAATTATTTAATATTATCAATCTCAGTCCTATTCTCAAACATCATTGCAGCATTATTCATTTTATTGCTATCAAATTATTCTTTACCAAGAATCTTCAAATCTCTTTTCTTTTCTTTTAAATAAGACACAATATTTTCTTACTGGTCAAGCTAACCCTAAACATCAATAAACTAAATAATAATAAGAATAGCTAATAAACAAAATTATACATAAATGTAAACCCCACAACGATACTGTAAATTTCAGCTATAAGCTATAAAATTTTCTTGAGTATTTTAAAAAGCAACCTAAACAGACATAGTTAGGCCTGCGGCCTTTTTCGTTTAACTGTCAAGGCTTAAGAGCCTATTCAAAGACTATTTCTCAAGTTATACAGAACTCACAAAATTGAATTTAAAACATCTATCTGTTCACGTCTACGAGATCCCTTCTCAAATCAAGAGTTGCTATAATTACAGCCATTCAATCTTTTGTAAAACCCTAATCAAATATTCAAGAAACCACCAAGTGGCCTGACAAGTAAAGTCACGGCTTAAAGCCAAAGTTTAAAAAAATTATCACCATCTATTTCAATTAAGGCCGAGAAGGGTCAAAACCAAAATCATGAAGTCGCGACTGTGAAAGCCATGTCCATTCAATACTACAGCCACCAGGGCTTTTTAAAACTCACAAAGTAAAAGAACAACGGAATAGCTAACAACCAAGGCTAAGCCAACAACCACAACACACGGCGGTGCTATCGTTTCTTTCCACCATACTTTTATGTGCAGGAAAAACCCTAGGTGAAACCGAGGCTTACCGGTTTCAAGCCTTCGCAAAAACTCTGGTGTTGAAATTGTCAATACCCGAGCCACGGTGATGAACCTGCACATCAAGACCGAAGGAAAATAAGGGTTAGTATTGAAAATATTTAAATAAATAAATAATTCATTAAAAGCTTTAAACCTGTCGAAATTCTTCCTAGAATGGCTTTTGCACAGCGGCGTTAAAGTAGAGAGCCAACTCCAGTTTCTTCTAATAGAACCATGAACTGAAATGGAGCTCTGTCAACACCATACGCAGTGTTCATGGGTAAAGTCCCAAGCGACGATAGGGTAAAAATTAACCCACGAGAAGCAAGCAAGCAATAAAAACCAGATTCAACTCTTTCTTTCAGTATTTCTTTTCACACCGTGCACAGTAAACAAAAGCCCCACAGTCATTTAAACAATGGCGAAACAGCCCAAACCACAACCCTCTTTACACATGCGAAACCCACCTCACGATAGTAACCAGTTACTTACTCACCCTTTTACATCAGTTCTTAAGACTCGCAGAGGCTCGAACGTTTAATGGAGGTTCGACAGCGACCATGGCGGCCACGAGCTCACAACTCGACCACCCCTCCACAGAGAAACCAAGTACTAACGCAATTTTAGGGTTTGGACAGGGTTTTATGCTAACACAAAGTCAACAACCTAATTCATCAATCACCAACCACATGTCCCAGTAAATTTTTCACAATGATGGGTATGAAGCTATAGTCGAAATCCCAATTGCCAATCTACACAAATCATTGGGTTTTAAAGTCAAAACCTTTTCATATTATTGCATAGTATCCTTATTTCCTTCTCTTGGTTATGGTTGTCTTATTCATAAACCATAGTCATTGCATTATAGGGAATTATCCATTTACACTAAAGGAGCAATGATTAACTATAAAGTATCTATGTTCATCTTGCTGTAGAAAAAAAAATCTATACTTGATAGTAATAAGATCACAATAATGGAGATAGATTAGCGCTCCATAAAAGTACTTAACCATAGCTTTTGGATTTTGTAAGATGTTCATTTTACAATAGGGTTTTATGTATAGTTTAACTATAACTTAAGCATTTATAAGTTTTCCTCTATCACCTACTATGATAATAATGCATTTAGAACTTACAATATAAACCATTGTAATTGAAATTTCATATAAAGCTAGGTTTATATACTAGAGAACTAGGTAAGAATACATGGTTTATAAGGTGTACTACTGTAGAGTTTTAAAGATTTAAAAAGAACTCAAATAAATATGAACCATACCATAGTCCAATCTCTGCACAACAATGTATAGTTAGGGATACAAGTACGTGCAACATATCTTCTCATTTATAGGATTGTTAGGCCTCTATGCTCTTCTTAGCAGAAGTAGAACTGTTCTCAATCTATAACTCCTCAAAATAAAATATAAGCATGTAATTGAAAAGTGGTAGATATAACTACAGTGGTAGATATAACTACACATAAACCATCCTTTCACAGTAATATTTTACCATCATTGGTGCAATTTAATAACATTAGAAATATCAACAATACCTTTTACAGGGTCAAGCTGCAAACAAACATTTTTTTTTTCACTTGCATTTTATCCTATGCTAGTGGAGTATCATTCTCAAACTGGAATTTTACTGGAAAAAAATGCTTACATGTTTAGAACATGTAAAAAGAACCATCATTCTACTGCATTAGTTGTAAGCTAAGTAAGCCCCAATCTCACCTAAAATTCTTTCCTACTTGACAAAAGAAAGTAAATACACACTTAGTATCAAAGTAAGATGTAGATTCTTTTCTGGTTTTCTAAACATAAACAGTTGTGTTTAACATCCCTAACATAACACTTAAAGATAAACTAATACATTTTATAGAGCTAAAGAAATATATTGCTCTTTGTTATTTATGACGGTTTGATGTATCCACTAACAATTATTGGTTCATTAACAATGACAACCTTAACATTTTCTGTTACATGAAAAATTTTAAATTTTTATGAAATTTTGGGTTATTAGTAACTATGGTTTTCTTCTCTATCCTAACTCTGAACAATGATTGCACTCTCCATTTTTTGAGGTCCAATGTAGGTTTTGTATGAGGAATAATGATGCATACATATAGTAGCTTTTTTTTTCATTATAGGATACTTCAGTACAATAATGCATGTTTATTTATTTGGATTTTCGAAACAGTTGAGGTATTACTAAGACTCCTCTCGCTATGCTCATGTCACAAGTTTTATTCTCACCAAGCAAGATTACCTTCCGAAGGACAAACTTGAAAACAACGAATGTTGTTGCTGCTCGGTTTTTGGGGAGATTGAGGATTTTCGCCGATACGGTCGTGGTTGATAAAATAAGCAGCAACAAAACCAATCGGAGGATTTCGGTGAGTTCTTGCCGACACGGTTAGAGAAGACTCAATTGTTTCCGCCGACACGGTCACGAAAACTCACAAATCATCGTCGATAGTATCGAAGGATTTTTAAGAATACCTTCGACATACATGAGCGTTACTTTTGCCTTCGCAACAAGTGATTGAGTTTTTTCACCAACAACGTTGCGACAACCATCGTATTCAATGCTTCAACCACCTCATTAAAGCCACCCAACAACCATATTAAATAATCTAGCAACCACACTAATGGCATTTTTTTGTGTATTTTTCACCAAGTCAAATTAGCCCATTAAGAAGAATGTGAAACATACACAGAAACAAGGGATTTTTAAAATGACTAAGAAGTGGCACACATGGAGACACAACTGTCAATACATGAAGTGACCTTGCAAGTACTGGAGCCAATGAAATACAAAGCCATTGCTGAGGAGGCTAGCGCGTGGGAAACATTTGTATCTAGCATGGCAGGGCCCACCTAAATTTTGTCTCTTATAGAACCGTTTGTATTTTCCCATGTAAAGCACTAAAAGACAAATTTCGGGAATTTCTAGAGTTAGGGTAAACGAAGAGTCACTAGATGACGAATCTGATTGTAATATAAATAGAGGTAGGAAGAGAATAGAAAGGACTTTTGGCTAGCATAAGAGAGACTGGACTATTTTGTAAAAGAACTAATTCTTTGATGATAAGAAAGATCGATTTGCTAAAACAAAGGCCTGCATAGAAATTTGTTTGGGATGTGTGGAATTGCTTCTTGTTGATTCTGTACATTATACAGTGAAATTGTTCTAACTTCTTGGAACTAATTCTTTAGTTATGAATGGATTCGTTGTCTATGTAAATGTCTATGTAATGAATGAGTAATAAATGGTTTCATTATATCAGAGCTATCTTTGGTATTATTTCTACTATGGATGTGAATATTATATTGAAACATCTACCTGTGAAATTAGTATGAGCAGTTACAGTATATTACTCTAATTCTATATGTGCTCCTTGCAGGAATAGGATAAATTAGAATATGATAGATTAGCTTAGTTTTAGATTTAGAGGAATAATTGAGAAGGTAGGAACGGTAACACGAGAGGTAAGAACCTGCGCATCACTTGTGAGGTTTTTGCTTATCAATTATATACATTTAGGCAATTGCATCTCATCTTTAAAAAGAAAATTAAATAAACGATGGACCAGCCCGTAATCGATAAAGATTTAAACAACTTAATCTATGGTAGTCGGAACATTAACGGGATGGATTCCCCACACCAAATGGTGGACAATCTAATCGAGATTGTTTATCGAGGATAATCCCTACTGTCGGTACCTAGGAATTTTTCCGGGCATCAACAAATTTGGCACTAGAAGGAGGGCAGCCAGTGCATGGATAGAAGAGGAAGTCCATTTGTGAGAAATAATCCCACTGGAACTACATCTGAAACTACTTTCCCATAAGATTTCGTTCTTGAATCTGGAGAACAAGAAAGGGTAATTTCTAAAGAAGAAGATTCGGAATCTTTATATGATGTCCCGTTTGAAGAAGTTGATCATTTTCGGAGACATACACGATCCTACGTGAAGAAGCTTAGTGGGTTGAAAGCAATTCCTGTGTTACCCAGGAGGCAAGCTCCCAAGAAGGACGCCTCATACACTCGAGATTCAGTGCTTGTGGAAAATTAGGAAGAATTGGTAGATTTTTCTCTCCAAGAAATCACCTAACCTCTTGATCAGTTAGGACATGAGTCCCCTACGGCTCAATCCTTTCCGCATTCTCCACCACAATCTCCGCTTCAAGTTATGGCAGCTATTAATCAACCCGCATGGAGAGACAGGACGCCACTCAACATGGCTGCACCTTTATACGATTTACCTAAGTACCCAGAATGAGTGCTACCAAGGTTTGATCCTGGAAAGAGTATCTTTGTTGAAGATCATCTGATTTTTTTTTATCTCGCACTAAGTCTTCTCAATGTTGAGCACAAAGACGTTGTCTGCAAAGTGGTCCCATATACTTTTGAGCCCAGAGCGTCTTCATGGTATTTCATTCTATAGGCTAACTCAATAGCAAACTCGGATACATTTGAGAGAATGTTTAGAAGTAAATTTGGCAACCAAAAAATAGTAGCCACACTCATGAAAGAGCTATTGTCAATCAGGATGGAAAGGAAAGAAAAAGTTCAAGATTTCAATCAAATATTCACTACTTTATTAAATAGTTTTAGTGCTGCAACAAAACCAACTGAAGAGTCTTTGATAGAATATTACACCAGAGCACTTTATCCTCCCATAGCAATGTTTGTAAAAAGAGCAGTTAAAGCTACATTGGTAGAAAATTATAAAGAAGCCAAGAAGTTAGATGCTGATTTGGACAGTATCATAGGACATACTCTAGAACTAGAAGTGAAACCAACGACTAGTAAGAAGCCTTTGTTGTTAACTAAACCCAAGGAAGAACATTCAAATGAATTGGAAAATGTGGTCAAAATGGTGCATAAATTATCAAACAATATAGTAGATCCGGAGAAAGAGAAGGGAGCTAGTTCATAAAGAAAGCCATTCAAGCCCTACTACAAAGAAAGGGAAGAAAGAGGACAACCCCAACCACCTCTACTAAATTCTGTTGTTCCGAATTTTAATGAAAATGCCATGGATCATTTCTATACATTTAATCAAGAATATTGTCACGTACCCATTCCCCAATATCATGCGGAATTAAAAATTTCATTGAGAGCCTTTACTGTTCGTCAAAACACAGGGCATGGTCATGACCACATCTCGACATTTCCAACACTGTCACGCTCCCTCCCTTCTTCCATTCATCAGTTCGACGATCTGCAAGGAGAGATCTTAGAGGAGATCGGACGGCTGAGAGAAAACGCAACGAAAATCAACGATCATAAACGATCCCACAGCTGGAACCAAATCAACGGCTTAGAATTCACCTGCAAAAATCAACGGTGCAAAAAGCCCGAGTTGTGGGGTCGAAAAGTTACAAAAATTACAATCTCACTTCTCGCAACCCGCATCTTGCATCCCGCATTGGAAACAGATCAACGGCGGAGAATCATCCCGCAAAGATCGACGGCGCGGAGACTTGAATTGTGGGATTGGGAATTATGGAAATCACGACACCACAATCCCGTATCCTGCATCCCTCAAGTTGCGGAGAGGAAGTTGTGGAAGGGAAATCTGCAGAAACCAAAATCTGCGAAACGACATTCTGCATCCCGCAATCCTACAAATTTGCGCAAAGGAGGATTTCTAGCAGGAAACTTAGCTTTTTGACTGAAGTCTTGGATCGATCTGATCATTCAGGCGATTACCAATCTGGCCAATCTACCTTGCAACTTAGTTCAAAATGCATTGAGGGAAAAACATACATAGATGCCTATAATTGCAGTTATTCAAAAGAACAATGCATCAATTCAACACAACAACACGTTCATCACATTCCATCAAATAATTACAATGCAAGAAATACAGTTGCAGAGAATTATGTAGACAAGAACACTTATCTTGAACAGAACTTGTCCTGCAACCAACTATGTCACTGCAACGTTCCACCCAACCATAGGCCAGTGTGCTCCTTAGTCTCTCAGCAACACTGCCACCCTCAAGCTAGGCATGATTTCCTACAGGAATAAGGGAACACTAGCAGACTCATACATAGCCAAGGGTGCCATACAACTCAGCCAAGCCAACACAATTGGGTTTATCAAGATGTAAGGGAAAACATCCCAACATATGGGTTTCACAGGTCACTCTGCCAATCCATCTCACAGTTGGTCTTCACATACTGTTCACAATCAAGCCAACCTTCACCTTAAGGACCAATCAAGCCAACATATGGGTTTATCAGACTATACACAGTCAAGCCATCATACTACTGGGTTTATCAGGCTACCTAGCCAAGCCAACATCCACAGTTGGGTTTATCAAACTGTCCAACCAAAGGTTACTCACAAGGTCAAATGGAACCAAACACAACCAAGCCAATAGATGGGTTTATCAGGCTTCTAAGGCAATGGGCATGAAGAACTGCTAAGCTAGTGAGCTCATCTACAGAGCTAAGAACACCTTCGCAAGACCTATCTGGCCTGGATTCCCCACTGCCTACACAACCAACACAAGAAAGAGTCCCCTTCTCTGCTCCACAGTCCCTCGGGCTACACGTTCCCTTCCAGTGCTCTTCAGGGTGTGCATAGCAGGTTCACCAACCACTCTTATCTTATTGTGAGGTTCCACACTAGGTTTATCAAGCACATTCTACATCTCTCCCATTCCTAAGTCTTGTACATAGTTTAGACCCAAACTAGGGTGCACAATACAACAACCACAGGGAGACTCTACAACACATGCTTACTCTGGAACACGAGTAACAGGGTCTCATACACTCTGTAGTTTAAGATAATGCTACAACACAACAATCACAATCCTGTCAAGGGAAAACACTCGCAGAACGCGAAGGATACACACAGGAATAGCTCAGCTACTGAAGAGCTTCTCCGTGAATGGAGAATGAAGATGGATGATGAGCCAGAATGTCCCACAACTCTCAAAATGTGAGTAAAACCAAACGTGAACGCGTGAGTCAAACTAGCATACGGTTCTGGTGTTTTCTTGTCCCTGCAAGCAAAATGCGACATTCCAGAACTGGGTGCTCTGCCCAATTTGAATTTGCCCATACTCTTCCCCTTCCAAGCAATAACTACCTCAACCACCTTCTAGCAGAATAAATTGTTGGGAAGAAAGACAAGAAAGAGGTTGGTTGACAGTTCTGATGGGTTCTCCCCATGACACATGGATTTTCCCCAAACAGGTTCAAGGTTAACATTCCCCACCCCCTTATCCTTAGGAAAATCATGCCCTCGTCTCATTATTCGTTGCATTGATATAGCTGGCTGTGGGTTTTTCATTAATTTGCATATTTACATGATGTCCACAAACGTGCTTGACTTAGCACAGAAACCATAGGCATCGACCATGATCGCCTATATTCCAAACATCAATCAGTGACAGGGCCTTGGCCTTGAGCTCCTTGTCATGATTCCATATAATATTTACATCATATACATTAATGCAACGAGGTCAAAACCGAGGTGTTATAAATACCACTCAGAAAGAAGTTGCCCATAATGGAGAAATTCAATGACTTTGGTAATGAATCAATTATTAGACGCCCAACTAACAGATGCAAAAGAAGAAGAAGACCAAGCTACTAAACATGAAGAAACAACACAAGATACCACAATGGTATTATGGGATTGGACACCCACATTGGGATTGAATGAAGATGAGCAAACTGAGGAAGTTCAAGTATCATCAGTTAATGTTACAACTAGGAGTAAAGTATCGGTGGTGGATCAAAGCTTAGTGCTGCCTAAAACAAAGAAAATAAAGGAAACCTTGAAGAAAATTAGCAGCACTACTCAAACAAAACATAAGGTTAATCCGAAAAGCATGAAACAAAATAGCCCAGTAATTGATAAACCTGTGAGAAATGTGGTAAACAAAACATAAAATAGTAAAGAGTATAAGATGGGATATGATATTGTGGAAGATATCAAGAAAACCAAAGCAAATATCTCTTTAATTGAATTATGTAATCTTCCTCGGCAAAGAAAGAAATTATTAGAAGCATTTGACCCTCATCCCAATAGTACCTCAGAGGATGAATCAGACACTGAGATAAACAAAGCAAGCATTGGCGGTAAATCAAAATATCAAACTTTGCCTTTTCTATTAACGTTTGAAATTTTTAACCACAATGTGCATAATTGTTTGGTAGATTCTGGAGCCTCGTCCAATGTTATGCCACTTTCTATTTGTAAAAAGATTAATGGTCGACCAACACCATCCCCCTCACAGATCATTCAACTGGATAGGTCTATTGTTAAGGTTATAGGGGAGATGAAAGATGTGCTAATCAGATTGTCTACCGACCCGAGAGTTTTCCCATTCATAGATATAATGTTAGTGGATATACCGGAGGCTTATGGTCTGGTATTGAGCAGGGACTGGTCAACGAAACTTAACGGTTATTTTGCAACTGATTGGTCTCACATGTGGTTGCCTTACCATAATAGTCATAATCAGATTAAGATACTGAGGGAACCCCATATGAAACAAAATGTGACTCACTTAGAGGGAATGAACAAACCGATCAATTTCTCATCTTCGATTTTGGGAAATTACTTTTTAGAGCTTGAACCAGGGAATTATCAAGCCGAGGAAGTCAGTCAAGAATTAGACATACAGTTCGATCTCCTTCGATTTTCACAGAGTGATGATATTGAGTGTAATATAGTAAACTTAGTTACTAATGTAGGAGATGCTACTAACTCGATACATTTAGAAGATAGATTTTGTATTTTGTATTTTAATGTTTCTAAAACACAAGAGGGTTTAGGGGCATGTTGTGTCCTTGTTGATCCTGAAAGAAATAAACATTACCTCTCTTGTAGGATAGAGTTTGAATGTTCAAATAACATTGCATAAGCTCTAGTTCAAGGTCTGAAGAGAGCCATTGTGTTAAATGTAAAAAATTTGAAATTTTTTTATGACTCTGGACAAAAACCCTTTCAGCAACAACTTGGATAAACAAACCCTAAGCTGGAGCCTTTGATCCAAAAGGAGTTGAAGAAGCTTGGCCTTTCAAACTGCAAGATTTACAAGTGTTAAGATTCTATATGCTAAGCTATATTATCAGCATTCAATTGAATTTCACAACAATAACATATACAGGATCACTGAAAGAAACAGTATCACAAGATCAACACAGATTTACCTTGGGAAAACCCTAAAGGAAAAAACCCAACAAGAAAAGCTTCCTCAATATAGATGATCAAAAAGATAAAAGATTAAACCTCAAACTGGTCCTTCTCCTCCTTGCAGATAAAACTCTCTCTCTCTCTCTCTTGCACTACACAAGTGTGTGTTTATGTGTTTCAAATGAGGAGCACCTTTCTCTATTTATATTCTTTCTGTCACTTAACTTTTCACTCAACTAAGTCGACCCTACTAAACTTGACTAGGCCGACTTCTCTAGGAGGACTCAAAACAACTTAATATTATATTTAGGAGGGTGCTAATGACCTAACTTACAATGGAGGGTTTTCCTCGTTACTCTCTACTGACCTAATACAATAATATCATCCTGACGGAGGAATAATAACATCTCTGAAAGGTTCCATCAATAAAATACATTTAGAATATTCTTCAAAGTTACAATAATTCAAAACTCCCCCTTAACGAGAAAGGTATTCTACAAAAACAACAACGACAGTAGGAGAAGGAGAGAGGGCATCTTCAACATCATCATGGTGATACATCTATAAATCATTGGAAGCTTTTCATCATCTTTGACATATAGTCTTCACCTTCAATTTTAGCAGCAACAACACTTTGATCGTTCGGTCGATAACATCATCATCAACATTTCATTCTTTTCAATCAGCAACATCATCATCAACAAAACTTTGACCTTTCGATCATCATCATCATCATCAACAATACTTTTATCTTTCGATCAGCAACACTTTGATCTTTCAATCAACAACATCATCATCATCAGCAACAACCTGCAATCCACAATACGAAGACGAAAGTCTACGGATCACTTTAGGACTTAAGTCCAAGGATGATACAATCCTACCACATTCTCGAAGACCGAAGTCTCTGGATACTATTACGGGGTAATCACTCCCTATCACTTTAGGACTTAGGTCCAACGATGATGCAATCCTACCACATTCTCGAAGACCGAAGTCTCTAGATACTATTATGGGATAATCACTCCCTATCACTTTAGGACTTAGGTCCAAGGATGATGCAATCCTGCTTCTTTCTCGGAGACAGAAGTCTACAGATCACTTTAGGACAAGTGTCCAGGGATGATACAGTCCCACTTCTTTCTCGGAGACAGAAGTCTACAGATCACTTTAGGACAAGTGTCCAAGGATGATACAATCCCACTGCAACATCACTGCTCCCCCTTTCGGGGAAGGTCTTTTCGAACAACACCAAGATTGTCTCGAAAGTATTCAAACTTTATTTGAGACGGAGGCTTTGTTTACACATCAGCAACTTGTTCATCGGTACTCACATACTGGATTTTTATGGCTCCCTTCTGTATCATATCTCGAATGTAGAAATACCGGATTTCTATGTGCTTCGATTTATCATGGAACACTGGGTTCTCTGTCATCTTTATACAACTCTCGTTATCACATAGAATCACTGTGCTATCCAACTCCAGGTTAAATAGACCTGACATCAGCTTCCGAAGCCATATGGCTTCACAACTAGCAGAGCAAGCTGTTATGTATTCGCTTCAACCGTGCTAAGAGAAACACTGGACTGTTTCCTGCTAAACCATGAAATCATACCAGACCCCAGACAATAACATCCACCTGATGTGATTTTCCTGTCTAAGACACTTCCAGCCCAATCTGCATCTGTATAGCCATACAATCTGTAGTCATGGTTTCCATCGTAGTATAGACCGAAGTCTATTGTTCCTTTCAGATATCTCATCACATGTTTTGCAGCTACCAGGTGAACACGTTTAGGTTGAACTAGATACTGACTCAAGGCGTTCACAGCAAAACAAAGGTCTGGTCTGGTATTTGTTAGATACATCAACGACCCAATAATATGTCTGTATTGACTCACATCCACTAATTCTGATTATTCATCAGCCAACAACTTCAGGTTGGTATCCATGGGTGTGGCCATGGCTTTGCATTCCAACATATCAAATCTTTTCAAAATTTCTACTGCATACTTTCCCTGATTGAGAAATATTCCTTCTGATTGATGCCATACCTCCAAACCTAGAAAATAATGCATTAACCCAAGGTCTTTCATTTACCGTGTTCCTCAGCAAGATTCTTCTCGCATTCTACAATTTGTTTCTCATTCCCTTTCAGAAATAGGTCACCCACATATAGTAATAGTATGACAGGATCATCTTCTATAACCTTGAAGTAAAGGTTAGGGTCGGATTTACTCTTGGTAAAGTCCAAGCTTGTCAGTAAACTATCTATCCTTCCATACCAAGCTCTAGGAGCTTGCTTCAGGCCATACAGGGCCTTCTTCAACTTGCATACATGAGTCTGTTTGTCTTCAACTTCAAATCCTTGTGGTTGTTCTATGTATACTTCTTCCTCAATCACACCATTCAGGAAGGATGTCTTTACATCCATCTGGTGTAAGTTCCACTTCATCATGGATGCAAGTGCCATGATGGCTCTAATCGAAGTATACCTTGCTACTGGTGCAAATGTTTCTTCATAATCAATTCCCTCTTTCTGAGAGAAACCTCTAGCCACAAATCTTGCCTTGTATTTCTCTATACTTCCATCAGCTGCATGTTTTATCTTGTAGATCTACTTGGAAGATACCACACTCTTGCCTTCTGGTTTGGGAACTATATCCCGAACATCATTCTTCATTATTGATTGGTATTCTTCCATCATTGCTTCTACCCATTCTTTCTTCTGTACAGCTTCTTCATAGTTTGTAGGTTCTTGATCTTTAAGATCACACATTAAAGCTACATAGTTGGAAAATGCCTTGGGCTTCTTGCTTATCCTTGTGGGGCCTTTTGGAGCTCCATATCTTTCTGCTTCTTGTATAATTTCTCTTGCTCAAGCAAGCTTTCTCTTCCGTGATATCTTCATCGTGGGAGGTTCTTGTGGTTTTGTCATATCATGATCTTCAGGTGTTTCATCTCCAGGGAGGAATGTAGCCTCTACATTTCTGGGAGGTGCATCTTCCTCATATGCTTCTTCATGTTGACATTTTCTGGATATCTTAAGAGCTACTTCTTCATCGAATGTTACATCTCTACTAATTTCCATGTGATGGAATCCAGAAATGTAAATTTTGAATGCCTTGGATACTTCACAGTATCCAACAAATATTCCCTTCTTTCCAGAAGGGTCCAACTTGGTTCTTTTCTCTTTCAATATGTGAACATATACTGGACAACCAAATATCTTGAGGTGACTTACTTCATGCTTATTTCCCGTGAACATCTCCTCTGGAGTCTTGAATCCAAGGGAACTGTGAGATATTCTATGTTGTACATAGACAACAGTTCTTGCTGCTTCATATCTTTCTGCTTCTTGGAGCTCCATATCTTTCTGCTCCATATCTTTATGCTTCTTGTATAATTTCTCTTGCCTAAGCAAGCTTTCTCTTCCGTGATATCTCCATCATGGGAGGTTCTTGTGGTTTTGTCATATCATGATCTTCAGGTGTTTCATCTCCAGGGAGGAATGTAGCCTCTACATTTCTGGGAGGTGCATCTTCCTCATATGCTTCTTCATGTTGACATTTTATGGATCTCTTGAGAGCTGCTTCTTCATCGAATGTTACATCTCTACTGATTTCCATGTGATGGAATCTAGGAATGTAAATTCTGAATGCCTTGGATACTTCACAGTATCCAACAAATATTCCCTTCTTTCCGGAAGGGCCCAACTTGGTTCTTTTTTCTTTCGGTATGTGAACATATACTGGACAACCAAATATCTTGAGGTGACTTACTTCAAGCTTATTTCCCGTGAACATCCCCTCTGGAATCTTGAATCCAAGGCCACTATGAGATATTCTATTTTGTACATAGACAACAGTTCTTGCTACTTCTCCCATAGATGCATTGGAAGATCTTGATCATATATCATTGTCTTCACTGCCTCCATGATGGTTCTATTCTTTCTTTCCGCAACACCATTTCGTTGAGGAATGTAGGGAGTAGTTAGTTCCCTCTTGATTCCAGCATATTTACAAAAGGCTTCAAATTCTTTTGAAGTATATTCTCTGCCATTGTCTGATCGGAGTGTCTTGATTCTTTTGTCTGAAAGGTTTTCTATCAAGGCTTTGAATTTCTTGAATTTTTCAAACTCTTCGTTCTTTGCTTTCAAGAAGTATATCCATGTTTTTCTTGAATAGTCATCAATAAATGTAATATAGTATTCAAAACCACTCAAGGATGTGGAGGACATTGGACCACATACATCTGAATGAATTAATTCCAATGTACCTTTAGTTTTTGTTTCACTCGTTGGAAATGGATCCTTGATATTCTTTCCTTTTGCACATCCTTTGCAAATGCCTTCATGGTTGATCTTCAAGTCTGGTAATCCCGTCACTACTTTGTTCACATGAGGTAGTGCTTTGTAATTTATGTGGGCAAGCCTCCTATGCCACAATTCACTAGGGTTAGTGGTCTCATGAAAAAGGGTTGTTTGTAAATGTCCCTTGAGTTTATACATGCCTCCTTCTTCTTCACCGATGACAACTACATCTTCAATTGACTTTCCTTTGGGCCACATGAGTACTTGTCCATCTATGAATGCAACTCTATATCCTTTCTTATCTAATGCTGAGATAGAAAGTAAGTTCTTTTTTAGACCTGGTACATATAAAAATTCCTTCATCTTCAGGGGGTTTCCTGAATCAAGCTTGTAGCTTGCTTCACCAATTCCTTTGATTGGATATTGATAGTCATCTCCTAGAGATACATTCTGAGGAGAGTTCTTTTCTTCAAGTTTTGACAGAATTTTCTTTTGTCCCGTCATGTGCTTTGAAGCACCACTATCAATAAGCCATGTGTCTTCTCCAGGCGTTACAAACCCATAAAGTGCAGAGAATAGTACACACTCTTATGAATCTTCTTCCCTTGCTTGCTTTCTCCGAGGTCCTTCTTCTTCTTCATCCTCATCTTCAGCTAGATGTGCATGATGTCTTTTGTTGTTGTTCCTCTTCTTGTATTATTCTTTCTTCAAAGGACAATTTCTGGCAATGTGTCCTATCTTATCACAATTGAAACATTGAAAGTTGGAGTAGTACCTCTTTGGGAAACTTTCTCTTGTTCTTTGGAACCTTCTGGGAGGTTGAGACTCCTTATGGTTTCCCTTCTTGAAGTTTGGTTGACTTATTATTCTCTTGGTATGGGTGGTTAGGGCTTGATCATCTTCCTTCAGTAGAGCTTCTCTATTGGCCACTCTAGCCTCCTCTTGAATACAATCTTCCCATACAATATCAAACTTCATGCTTTCCTTTCTGGCACACATAGTTTGGATGAATGACTCCCACGGTCTAGTGAGAGGATTGAGAGCAGTCATAACCAACTCATCTTCATCAAGGGTGTCTCCAATGGATTCTAGTTGTTCCTTGAATTGGGAGACCTTTGTGAAATAGTCCTGGATGGATTCTCCATGACTCATCTTGGTGATCTTCAATTGAGCTCTTAAATTCATCTTTTTGTTGATGTTTCTTCCTTCATACATCCTTGCTAGGGCATCATACATTTCTTTCGGAGTCTTCTTGGATAACACTTGAGGGATCAAGTGATCCTTGATAGAGTCAACAATAATCCTTTGTTCCCTAATCAAATCCTTGTTGTGCTTCTCCTTAGCTTTAGCCTCATCAGGTTGTGCAACTTCTTTCTCGATATATTTGTCAAGATCGTTCTCCTTGAGAATGAGGCCAATTCTGTATTTCCATGCTCGGTAATTCTCTATGCCTTCTAGTTTGTCCTCAAACTTGGTGCTTGGGGCCATCTTCTCAGGAGATTACAAAAAAAAAGAAATTCTTGAAAATGAGAAACTGATATTACCAGAAGATGTGCTTGAATGAGGCGATTTGACTGGTGTGCTTGGTTTCTGGAGATCTCAAGTCTTCACCTTTCAAAACTGATTTGCGAGATTCCGCAGTGCAGTTTTCTGGTTTTCTGGATTTCTGCAGTTTTTTGGTCCAATGTCAAACTAGGGTTTGACTTTCCCGGAGATCTACCCACTCAAAAATTTCGATCTCAGGCTTAGTGGATGTGCTCTACGAGGGCGCAACTTTCTATGCAGTCAGATCTTTAAAAACCCAATTTTCTCTAAAACCCTAATTTCTTGTCGGAGAGGGAGAGAGGGATTTTTCAGCTTGTGAAATCTATCATATTCAGGTTAGCTCTGATACCATGTTAAGATTCTATATGCTAAGCTATATTATTAGCATTCAATTCAATTTCACAACAATAGCATATACAGGATCATTGAAAGAAACAATATCACAAGTTCAACACAGATTTACCTTGGGAAAACCCTAAAGGGAAAAACCCAGCAAGAAAAGCTTCCTCAATATAATGATCAAAATGATAAAAGATAAAACCTTAGACTGATCCTTCTCCTCATTGCAGATAAAACCTCAGACTGATCCTTCTCCTCATTGCAGATAAAACTCTCTCTCTCTCTCTCTCTCTCTCTCTCTCTCTCTCTCTCATGCGCTACACAAGTGTGTGTTTGTGTGTTTCAAATGATGAGCACCTCTCTCTATTTATATTCTTCCTCTCACTTAACTTTTCACTCAACTAAGTTGGCCCTACTAAACTTGACTGGGCCAACTTCTCTAGGAGGACTCAAAACAACTTAATATTATATTTAGGAGGGTGCTAATGAATCGACTTACAATGAAGGGTTTTCCTCATGACTCTCTACTGACCTAATACAATAATATCATCCTTAGGGAGGAATAATAACATCTCCGAAAGGTTCCATCAATAAAATACATTTAGAATATTCTTCGAAGTCACAATAATTCAACAACAAGGACAGGAAGAAAGTCTTCCTCTAAACAGCCTTGTTCTCAAACATTACTTTACCTAGGAGTTTGGAACATTTTTGTACATAAATAAAACCTTTCTTTTCGTTTCTTGATTTTTATGTAGTTACTTTTTCTTTTCTGATTTACTTTTATTCGTATTTTGCTTGTTATTTGCTTATAATAAACCAACTCAATATTGGACACTTGGAAATGTAGGAATTTGAATAATCTCTCAAGTCCTTGAAAGCGAAGAACTGCTTACGGGAAAACTTGTGTGGTGAAATTTGATCAAATATGAGATTCTTTAATAATTGACAGGCTGTAGAAAGGGAATTTAATTTCAAGTACACATTGGAGTCATTATAAACCCTGTAAAATAACTAAGACTCATGAGGTCTAGAGTACTATCTAGGGGCTCCATCCATTTTCACACTAATATTTGTCTTAGGAAGTCTGCCATGATAGACCCATAAAAAGGAAGTGGGTCTGGCAGATGTATGGCATTCAAAATAATCCCATGCTACAAATCAAAAGCCAAAAGGCTTATATTAAGGAGTCAAAATTAGGAGACATACAGTCTTCATCAAAGAAACAATGCTAAAGGAATAAACAATTAGATCAAAAAGATTGCTTAAACAACAAATTCCAAGAAGGCTCTTCTCCATCCGTGAATTTGGAACTAATTTATCACTCACACAAAAGGACACTGTGGATGGAAGAACCCATACCAAAACTCTCAAAATGGAAGAAGCAATCAAAGAATACTCATAAGACAAATGCCATTTAAAAGGAAAAGCATCAAAAGAATGCTAATAACATGGGAATGAGAAACAAATGAATACATCTGTTTAACCTTGTTACAATCATGTGGAGTCATATCTAGTGGCAACCAAAAGACAGAGGCAAAATGAATTTCATATTTTGGCCCTGAGAGAGTTATCAAGACTCCTGGTTCTCCCAAAATGATGAAAACTAAAGTGATGCACAAAATTTACATCCCTAAATAAGTGTAGTCTTTTAAATTATCTCAGAGAAAGCATTGAAGAAATTGTTGTATATCCAAAATCTAGTACCATGTAGCAGTCTTGTTTTACAAAGATAGTTTTTCCAGACATATGTGTTTGCCAGGTAGTCGCCAATTGTTGTTGCTGCAATTGCTTCCGCAAAATGTTTATATTTTAGGGACCCTCCTTATATTTTTTTATTGAAAACTTACTTAGACTAGTTTTCCATCTCTAGAGAGTCTGTCCTAGACACTTAGTTTTTTCCCAAAAGTTGAGCAAAGAAGATTTGGCTAAGTTAAACTCACGATTTTTCGTCGACGTATCCAAGAAAATTGACCAGTTTCTTCGACGAATCAGAGGAACTCAGCCAGTCTCTCCAACACGATCGACTTGGACAAAAAAAAGTTTTTTGAATCACCGTTTTGGCGTAACTCAGCTAAACCCATCGACATTGTCGGAGGAAACTCACAAGTTTTCGTCGATACGGTCAAAGGCCTTGGAAATTTTATTGAACAAAGAAGTTTCAGGCCAACTTGGAGTTTCACGCCGAAATGGTCGGAGGGGACTCGTGAGTTTTCTCTGAAGCATTCAATAGTCTGAATAAAGAAGCGCGATCTTTCGAACTCGTCAAAATAGTCGCAAGTCTTGTGATTAGATATTTTGGGGTAAAGATGTCGATACTATTGGCATGACATAAAAAATACCACCAACATTATCGAATAATTCAAACGTTTTTGTCGATACTGTCTGCATCACAATCTCTTCCACTGTGACCAAAAGTCTTCGCGCCAAACGACATTTCACCAACCTCCGCATTATCACAACAACGACCCGGAATTAAGAATGACGATCACCTTGTACACTTGACAAAGTACATAGGATATTGGGAATGTCACATAAAATCGCTTGGTTTTATTTAATGAAACTAAAAGGATTACAAGGTTTTCTATTTTTTAGAGTCTATGAATTGAGCCTTTGCAGCATTGTGAAGTTTTCACCTATTTCTTTTGCGCACCCTCACCTTTGAATAAGATTTGTGATTAAAAAAAACCTTTGCCTCGACATTTTGAAGTTAATAAATAAAGGGTT
This sequence comes from Pseudotsuga menziesii, assembly GCA_001517045.1. Taxonomy (NCBI): domain Eukaryota; kingdom Viridiplantae; phylum Streptophyta; class Pinopsida; order Pinales; family Pinaceae; genus Pseudotsuga; species Pseudotsuga menziesii. The sequence goes on from LPNX010446785.1 coordinate 198,903, forward strand.
GGAAAATAAAGCTTGTGAACTCCATTCAACCTGCATAAAAAAGATCAACAAACATTAACAAACTTGCGACTGGGGATGCATAACAAAACAAATAATAAGATGCTCACCTACAACATTGTTTTGATAAATTACTGTTGTTTTAAAACGAGGAAGAAGAACTGGAGGAGATGCCTCCAGACGTTTGATATAGGGTGATAACATGCTCATAACTCACACATTAGCATATGCATGTGTACCAATAGGTTTTCATTTGAACTTTGTAATTTCACATCCTTATATTACATCAGGAATGATCAATCAACTTTCAATGGAACATTGCTCTTCATCTTACACAATTGCACTTTGAATGACTAGCAATGGATGGGTAACTATGGTTTTCTTCTCTATTCTAACTCTAAAGAATGATTGCACTCTCCATTTTTTGGGGTCCAATGTAGGTTTTTTATGAGGAATAATGATGCATACATATTGCAACTTTTATTTTCATTATACGATAGTTCAATACAATAATGCATGTTTATTTTTTTGGATTTTTGAAATAGTTGAGGTATTACTAAGACTCTTCTCGCTATGCTCATGGCACAGGTTTTATTCTCACCAATCAAGATTACCTTCCAAAGGACAGACTTGAAAACAATGAATGTTGCCGACGATTAATTGCTGCCTAGTTTTCGGGGAGATTCAGGATTTTCCCGATACGGTTGTGGTTGATAAAATAAGAAGTGACAAAACCAATTGGAGGATTTTGGTAAGTTCTCGTCGACACGGTGGGAGAAGACTCAATTGTTTCCGCCGACACGGTCGTGAATTCTCACAAATCATCGTCGATAGTATAAGAGGATTTTTAAGAATACCACTGACATACATCGACGTTAGTTTTGCCTTCGCAGTGAGTGATTGAGTGTTCGCGCCAACAACGTTGCGACAACCAACATATTCAATGCTTCAACCACCGCATTAAAACCACCCAGCAACCGTATTAAATAATCCAACGACCACGCTAATGGAGTTTTTTGTGTATTTTTCACCAAGTCAAATTAGCCCATTAAGAGGAATGTGAAACAGACACAGAAACAAGGGATTTTTAAAATGACTAAGAAGTGGCATGCATGGAAACGCAACTGCCAATACATGAAGTGACCTTGCAAGTACTGGAGCTAATGAAATGCAAATCCATTGCTGAGGGGGCTAGCGCGTGGGAAACATTTGTCTCCAGCATGGCAGGGCCCACCTAAAATTTGTCTCTTATAGAACCGTTTGTATTTTCCCATGTAAAGCACTAAAAGACAAATTTCGGGAATTTCTAGAGTTAGGGTAAATGAAAAGTCACTATATGACGAATCTGATTGTGATATAAATAGAGGTAGGAAGAGAATAGAAAGGACTTTTGGCTGGCATAAGAGAGCCTGGAGTATTTTGTAAAAGAACTATTTTTTTGTTGATAAGAAAGATCGATTTGTTGGAGCAAAGGCCTGCACAGAAATTTGCTTGGGTTGTGTGGAATGCATTATGTTGAATTGCTTCTTCTTGCTTTCGTACATTATATAGTGATATTGTTTTAACTTCTTGGAACTAATTCTTTGGTTATGAATGGATCCGTTGTCTATGTGAATGTATGTGATGAATGAGTAATAAATGGTTTCATTATATCAGAGCTATCTTTGGTATTATTTCTACTATGAATGTGAATATTATATTGAAACAACAATCTGTGAAATTAGTATGAGCAGTTACAGTATATTACTCTAATTCTAAATTTGCTCCCTGCGGGGATAAGATAAATTAAAATAGGATAGATTAGCTTAATCTTAGATTTAGAGCAATAATTGAGAAGGTAGGAATGGTAAGACGAGAGGTTTCTGCTTATCAATTATATGCATTTAGGCACTTGCATCTCATCTTTAAAAAGAAAATTACATAAACGGTGGACCGGGTTGTAACCAATAAAGATTTAAACAACTTAATCTACGGTAGTTGGACCGTTAACCATACGGATTCCCCACACCAAATGGTGGACAATCTAATTGGGATTGTTTATCGGGGAGAATCCCTACTGTCGGTACCTGGGAATTTTTTCGGGTATCAACACCTTCACACTCACTTTTACAAAATATCTAGGCCTACATGGCTTAAAAAGTCAATTTGAAATTATAAATGTCAACTTAAAAATATAACATAAAATAAAGTGAAAATAGCCTAAAGTAGGCTTATAGTAGGCTACATATGGTATTTTTCCCCTAGGTGCCAAAAACTGCTAAAACGAGCAAATCACTTCGAAAGAAAGATTGGAGTGAACTGGAGGGAGGGAGTCATGCCCCATCTAACCCTGAAATGTTGTAAAATCCCTCAACTCCCTCCTCAAAGCAGCATGTACGGCCTGGCATGGAAGATGGCATCCTCTGAGGAAGGAGCCCAGGAAGAGAAGGCACCAGTGTGCAGAAGGGCCAGGAAGGTGTCTGAGGTGGTTGTGAAGAGAGACCAAGGTCTCGTAGCTGATGCAAAGGCCACCAAAGCAAGCAAACAAGGTGTGGTGCCTTGTGACCCTGTGATGAGCCCCTATGATCCCCAGACAACAATATCGAGGTTAAAAACCCCAACAAAGGGAAGTCAACAATGCCATTAACCCATAGTACTCCTAGAGGAAGGACTAAAGGGCCTGACCATGACCACCACTGTTGAATAACACCCCTCCTAGTCGAAAAAAATGGCCTCTCTCTCCCTGGGGCACATATGAAGGTGCACTGGGTACAGGTGTAGCATAACAAGTATCATCTTATTTTCAAAAATAGCATAAATTTTCATCGTCCGCACTTTCCACATAACATACTTTGGCAAAGCAACCCAAACTTTGGATAAAGTGGGCTTCCCAACTAAAGCTCTAGGGTATTTATCATTCCAACCAAGAATAAATCCACTCACATTAGTCGAAAGATCTACATTCCATTGCAAGACGTGCAAAAATTTCTCCCAAACATGCTTAATATAATTGCAATGATAGAACAAATATGAAATTGTCTCTTCATAATTTTTACATAGAATGCATCTCGAAGGGCCTTCTATACATCTTTTCTTCAGATTATCAGATGTGAGAATTTTCCCATGAGTTAGCATCCAACAAATGATATTGATTTTTGGGAGATCACCATGATGCTAGACTTTTTCCCAAAGTCTTGAGAAAGGAGGTTGAGATTACTTCTTGAAAAGTTAATCATAGCCCTGTTTCACGGTGTAAATTCCATGCTTTCCCTAGCCTCTTGAATTTGCCATGTCTAAACTAATAGGATCAGCGCCATGAATATTACAAAGTAATTCATGGAAAGATTGAAGCAAAGGAGATGGAACTATAAAATTCCTCTAACATAGCCAATTTCCATTCAAATCCCATTCTGAAAGGTTAAAAAGGGTATTAATTCCCATTGAACATAACTAGTTTTTTAAATCCACATATTAATGATCTATCTTTTGTATTATACCTTTTGGGGCTAATAATGAAGAATATTGAAACAAGGGAAGAGAACAAAGTACTAATCTTATCAGGTTCATTTTCCCAGCAGGGTTTAACCATCTGATACCCCGACTTAAGATTTTGTCTTTTAATTTTTGAAGAATTGATTCCCATAAAACACTTGAACTTTTCTTTTTGATAATAGGGACACTGAGATACTTAAAAGAGATCTAGTTAGAAGTTCCCATGAATCCGAGTTATTTTGAGAGAATACACATTGTTTGAAGAGGAACATTCCATCCATAGATCATGCATTTCCCTTCATTTATCTCACCTCCTGATGCTTGCAGGAACTGATGTAAAGTTTGATTAAATCTACTTGCATTGGTCAAAGAATCCCCTCCTAGAAGCACTATATCATTTGCAATCTAAGCATTGTTAAGATATTTTATTCCATGGGCAATACGAATCCCACGAAGCCTATCTTCATCCCATTCTTTTAAAAAATTTCTGTCAAGAGATTTAGCCAATAGAATGTAAAGATAAGGAGATAGAGGGCATCCTTATCGAATCCCTTTGGAAGCTTGAAAGAAGTCGGTAGGCCGACCGTTTACCAAAGGTGCAATCCATGGATGATTGATGCATGCTTTTATCCATTTAATAAACAGAGGGGAGAAACAAAACCTTTCCAAATTTTCAAAAAGGAAACGATGTTGAACTCTATCAAAGGCATTAGCCATATCTAGTTTGATGGTCATCCCTTGCTCTTTTTGAGTCACACTGGAGTGTATAGCTTCTTGAATCAAAACTATATTATCCACAATTTGTCTCTTTTCTACAAAAGCACTTTGACCTTTTGAAATTAGTCTTGGAAGAGGAGGTTTTATACAATTTGCTAAATTTTTTGTTAGAATTTTGTATGAAGAATTACATAGATAAATTGGTCTAAATCACCCAAGAGATGTAGGATGAGAGTCTTTTGGGATCAAATGCAGAAAAGTAGAGTTTGTTGCTCCTCCCAAATTTTTATTCCCTTTAGTTCAATTCAACATCCTATATAAATTGGCCTTGATGATAGACCAACAAGCTTTGTAAAATTGAACAGTAAAACCATCTGTGTTGATTTTTGTGCAGCATTGAGAGCCATTCTCTGGGAAAATGGAGGCACCTGGCCAATTACCAAGGATTTGACACCAGTGTTGGACTGAAGCTCAACCTAGGGCTGAAATCCATTCTCTGTGAGAATGGAGGCACCTGGTCAGTTACCAGGAATTTGATACCAGCCTTGGACTAAAGCTCAACATGGGGCTAAGAACCATTATCTGGAATGGTGGTGTTGCCGCATAATTCACACCTCGGTTCACGTGGCAGAAATCTTCAATCCATTGGGTGCGACCTTGGGGGCCAGAAAGAGTCAAGGGTTGTCACTTAATATTGACTCCTCCGTCTAGGCTCTCTCCTAGTGAAGCCAAGGGGGGTGGTCCCTAGTAAAATCATCTAAGGCTGTTTTAATCTATGAAAATAAAACAACTAATTTAGGAGATGATAACATAAATACTAAAATCAAGATGAACTGCAAATAATTTAAATAACTAGCATATAAAATAACATTCCATACAACACATTGATTAACTTAAATATCAACAATAAATAATAGTGTCAGATAGATCAATGCTAATGAAGTGCTTGCGTGAATGAGGGTTCCTAGTGATGTCTCAATAAGTATTGCAATTGTCTCGGTTGGTTCCTTTTAAATTAATTAGATGAGTGTCGAAGGAGTGAGTTGATTATTGGTCATTTTTATTAAAATGTGGTAATAATCTAATTTTCAGAGGGAAAGGAGATTCCAAATATACTCGAGGGCTACATGGAATATGTTTGGATTTACTAGATGAGTCATGGGGAATATGTTTCCAAGAGATCTGAAACAAATACACCATAATATCTTAAAGCAAACAAGCTTTTAAACCTTACCCTACCAAGGAACAACTCTCCTTCAAAGGCCTAGCTCAACCACAGATGCAAGAAAATGGACACAGTTGGTTACTTCAAAAGCTCAAAACAATGCTCATCCACACATGAAAATGCTACATAATTCTTGACCTCCAAAGTCTTTATTCAAAATGATAGAAAAATATTATAATAGCATATAATCATAGGTTCCATACACTTCTCATCCGTCTTGAATGAGGCACAAGAGCCTGCTTAAATAGAAGAACCGACAAGCAAAGGGGGGCGCATCTTCCTCAAGGATGCGCTAGCTTGGATGAGTTGGGAATGAGTTGGATCATTGGTGTCACATGGGTTGGGAAGTGGCAACATCTCAATGCAAAGATAGCACTAACCCAAACTCTGAGTTCTTTCCAAAGCAATGAGCTTTTCCACATGTGTCTGCGTCCCCACTTGGAGAAATGCGCCCCTCTTGAAGAGGAAAATTCCAAACTCAAAAAAATCTCCGAAACAACAACATCTGACTTGCCAAAATTGCCCGTGTACTTGCCACTTTGCTTTGCCAAGTCATAAAAATTTATTTCGGCAAGTTTCTTTTAATTTTTTATATATCTCATTTTTTTTGTCTTTTTTTGGGTTTTTCGAGTAATTATTAATATTGGAGTTAAATAATTATTCAAAAACTTAGGAAAGTGGGTCCGAGGGTTAAGTGGGTGCTATGAGTTTGAAAACGAGCACCATGGAAAAACCAACCTCCTAGCCACGCTTTTATGACTTTTTGGACTTTTACAATTAACTTATTAAAAATAAGCCTGTAAAAATGGAAAAATAATTTTTCCAGAAATTAAAAAAACCTATGGGGGACTTAGCACATGTTCACAATGACTCAAAATAATGATTAGCATGGTAATATACATTGACACATATAGCCCCAAGAGTTAGCTCAATTGGTTGAGCACCCGTCGCTAGGCCTCTCGGTATAGAGGTCACGAGTTCAATCCTCATTGGCGCTATTGGGGTTAGGCATGAAGTGTGCCGAAGGTGTGAGGCCCCTTCGGGTGGGCCCGCTTGATTTATTTCCGTGGACGTAGCCCGTCGGTCAAGCCGGCGCGTGAACCACATTGAAAAAAAAAATACATTGACACATACGTTTTAATAACCTCCCAAGGCCTAACCACCTAGGCAATTATTCCAACTTTGGAGGCTTGGGTGAAAAACTTAGAATTTATTTATCACTTAAAAACGATAGACAATTAACAATGAAAAAAGACCATGGAATAATATATTGATGACTAAGTCCTAGGAAACCAAACCTTTTACATAAAGTCATCATTGTAACTCATTTTATTACAATTCCCCATGGGGTATGAACATGTTTAAAAAAAATTAAAAAGGGCCTAAAAAAGGTTTGTAAGGACTTCTGAGCTTGAAAATTTGAACAAGTGATTGTTAATCTTTGGGGGCTCATTTAGAAATCCAACTTAGTGCAACTTAGTTGGTAACATCTGGCTCCAACTATGGGACGCGTGATTGATCTCAAATTCGTGGAAATTGATCATACGAGAAACCTAGAATCTCTAGTTCCTGCACAAAACTAGGATAAGTCAGTCACATGTATATATATAACCAAATGAAATAACAATTTGCATTGTATGATACAAGATAATATACAACAAAATAATTTTAAAGAATTTCTATGTACACAATTATTAGACAAAAATAAAAGATCAAGCTAGGAAATAAAATGCAGAGGAAGGATTAGAAATCCATGATACAGAGATGTTCCCATGGGCATAAGATGTTGTCACAGAAAAATAGATTTAGAAGCTTCCCGTTCACTGGCAGAGTCTGTTTTTCGCCATCCATATCGCTTAAATAAAATGAATTGACACCAACTATGTCATGGAAGATATAGGGATCCATCCAGAAGTTGTCAAACTTTTCGTGTTTTCCAGACTTTTCTTTTTGCTTGTCCCATAGTAACATTGTATCTCCCTTATGAAAGGTTCTAGGCCTAGATGACTTGTCAAAATTTATTTTAACTTTATCTTGACTTCTGATATTTTGATCAACTGCCTTTCTTCTCACTTCATCCAACTCCACCAACTCATGAATTCTGCTCTGATAATCATTCTAATCTAATCTTGAATCTTGTATATCCTAATACACTGGTAACTTAAGATGAATCGGGTTAGTCACATTTGTGTCGTAGACCAACTCAAAAGGACACTTCCCCATTGCACTTTTCTTAGTGATTCTATCTGCCTAAAGTGCAAACTTGATTTTACTATCCCAAGACTTCTTATTATCACCAATAATCTTTTTAATAATGGTCATCAAATTCTTGTTGCTTGACTCAGCAAGACCATTTCCCTAGGGATAGTAATTCGAGGAATGAGATAAGATAATGTCGTAACTAAAAAAAATGAAGACATTGCTACTAAACTGAAAGCTTTGCCATTATTAGTGGTTATCTTAGCAGTCACTCCAATTCTAGTAATGATTTTATCTTCAAGGAAATCTATGACTCCTTTTTCGTCGCTGCTTTAGTAGGTATGGCCTCTACCTACTTGGTAAAATAATCAGTTGCGGTCAAAATCCAAGTGTAACCATTACTTGAATTATCCTTAAATTTACCAATGAAATCAAGACCCCATTGCTGAAAAGGGGTTTGGATTACTACTAGCTTCAAAGGTAATGCGACAAGTTTCCGTTTTCCTGTGAATAGCTGACATTTCTGACAACTCCTAACAGACTTGTGCACATCAATGACATGGTTGTGTTCCATTAAAATTTCCTTAAGCAGTTTTACAACTAAATATTTGAATGTCTATGGTTCTTCAAATGCAAGTTTAATTTCGCATTTGGTTATTGGCATTTTGGAATTTTTAGTTTGGCAAGGCTTATTGTTTATCTCTCTTGGTACTTTTTCCCTACATTAATATTGCTCATGAATCATGTATGTAATGGAAATATCATTACTTAATTAATTGTAAGTTTGTGGGATTCAAGTTCTCTAAGATTGAACCATCTTTGTTGAAGTGATCCATATAACTACAAGAAAATTGGGCATTTAATAAGTTGGATGACTCTCTTTTGTAGAGCTCTCTCTCTCTCTCTCTCTCTCTCTCTCTCTCTCTNCTACCAAATAATTGAGTCCATCTTTAGGGCAGAACTCAGAACAGGAGAAAGCAATGAAGGATAAAGGGCTTCAAAGCAATAAAGAGATGGCAAGGGAAGAGTAAGCAATTGGAACTGACCTATCCTTTCCAATTCCTTTTAATTTTATTAATTAAAGGTTTCCAAGTATTGCTTAGTTTTAAGTCGTTGTCTTTATTTAAATTATTCTCTATTTTTTCTATTTCCACCCCCTCTCTTATCCTCCTCTTGTTATAGTTGTCTTCCTTAGCAATAAGAGAATCTTTTTCAATGGAGACGTGATGAGAGGTATTGTGCGAATTCTTTGCTAATATCAGTAGAATGCAGACTTGTTTATTCGTCCATGGATAATATCAGTAGAATGTTCCTTGAGACAGGTTTTCAAAGAACGACATGTTTCTCCAATATAAACCGTACCACATGAACAAGGAACCTCATACACTCCTTTGTGTTGTCTTTGGTATGACACGTCTTTAGCATAATCAACAAGCCTTCCAATATAGTTTCATAAATTCCTAAACACAATATAGTTTCATAAATTACTAAACACAATTGCCACCATTGGATATACTTTACTTGTGGGTGAATTTTGGCAATAAGCCAACCTATTGTATGCAATTTTAATATTTAACATATTTTGTTATGTTGTTATTTAAACTTCCTTGTGTTACTTCTCTTGGAATGCCCATGGATGTTCTATCTCATGCTTGACCAAATCCATTTTGGTAAAGTGTTCCATTTAGTGTTTATTGGCATATCTTGGTTGATTAAAACATTCATGTGGGACTCTTAACATAAAGCACATCTAAATCTCAAACAAGCTTAAGCTCATTTCTTTAGCTCTCCCATATATTGATCTAATAATCCATAGGGAATCCTCCCTCGGCCTTCAGAGAAGGTCTAAAGAATAGGAAACATTCATGCTAAGGTGATAGTGGCATTTGTCTTTCTAAGTTGCATTTGTGGCATTAGTGGATTAGGGTTTTTTTACTTAGGTGCTAAAAACAGTTGCAACACACTATAACCATTTGGAATTGGGGTGGAGGGAGATATGGCATTTTAAATGTCTTTTTAAAACTCGAATCTTCATGTGGATGCCTAGTAATAACAAATTTCCAAGTTGGGACATTCTTCAAAATATGACTTTTGCAGGTCCAAGGATGTGAAATCTTTGTCAAAATCAAGAGGAGACATATTTTCACTTGATCATTAGTTGTTCGTAGAATCAACAACTATGGGTTGAGGTAACGAGTATTATTGGTTTGGAAGGTATATGGACTAGGGATTCCAGCAAAGAGGGACTAAAGAAATGGTGTGATTATGCATGAAACTTTTTTTAGAGCCTTACCACTTATTATGGTATGGGGCATATTGTTGGCCAAAAATTCATCAATCTTTGATGACAAAATGGTACACCCTTTGGTAATGGAAATACAAGGAATCCTTATAATGAATTTGTTTAAGCAACTAAGAATTGTTAAAACTGGGAAAGTGATAAAGGACAAGACGATTGACAAAAGACGACTTGGACCTATTTTGATGGAGTCTCCCAAAGGGAACCTCCAATAAGTGATATTGGCGGGTTATCAAATGTCTTGAAGACTCATTCTATTAGTTTCAAAGCGGGGATTGGTCAAGGTTCTAACAATATAGTAGAGTTGTGATCTTTAAGCTAATTCTTACATTGGCAATTAAATAGGGGCAATCTTCTCTACAAGCCTTTGGTGATTAAATGTTGGTAATCAAATGGATAAAGGGGAAATGTATGATAAGGAACTTCGATTTACAACCTCTTTTGGACAAAACAATTAACCTAGCAAATACTTTTGATAACTTATCTTTCAATCACATTTTCCAAGAGGAAAATAAGGAGGTGAATTATATGTGTAAGGAAGCTCTTCACCTTCCTTGGGGGGATTGGTTTATTTTGGAGTTAAAGGATGCTGTAAGCTATGGATTTCAACATGCTTATTTTCTATAGGTATTAAGATTAGTATCATGGTTACTTTTTATCACAAAATTAGATACTTCAATTATTCTTTCTTCTAATATGGTATATTAGAGTCTTTTTCATACTTGTAGGGTAGCTAAGAGGAAAATAAGGAGGTGAATTATATGTGTAAGGAAGCTCTTCACCTTCGTTGGGGGGATTGGTTTATTTTGGAGTTAAAGGATGGTGTGAGCTATGGATTTCAACATGCTTATTTTCTACAGGTATTAAGATTAGTATAATGGTTACTTTTTATCACAAAATTAGATACTTCAATTATTCTTTCTTCTAAGATGGTATATTAGAGTCTTTTTCATACTTGTAGGGTAGTTATATACATACAAGATATATGGTTGTATCCTACACCCAAGTCTATTTTTTCGTATGCGAGGAGAAACTTTATATGATACATGACAATATGTTGTCTCGTATTTTGGCATGTTAAGGTAGTTTTGTTTAATTGAATGCTTTTAAATCATGTGTACTTAGAGTCTTTTTCATACTTGTAAGGTAGTTATATATACATAAAAGATATATGCTTGTATCCTACACCTAAGTCTATTTTTGGTATGTGAGGAGAAACTGATATGATATATGACAATATGTTGTCTCATATTTTAGGCATGTTAAGGTGGTTTTGTTTAATTAAATGCAAATCATGTGTACTTTTAATATGAAAGGTACAAAATTGCAATTTTTTCTCTAAAGAAATAAAATTGTTGTAATTTTATCAACTAATCAAATTTGAAATGAATCAATACAATTAAAAAAAATACATGCACATTCTATCCAAATATGATGCGGAGTTTAGATTCATATCCCCAACAAATTTGATGGTACAAAGTAGTCTCATCATATCTCTTACATATGCTAATGGCGACTGATTTAGGGATTGAAAACTTTTAATTCATTCAAAAAAGGTAAAAAAATAGGTTCCTCGAAAGGGTGTGCTTTCTGAAGTATCAATGCAATATCGAACACACATCTATTATAACAACAATAACACACAATACAATTCTTACCAACAATAACACACAATACAATTCTTAATTATAACAATTCTTACCACCACTAACACAAATACTAGAATGAAAACAAATCTTAGATGCCATCACACTAAAATTTTAGAGATGTAAGCCCATTTAGCAAAGTTGAGTTCCTATACCACCACCATAGGGAATCTTTTCAGAGCTCCAAGGTTGCAACCCATCAACACAGTGATTTTCCATTTGATATCTCAACGATTTTTTACTCCACTTTCTCCGTCTAACTATAAACATGGCTTCCTCCTGTGTATTGCAGGGATGCTTTGACAAAGCAATATCAATATTGTGATTTATAAACATATTTTCTAGATTTATCGAGGCACTGACAAATAATTGTAGCTTGGAGTTAGTCCAAATGTTATAAACATGGCTTGGGAAAATCCAGTGGAAGCTGCTTGCGAATATGAGGTCGCTCGTTTCAAATTCTTTATATGGGGTACAATAACAAGGGTTTAGAAAACACTTTGTAGCCATGCATTGCAAAGAAGGACGATGAAGCGTTGAAGAGGGTTTCACATTGACAAGAAGTTTGACATGTTGCGTTGTTGATGTTCTCAGTGGAGTTGGAGAGGTCAAAGGTTGAATTTGTAGTGTTTGTGGTGTAGCATAATCTTAGGAACATAAGCATAATCTTAGATACATAAATAGAGATGAAAAGTGATAATCATTGCATTATGAATATTAAGATGTTTAAGTTAACTTTTCAAATCTCTATTCAAAATTCTAAAATTAAACAATATGTAATTATAACAATATACTTATTATAAACTAAGTATCTCACTTACAAAAATTTCCATTACTTCTAATCTATGTCACCAATTTTCATAAAATACATTTGAACTTTAGACGATACAATTTGAATAAATTTAATAATTAAAAACATATGTATTTTTTTTTACATATTCAAATTAAAAAATAATATACACTTTTATAATTTCTTATCACATAAACAAAAATGTATCAATTTAATATCTAATAAATAAACATGACATAAAAATTATATAACATTACATTAAAATTATAATCATATTAAAATTTGACTAATTATGTTAAAATTATTAAATTTAATCAATAACAATAAATAAAGAAGAAAGAAAAACAAAACATCTCATTCACCGACTCAAGAACTCATACAGTTAAACCTGCTCAAACCGAATTCATGGATAAACCTGCTATAACTTCATCTCATGTTGGACATTAAGCGAAGTATTCAATGTAGTTTAATGCATTCTACGATTCCGATTTTGGTAGGTCGGCTGCCAGATAAGCCCGACCGGTCATTTGCCGGTGGTCAGGGGAATCGTGACGTTGCTAGGCCAGCCAGGGTTTTTGGGATTTAAGAGGCTAAACATAATTATGATGCAAATTATAACAGAGAAGGCGGGTTTTACAAGTGAACACATTTAGTTCTACTTATTTCAGCAACCGATCAGTATTTCAGGTATCTGAACCTTCCTTAGCATTCTGCCAGATTTCCGTGCAAATTTAACCCTATCGTTGTCCATAATTTGACGCTTTTCGAGTCAAAATTGCTCAAATTTGAGGGATTTTCACGACGATTGGAGCGGGGATCGACGTCGGCTGTATTCCAATGGAAAATAACGGTGATCTCCTGCATTATTCTGCAAGCTTTGATTTTGCTCTACTTTTCTACATCTATTTTCACTTATTTGAGCTGAAGCATAAACTCCGGTGTTTTAAGGCCTTAGTGTTGGAGCAAACGAAGGCAGGGTTTGAATTTTAGAGTTGAGCTGCTTGTTGATAATCGTGCTTGGAAACGGCGTGATTCTCCGAGTTTCGAACCCCGGACTTTAATGTCTGCCGAGGGACTATTTTTAGACAGAGCCGTGAAATGTAGTAAAACATTAACTGAATATAGCGCATAAAGAAACCATTAGAGAGTAATTTCGGCACTTCGAGGTTTAAAGATGTCGTTTAGAGTCAGAAAGTGTAAAATAAAACCATGGACGAGCCTGTAGGTCCGTTTCTCGCTAATTGAAGGCGACATTAGTATACTGTAAAGGTGCTAAATTTAGTATCGTGACAGAGGTAAATATTACTGTGTTTTGTGCTTAAGTTGGGACGCATTTAGAAGAGCTAAATTTAGCTCCTGCTTTTACACTAAATTGCCAGGCATATGGAACTGAAATACATTGACGAGATTAAACTTTGAATACGACGTTTTTAAGCTAAATTGTTTAACAGTCGGATATCAGTTTAGATCTGCAGGGAAACGAGTTTGATATCACGCGATAACTGTCAGTTTTACAAGAAATTGTTACGGCGATGAAGCAAATAGGGGAAAGATGACAAATTGTTTAGTTATAACATGGACTTCCTTTGGCTTTGGTGCCAGACTGCTTGGGACTTTTGCTGGACCTAGTTTCTTTTTTGACCTTATCCTTTGGATGGGGCAGACCACTGTGAGAATGGAATCCTGGTGGACAGCTTAATGCTTCGTCAATCTCGTCAGTGAGCTAAAGCCTCATTTGCATCCCTTGTATCAAAATTCTAAAGAGAGACACTAAGCTTAACATCTAGGATAAACTCGATAGAAGCAGGGCAATTAGCGACTAGCGAGAGGCCGAGGGCTTCAAATGCAATCCCAGAATAGGTAACGTTGCCGTGTGAAATTGTCATCTTTTAATTTGGTGCACAACTAGCGGAAATTTGGTCCACCGATCATTTTCAAGTTTGAGAGAAAAACTTACTTGACTTCTTTGATCATTTTCTTAGAACCTGCAAAAGCACAAGCTATTCAGCACAAACTGACTTTGTATTTTTTCGCATAAGTATGCCAGCCCTTAAGTGGTAATAAGAAGTCGACTATCAATAGGAGAGAGCATTTTAACACGTTATATGGTAAGTTGGTTAGGAGAGGGTTCGAGGAATTTCACTTGCTTTGGTTAGGAAAGGGTCTGCTTTGATATTAAATGTGTATAGCCTTTATTATGTTGCAGTGCATAGGTTCTACAAAGTATTTAGCAAGAAACTAAATTATATACCAAAACATATTTACTCCTCAATATATTCTAATGTTTGGCCCGTCATTTATAATTGACTTTTTATATTTTGTTGGAGCATGCTCTTCAAATGTTGTCGGTGCATTCTGTAGATATGCAGTGATCCATTATTAGGAAGTCAACTTGAGGACGGTTGATTTCTAGGTACCATGTTGGATAATGTTGATAGTTAATAATGATAAAATTTTAATATTATGCGATGACATATGTATATTTTAATATTATGCCCCCCCACATATGAATACAAAAGTTCTCTTTAAAAATTATATATATATGAAAAAGCTTTCTTTAACTATTAATATGCACTAGTATACACATACAAGGCAAGGCATATTTTAGAAAAAGTGGCCACAAGCATAAGCCTAAATTTATTAAAATTGCCCTAGATCATCCACTATAACTATATTGCTACTTGGCAATAAACACTAGAAGTTGTGTCAAAGAAGATTGCCATCAAGGCACAAAAATACATATATAGCTAAACATTACAGAAATTGAATATTGCAGTAGTTGGAATCAGACCCACATTAGGTGGAGGACCGTCCTTATCCATGTTGGAGGGCCCCCCACCCATTGTTCATTGGCTCGATGTTAGGTACACTAACATCCCAACCATAACTCCTAGGCTGCTTCTTATAATAATTTGTTAGGTTGAGTGTCCTAAACTTATTAGTTAATGTCAATTGGGTCTAGCTCATGTGGTTGTGGGATGAAGTGTTATTCTGCCCACCCAGATTCTATTCCTTTCCGTGACATGTTGAGCTCATAATGAGTAGTGTTGCAACAGCTTCGTGTCTTGTTGTTGACTTGACTTTGTGCCTTGAAGAATCTAGGGTTTACTTTGGGTACCATCCTCGAAATAAGGAGAAGTTCTCGGGGTTTTCCCTTAGGATAATTACCTGAAAAAGAAAAAAATAAGAAAGAAAATAAAAACTTGTCATTTAATGGTTGGGCAAGAGGGATGCTTGGCTAACTGTTGCGACACTCTCTCCTCTTCATCATGGCTTGTCCAATTCAAGGCCTTGCCCCCCCCCTCACCTTGATGTAACAATTGAGTTTGAGCGAAAGGGGTTAGGGAGGTAACATAAGGTTCTCTGTCGATGGTGCATGGCATCCCTCCCCACTGCCCCAGTAATTTAGGATTTTGTGTAAATGCATCACATCCGACTCTTTTCTTATGCTTGCACTGTAAGATGTAATGAGAGAATAACATATACAAGTGTGCTGTTAGAGTAGGAGAAAGGTTTGTTAGCTGGGGCTCGATTAAACAAAATATCATCTTTCTTTTCCAAATTTGAAAACTATCCTCAATGCTAACAAGTTGCCAAACGATGGTAAAATCTGCAGCTGGAGACAACTTAAAAGATGTAACAACTTAAAAGATGGAGCTGGAAGGATTTGGCCACAAAATTTCGAGATTGTTTCCAAGTAGATGTATCAACTTAAAAGATGTATTTTGGGCTTGTCGGTTGATCACAAAGACCACACAAGGTTGTGGATTTCCTAGGGAACCAAATTGATGGTTTGCAATTAAGCCTCCTAGGATGAGGGACCAAGCAAATTTTTTTTTTGATTCCACAAAGGCTTTCCACACACTTCTGGGTCGAAACATCCAGGTGGATTGTTTCTATTTGAGGTTCTAGAGTTAAATTAAGTCAGGCAGTGTCTAGGATAGGCTTACTACAGGACTACTGATAGCCATCAACTTGCTTGTGTTTTTTGAAGACCTTGGAGTGATACCGATTCCAATCCTTCCACTAGTTGATAGAGGTTGAACAATCAATTTGAAGAGAGGAGAGTCAGGGATGATCTCCTCAATACAATTTGAAATCAGCTTGTTATAATTAGATGGCCGAAATTCTATTTTAGTGTAGGTCATGATAACTAGTTCCTAGTTTGGTGGTTGAATATGTCAAGGGCTGATATGATCCCAATGTGAAAATTTCAAACCCTAGGTGACAACTGTCCTTGTGTTCGCAATCAAACAAGTCTGTTATTTAATTGCAGAACTTTCATTTCTTCACATAGCAGCAATCGCAGAATAGCTGGAAAGGAAATACTGGAAGCATAAAACCGTTACACACAGGGAATTTCTCCTTCAAATAAGCTTATCATTAACTTTAAAAGCTTAGAAGGCAACCTCTACAGTGGCTAAAAACCAGCAGTTGCACGGTAAACACATTAACCTCAAAATTGACGCATATGGCCTCTAGAAGAATATATGCCTGCACACAAATCGAGGAACAGTGTTTCTGTATGGCCTGTTACTGTACCAATCCATGCTGCTGTACGGATCTGTTGTGCAGATCCATATTGCTGTATGGATCTGCTATACAACCTACTGTACAGCCTGGCTGTACGAAGTGCTGCTGCTCTCTGCCTCCTGACTGATGCACTATGCTCTCTCTTTGATTGGTGTGCTTGCCCAACAAAACTGTTTTTAAACACTCTATATTGATCTGCCTTTGTATTTGAGCTGAAACACTAATCTACAAAAACCCTAATCTCTCATTGAGATTGTAGTTTGTAGTATTTACAGTTTAGATTAATTTATATCATTAATATATAAAATTTAAATACACTTTATTAGACTCAATTATGCAAATATAAGACTTCCACTTTATTCCAAAACTGAATTACAAAATAGAATTAACTTGAACTACTTCCAGCATGCTCACCCTGAACATATGTGGAAGATACTGTTCGAGCTACTTCAACACTCCCTCTTAGCAAGGAAGGAATTCTGCACCAATCCAAGTTTGTCTTTGAATGCTTCAAACTCCCCTTTTGTTAAGGGCTTGGTAAAAATACCAACAACTTGCTTATTTGTAGGTACAAATTGGAACTCTATTGTTGTATGGAAATTAATCCTATGATTAGGGTGAGATCACCAACATACTGATTAAAAGGAGACTGACATAGAAGGCCCTATTGGCAGGCATAAAAGGCTCACTCATGCATAAGACCACATACAAACTGATAATAAACAAATCTAAATTAATGAGAGATGATGAGAAGAAAGCTTGTGCACCTTTTTACAATGGTTGATCCAAGATGCCCCTCCTTTTTTCTTGATCCGCTCTTGATTGCCCAACCTTCAACCTGCAAAATAGATAGAACCAACCTTCAAACCAATTTGACAAAAGTAAAGAATATTACTGAATTGAAAGATGAAAAGCACATAAGATTATTAATCAATTTCAATATGAAAAACAAAAATTCCTTTATGCAAATTAGCAATCACAAAATTGATTCAATATATGGAGAAAATAAAGATGTCAAATCTCTATTGCAACAGAGAAACAAAGTACAAGATAAACCTCTTCTCTGCTTCGGCACCTTAACGAACTTGAATACTCTGATCTCTCCTGCTCATGCACTCCCACAATTCCACTCCAATCCACTGAACACATAAAAGGGAGAAACTACTTGAGGGCAACAGTTTTAGTATGCATGGATACAGGGGTTCAACAACAAGTGTTACTGATGGAAGGGAAAGATGAGTGTGATAGCGCGTGATTCCTCTAGCGTGACTTTACTTTCTTGGGTGTCTCTTCTCTTGGTCCATTCCATTCCTTTTTATGTTTGAAGGAAGAAGTTGAGGATGGTTACCAAGTGGTTGGAGGAGTTACACAATCGAGCAAGCTAGTTTGCATTACTTCTTAAGCTCCATCATTTTTGAATATTTATTTATTTTTTATGATTTTTTTGAGGGAATTCACACCTAAAGCAAAGGCAACATGCGAATTCTCACCTTTGCTAAAGGATAGGGTGGTATGTTCCTTGCTAGTTCATAGCGTGCAGATTGCTCTTTTTAAGGTTGAAACTCTTCATAATGAATGAGGAGGGCCCATGGTTTCACTTCCAATGCTTAGGGCCACCAATTAAGAGTCTAATCATAAGGTCTTCCATCCATAAATGTCCTTTTTGTGAAGATACAGTGTCACTTTAAGTGTCCTTTTCATAAGTGTCTCCATAGACAGGAGAAGTGTCGATAACATATGCACTCCAAAATGTGTCAGGAGGGAACATGATGGCCAAAATGCATTATAACCAAATGTGGAGGAACATGGACAAGACTTCAAGATTCTTGGTTTCATCATAGTACCTAAAACAAAAAATAGGTGTTAGACAATCTTTTCCTTGGGATGGATATATCCATGCTCAAATTAATAGAACATGGCCGCCAAGTAGTATACTCTGTGTATCCATAACATGCATGGATGTAGTGATCATGGTCACGAACGCATATACAGTGAATCCATGCCAGTCAAAAGATCATAATCGGGGATAGATACATAGTGGATGTATGTCAATACGGAGATCATAGCTATAGATGAATACATAGTGGATCTATGTCTCATCATGCATTAGGAGAACAATATGTAGCTGAGCTAAGTAATGGTTCTCCCATTGTTACTAGTGTCATATGAGGTGTGGTATTGTCTTGCGCAACTCTGGTAATAGCAAAATGTGAGGATGCTACAGTTGGCTCAAGGTATTCCATTCAAACCGCCTAGAGGTACGAATCTTAACCTTGTGAATAAATGAACTGAAGTCGAACATGAATGATAACGTTTGATTACCGGTCATTGATGTATACCGTTAACAAACGCGAGGCAACCCATTGATAATGATGATGGGCATCAAGGTATCTAGTACATTTTAGCAAGTGGGAATAATTGTCTTTGGAGTCAAACACTTGTAGAATTTATTGAGTAGGAGACATTGATGTATTCCTACTAACCAACAGCGAGGGAGCCTGCCATTGATGTATACCGTTAACAAACACGAGGCAACCCATTGATAATGATGATGGGCATCAAGGTATCTAGTACATTTTAGAAAGTGTGAATAATTGTCT
This sequence comes from Pseudotsuga menziesii, assembly GCA_001517045.1. NCBI lineage: Eukaryota > Viridiplantae > Streptophyta > Pinopsida > Pinales > Pinaceae > Pseudotsuga > Pseudotsuga menziesii. Next base: position 218,380 of record LPNX010446785.1, read on the forward strand.
TTGGATTCAAACACTTGTAGAATGTATCGAGTAGGAGACATTGATGTATTCCTACTACCCAACAGTGAGGGAGCCTGCCGCTAATGATTGCAAGCCCCAAGGTACTATTGAGACTCTAGATCTCATTCCTAGAACATGAGTTGAAGTTGATGGGAAGAGATTGTTGAAAGGGAGGCATTAAGGCATACCCTATCATCCAACACAATGAAATATCATGGACTGATTTGACTTGATAAAGGATAGGGACAACATTTTGTAGAAAAGATCACCATGTGCATATATTGCGTGCACCAGATGTAAATAGCGTATGGAAGAGATCCCTTGAGCAACGATCGATATTGAAAGCTATTGACAAGGGCGAGGACTTCCACTAATGATGAAACTGGAATCCAAGATATGACACATTTCGAAATGTGAATAGATTTTTTGACGTCCAACATCAAGGGAAACCACTCAATCAACGACCAATGATGAATTGTCATCTGTTGAGTGCAAGGTTACCTGTCAATGATGTACATAGGGCCAGGGTGCTACGACTCTAGGTTAATGTCTTAGAGCAGATGAGTCATCGTCGCTAAGACACAACCCCCTATGAGAAGTTAACGGGGAACTTCACACAAGCATGAGTTTGAACATTGATTTCAATGATATGTGATGAAAACAGACTGACACTAGGCAATGGTTGACACATGAGGTTAAGGCAACTACAAAATGGCCAACACAAGTTATATCCTTGAACTGCGAGCATGGCACAATAGTGACTTGGGCAACTTTTGACACAAAGAGACCAACGGTACAATTCTGCAATGTAGGAGACATTGTCAGATTCTCCATATGATTGGAAGAATAACCAATTGGAGGAGTAATAACTCTGAGATGAAGGCTTAAAACCTAAGGCCAGAAATCAGAACTTAACTTGCTGAGAGACTCAAGACTGGGGTTTTGTTCAAGGATGTCTTGACTTGTTGCCACTACATCGATAGACATGTGAGATCTTTCTCTTCCCTCTTCTTCTATGATATTTGATTTTTTGTCGTTTTCATATTATAAAGCCTGAAAAACAATAAAAGAATGCTATAGTACATTGGAGAAAATGAGCGTCGCACTGTGCAACTATGTTCTAAGCGCATAAAACATACTTATGCAGAAAACACAAAAAGAGGTGTAGGATGTGGGTGCTCTTGAAGCATGTCTTCTTCATTTAGGGTAGCAAGGTGTGCCTGCAATAATTAGCAAAGGTGAGTGGTCTGAGGAGTATGCATTGGCAGTAAGCTTACCGGATCCACCACCGTAGTGTGTAAGATCCATGGATCCACGGATCTGATACGTATCCGGATCAAATCCGCCTCGGATCCACCATGGAAACGGATCCCTTGCCGAAGGAAACGTATCCTGGTCCCATGAAATGGATCCCCTGGAGAAGGAAACGTATCTTGGTCCCATGAAACGGATCCTGTGAATAATAAAAAAATTCCTAAAATTTTCAAACAAATCCTGTGAAAAATCAAGCAGTTCTAGAGATTTTCAAACAGATCCTGCAACTTCCAGTGCTTCTATGACCCATTGATCCTCGCCAAATTTTTTTTTTAACGAAAAACGTAAAAACCCCTAAACACCTAATGGCTAAAAGCGTAAACCCCATTTTTGCCCAAGGTCTGATCTATCCTTATGTCAAGATATGCTCTTGAACTTTGATATATCAATATCAAGGTTTGCTCTCAACGTTCAAGTTCATGTTGAAATGGTTTTTAAATTAATCAATATCAAAACTTATCAAATTATCAGTTATGGTACATGAACTCTCTTTTTTGGTAATAACTTATAGTTTTGCCTTTTTTTGGCAATATCTGTATCCGTATCCTGGTAACTTAGGGCCGCTAAAGGCAAACTACAACGAGCATTAGGCTCAAAAGCGCTAGCAGCTGTATGCAAATGCAATGACACAAGATGCTAAAATTTGAGAGTCCCCCAGGTAATGGCCAGAATAAGAGTTAGAGAGGGTCATGAGGCTTCATCTTTTTGACATGGTGAGGCTAATTAGGGACTCTCTTTAGCCTAACACAAACTTTCGGCATGGGCACCATAAGACAACGGGGTTCTACTTAGGGTACCCATGAGTTGGTAAGATCTAACATGGAGAATTATGATTTTTCTCAAAACAGAGGGCTAATGTCACACTTCCATGTGTTGTGATCTTGAGGTGTGAACATAATAGTAGGGCTGATGCAAATAATGCATTATGGGGATGACCTACCTTATATGGCAGTTTAGAGACACAAACCTTTAAATTGGACCATCAATTGGAAAAATTGAGCCTTCGTTCTAGCTTTTCTATCAGAATCATAATACCTCGCGGAATAAAATTAATTCTGCTAAGTAAGGTTTTTGAAATATTTCTTTTATTTTTGTATTTTCAAAATATTATGAAGAGGAAGTAAAAACAACCTAAGCTACTTATAATACAATAATTACAAGCATATTTTTCCCATACACAAGCCTAGGTATAATACCTCTTCGGATAAAACCCACTTCTAGGCCCTAGAATGTTCCCCTCGAAATCTTCTAGCTCATAAGCTCCCTTATTTAATACTTACTTTATAATGTAAGGACAATGCCACATTGACTTGAGTTTACCACGTCCAAAATCATCATGTTGTTGGTCGTAGACAAGCACAATGTCCCCTTCAGAGAAGACACAAGAATGGACAGATTTGTCATACTGAGCCTTCACACATTTCTTGTGTGATTCATTAGCAGTAGTTGCATCCCTTCTTTGCATATCCCACTGTTCCAAATATTCTAAATGTTCTTTTAATTGGGTAGTATCTGGTAAGAGCTTGATGGCTAGCTTCGGAGACGGGACTTCACATTCTATGGGTATGGGGTACTAATCATCAACTTCTATTTGGATGGGATTATGTTCTTGGTCTGCTTTCTCTAAAGATCTAGCTTGATAAGCTATCTCAGTTGCAGACAAAAACGACAGAGCTTTCCTACACCTAGTTCCTTGTGTTGGTTTTGGGATTACTTAAGGATCTTCAAAATAGGAGGTTCTAAATTGAGAGACTTCTTCGTGGAAGTAATAGCGACAGATGATATCGCGTGTATTGGAGCTACATTGTCACCTAAGTTGGGTGGGGGTAAATTGAACATCCACACTTGGGTAGGGTACATTCCTACACCAACATTTTCACATTGCTTCCCGAAATGGCTTACCAGCGGGATATTCGTCCCAGAGTTAAGGGTAGCCTCATTTTTGTGGAAAGAGAATTGATCGATGGTGACTATCTTTCCTTTGTGTGGAAATTTTATCAATTGAAATATCAAATACACCACAACCATCATGGCATGAGTCCAACTCCTTCTTAGTAACAAATTGTATTCAAGTGGAACATTGACAACTTCTAGTTCTACATTAACTGTCTTGCCCCCCATGTTTATTGCGACAGTCGGGATGATTCCATGGGGTTGGAATAAGTGACCATAAAAAACCTTTAGCATGGTTACAAAGGGAACTACTTCAGGTGAACCGATGGCTTTCCAACATGATAAGGACATTACATAAGTGGATGCACACTTATCTACAAAAGTTCGGTGGATGTTTGACCTTTTGGTCAAAACTTGAATCTGAAAAGTTGCATGGTGAGGTAAACGGGACTTCTTGTTGTCTAAATCAAATGTCAGCAACTGACTATCCAGAGGATCTATGGCCCTTATAGCCGAAAGCAGGGTCTTTTGTTGAGTAGGACAACTTTGGAGGATTTCGAGGGTGGACATTACATAAGGAGCTTGGGCTAGATCTTCTACTATGGTATAGTTTTGAGTAGTACGTGCATTTGGATTGTATGTGAATTTTTTCTAGAACACCTTTTAGTATTTTGGTCATAGTGCAATTCGTTGGTTTCTCTATGTGTAATGGGTGAGCTGTTTCTGTTTCAAGGCTTTCTTTTCCTTTAGATATGGATGTGGTTGAATCATAATTTTTATTTTTTGTTTGGAGGTTCGTTTCCTGTGACACATGAACACTTCTCTTTGGCTTGAATTGCCCCCTTTCGAAGAGGCACCCTAGTTGACCGCTTGTGAGGCTGCAGGGTTTGAGTTAGTAGCACAAATCATCTATTGATGGTATGTAGGGAATAGATTAGTAAGCACGCCTGGTTGATTGGTAGCTTCTTGTTGTGCTAATAACTGTTGAGCAGTCTCTAACTTGTTATAGGGAGCGGTCCAAGGCAAAGATGATGGTGTATGTGCACAACAACCATTGTCTTATTTTTAGGTAGAGGGAGGAGTGGGTGAAGGGAAAGACAAAGATGTGTGATGTGTTTCTTGATTATATGGGTTTAGATAGTAGTGTGGAGTTGGCATTAGTCAACATGGATCTTAACGATCCACTGCTAGAGCCAATCACTTTTAATGATAGTGATCCTTTTGAGGGGTCATCCTCCAGACTAGCAGATGTAGATCCTAAGATGTGTAGAGAGGCGAAGGAGTTGGAGGTCGAAGAAGAGAGTAGTGACAAGTTTGTTGATTTAGGCATGGAGGAGGACTATTGAGTCATTGACAGATGAGATTCTTCCATTTGATCGACCCCTTTTTATATTTACTATTTGTCAGTGGCATTTCGACATCTATGTAATACATTTTGATTTTGATGACATAATGAGAAATATGGTTTGCCAGTGGCATTCCGACATCTATGTAATACATTTTGATTTTGATGACTTAATGAGAAATATGGTTTCGACATCTTGATCTATGACTATCATCTATGTATCTCATTGTGATTTGTGAATGTGTAATTTGTATTGATTGTAATTTCTATTGAATATTTGTAAATGTTCTTGTTTCTAAATTTTTTTGGATCTATATGTCTATATTTTTAATATATATAATTTTTAAAATATATATGTGTGTGTGTGTGTGTGTGTGTCCTCCATATATATGTGTGTGTGTGTGTGTCCTCCGTGTCTTGATTCCAGGGGTCACTGTGTCCATGTCGGATACTTGTATTTCTGTGTCCTCCGTGTTCCATGTCCTCCATGTTCCATGTCCTCGTGTTAGGTGACTTTGGATATCACTCATTGGTAGAGAAAACAATGAAAGAAGTATCAAAATCATACTATATTGGAATGTTCTCTTATTTTAAATAGCCTATATCTTATTCTGGTTAACCATTAGCATTATTACAAGTTATGATTAATGTTAACAATGAGCTTGCTGAAAATTTAACTAATAAGCAAGGAGTGCAATGAAATCACCAATATATGTATAAATATGAAAAGTAATATTTACAGAAGATATCTGCTATTCGTTTGAAAAGGTATGAAGTGCAAATTGCAAGTAAGGTAATTAATTAAATGGAAGTAGGGCACCAAAGATATGGAAAATAAAATTTACATATGCAAAAGAAATTGATGGGTTTTGGGCGAACATGGAAAAGAAAAGCACTTTGTTATGCACAAGGATGCAGGTCACCAAAGCAGTGGAAACAAAATTTACATATGTAAAGGAAATTTGTGTATTTCTGGTAAAAATGGAAAAAAACACTTTGTTATGCACAAGAATGCGCTTTTCTTGCAGGTAGAAGTTCATTACATGTAAAGTCTCTGCCTTTTCATATTTTGTAATTTTTATGCTGCTCTGAGTCGGTCCTATAGTCATATCGACATGTTTCTCCAGAGAATAAAATATATGGCTTTAAACATTCCTACCTTCAGTGGGTAGAAAAAATAATTTGAGCTAAGGAACAAGTTCTTCCTTAGATGGATTGGAGCTGTTAATCTTTTTTCTGTCAATATGTTGTCTTGGGTGCCATCTTTCTAATTATGATTCTCACTAATCTGGTGGTATCTTTGGCAGCCTATCCATCTGGTGCCCAAAGCAATGCTGAATATCTCGCTCCTCCCCCCCTTGAAGGTGTAGCAGGGGGTGGAACTGGATATGGTTGGAATGATGTTACCCTAAAAGGACGTGAGACTTTCCTAAAAGCTATAGATCTAACAAGACTGCCAACTACAGATCTCTTGCATGTTTGGGGCATGCCAAGCACAGCAACGGTTGGGCATCAGGAGCTCCCAAGACCCCTAGAACCGGTAAGAAGTAGATAATAGCTTCTTTTAAGATGCATTTTCAAGCCACGATAAACATCTAGTTTTGGTTGTAGTAACACACTTAGTGTAGAAAGTAATGCAATAAAAGACCAGTGGTGTGTGCTTCTCAAGTTCTCACCTTGAAGACTTACTAGGTCACGGCATCGTCTTTTTGTGAAATTTACTAGCTTGTGTATTTCGTTGTATTTTCATAGATTTAATGAAAATAAAAGTTTAGCTGACGGGAAAAACTCTGATTACAAATAGAACTTGCTGTTCTTAAACAAAATTTGACTTGTTTGTACGTGGTGTGGTATTGGTTTGCTTTAATAAATAGCAATAAGGTTCTATAACAAATAACAACACTAATTATTGGGTTACAATTTACAATAGTTTGTGATTTAAATGGATTGTAAATGGAACTTGCAATGAATGGCAAAATTGTGAAAATCTTTTCCATAGTGAACAATGGCTTTTAATATTGGAGATATAGATTTTATGTTGTGTTGGGCCTTGGCCTCCAAAGTAATTTTTGTACTGATGTCAATTCTGCTGTAGATGTAATTTTGGGCTTTACCAGAAAAAAAATGCATCGCTTTGTATGCTGTTTAAAATGATTTTGGGCCATGGATAAACTTCAGTCTTTCTTAAAAATAATGAGGGAGAATTACTATATCATGGCAGCATAAATTATGACATATCTGGCTTATTAGGGAGTGTTTCACTGTTTGGGTGGATGCTAGTTATAATAAATCAGAAACGCAGAGTGAGTATCTTGATAAGCAGTTTAACCATGAAATGTCAGTGGTCATTTGTTGGACATCAATAAAATCATCTATCTTTCGTATCTTATCTACATTTGGCTGAGACTTTATACAAGTCTTTCAAGTGCTTCTAACTGGTTGCAACATCTGTTGCAGTGCCATCATCCTGCACTTCTGGAAGCATCTCATCAGTCATAGATAGCTTTATGATCATTACCGCTTTTCTATTTGGGTCATCATATTTGTGTTGGTTTTTGCTTGTTGTTGTCAGTTGAGTGTCTCCTTCCTCAATGCAAGCTTATACAGGCACCTGTACTAAAATTGGATAACATATGCTTTTTCCAGGTATTATAATTTTTACTACAGAATTTATGGTTACCATCCAACATGATATTGGACAAACTAGCCATTTAGTCAAACAATTTTGCAGATAAAACTTAAAAAGTGTTGAAATAGAGACTAGACTGTTAAAAAGATGTCCAAAAACCCAATGGTTTTCTCCCAAACTCCCAAATCTACCACTGTTAAGTGAAATTTATACCAAAACTAGAGAAATTTCTGAAAATACAGCAGAAAAATGGACATATCTGCCACAAATCTGCCAACCAACTGCTGAAATATAGAAACATCCTTCTAAAATTGGAGAAATTACTGAAAGAATTCAAAAATTCTGCCTAAGAACAGAAATCACAAAGCTTTTAGAGATCTGAAGCAGATAAACAGAACCCATAAATTTTCTGGTTTGCAGTGCGGATACCGTACAGTTGTATGGACCTGTCTGTACAATCTGGCTCTACAGTTGTACTGCTGGAAAACAGCAGCCCAATAAAAATCTGCTTGAAACTTTTTTTATTTTTATATTTAATCTACAATTTAACCTAGAAAAATATTTAAGCCTTGCTTAAATCAAAATAAAATTAAATCTCTTAAAAATCTGAACCTAGCTTTAAATCGAAGAAAAGAATGATACTCATGTTTTAAACCAGAAGAAACAATATCTAGTTTTGGCTGGTTGGTCCGAAACCCTTTCAGCTTCTCAGTGTGTATTGAACGAAGTATCTTGGTCTTTCATTGAACTTGACAGTCCCTGTGCGGCTATGCCCTTCTCTTGCTTCGCTTGAAGCTTCTCTCACTGTGGCTATGCTACTCTATTATGAAAACTGAACACACAAAGAAACCAAGAACACGGAGAGAATTGAAAGGGAGAAAATGGCTCTTCTATATATTCAGATGAAGAGAAGTGAGAACAACCTTCTCTTTATAATAAAGAGATAATATAAGCTCTAACTGCTCAAATCTTAATAACGCAAACCATAAAATGACTTGTGTACATTAATGAAATTTAAATAATTAAATATAAAGTAACTTAAAGTCATCAAATGACTTTATTAATATGCCCACGTCTTTAGTCTAGATGACCTATATATTCTAACAGATGCAATGTATCACTACATAGTAGGAGAAGAGGAGTACATTACGTAAGTCCCAAATACATGTCAATAACTAATACATTACTTTAAATTCCTCATTATTATATTGCTTTATTAGTGAGGCTTTATTATATGCCTAAGTCCTAATTAACATGTCTAAGTTCTGAATATGACCATTATCTCTAATGACTACTCCAATTATCAATCATGTATGTCTCTCTCTTTTATTATATCTTGTATTATGTGCCTGCATATTTGTGGGCACCTTCGACAAATGCACGGAGAGAAGAACTTGGCATTATAGGGCTAACATGATTGTATACCTTTCTCAAACAATAACAATATTGATATGATTAAGTCCATTATTGCCAGTTTAAAGAGGCACACCTATAGAACACGTCAGTTGGCCAGCCAAACCTCCTGTGAAGACGCTCCTCTAATGATGAAGACATTTTTTTTAAACCATGAGAATTGATAACTCATCAAGATTACCTGGGCGAGGCCCATGTTCAAAGCCGGCAGTTGCCACTATAACCCAAGAGTATATTTAACAGCCTGCAAGCCAGATGTACAAATAACTCATAACTTAGCAAGGGCTGAGACATCAAGAGACACACCCAATATGGGGTCCCACTCCAGGGGGGCGCCTACCCTTCTAGCCTTATCACAGCAGGCCAATGTTTCATTGAAGATTTATTTGAACCCTAGAGTGCGAATGTAACGTTCTCTTTCATCAATTTGACTATGATAGGGGACATTGATTAAATTCGGGGCCTCTAAATTTCGCCCCACAGTCATGTTACGAATTCATAACAAGTAAAATACTTGTGCAGAACATAAACAAACATACCCAACAGAAATAAAATTGATTCACATGCATCTAACATGCAATTTCTAGCATAAACATTGCAAACATCAATTAAAAACACTGCATAACAAAATACAAGAGAATACTTATCTTAAACAATGTTGATTCAAGCAACTGGCTATGTAAGAGCTATTTTCTACCCAACTGTAGGCACTCTGTCCAGCATATACTCTTTTTGCTGAGAGTCCACCTCCAAGTTGGACTATGAGGCCACCAGGGCAAAGGAAACACCTATAGGCTTCTCTCTCTCAGCCCACAACCCAATCTGCTCTCTATACTTAGCCAACTGCTCATACAGAGCTCTACAAGGGTCTCACTCAGCTCTCACAGCCTTGTATTCCACATTACCTGCCCCACACAACACCCTTCTTGGCTCAAACATCCCCCTTCACTGATCCATGGTTCTCTTGGGCGATCCATCTTGTCGAGTGCTTCTTGTGTGTGCATAGAAGAAGACCAACCTGTTAAATGCTGTTGGAGAACCACTTGCAGCCTCAATTCGTGGCTTCTCAAGCATGTAACAACAAAAAAAATTCAAGGGTTAAGGGTTCCTAGCTTGCCCAACCTCTTTGCTCACGCACAACCATCAATTTTTCTTTCCAAATCTGTTGTACTAGCTCCAAATTTGAATTTCTGGGTTATACATAGTTGCGAAAGGTTATGAACAACAATGGAGAGTTCTGCATAGTCTAGATCTGCATGGAAGAATGAGACAATGAGGGTTGACTCCAAGGGATATGAGGAAATGGTGAAAAGACAACTGGCATTACTTCTGATGTTAGAAGAAATGACTCCTGATTGCTACAGATTGACTTCTGACTTGTGACAGAACTGTCCAAAAGTGCCGTCAACCCCATGCTTCAATAACTACATGAAGTGACTTTTCCCACCAACTTCACACATGCATTCAATGATTGGAAAATAGTTTAAAAAAAATATATTTCGCTTATTCAAGGCACATGATAGAATTTTGGGTGAGTTCTAAGGTTGACACTTGGCAGCAAAGGATTAATTTTCCATAGGACCCCTTCCCTTTTCCCCACAGGTGGAATCATGGCCCCTTTGGTGCTCTTTACAAGTTTACACCGCCATTCTTGGGCCACTTTATTATTTATGCACATAATATTTACATACATTTCGAATTGGCAGTATAAGCCAAATAAACGGTCCAAATAAAAGTATTTGCATCATACATGCCTAACCATTCACTTGTCGGGCCTTGGCCTTGAGCTCCTCACCAGGAATCCATATTAGCATATTTACATCATTTACATAATTTGGTTAAATACATCCAAGTCAAAACCGGGATATTACAGTGAAACTTACCTCCTCACCATTCAAGTTATTGACCCGTCGACTATGATCAACACATTATCGTCAGTGATAATACTCGACTTCTATAGGACATATCATAGACTGGGTGACTTCGAAATAGCATAGGGCGTAAGACTTTAGTGCCTTAGGGCTCAATTTTGAATGGTAAGCATTAGGGTTCCTGCATATGAGTCACAATTCTTCTTTCCTAGTTAGATTTCCCATCACCCCTAAACATGAAGGAGGTGTGTGTGATATAATAATGTACAGGCTTATAGATTTGATCATATTGGTAAAAAATCTACACAGGTGCATCATGTATACTAGTTCAGAACAGTGTGATCAGTAAGGCTTCACAATTACTGATAATTTCCCACGTTGTTGTCCATGTGAATGCATTGCCCTATGCTATGCTTTACTATGGCTTATAGTGATGATGAAATCAATATGCATGCAGTAATGAAGCATAAAGGACAATCAACATGATGCGAGACCAGAACAGCATTTAATTTTCAGCTGAACAATTGCCCATCCATTCTTATTCAATACATCCTTATCTTAAAGAATATATCATCACGATTCATACCCTCCTGCTGGTTTAGACTAGCTGAAATCTTCTCAAGAATTCAATTTCGTGACTCTGTTACAGATTGCTCCACCTCTGGACTAGTTTTCTGCATTCCATGATTTCACTGGGTATCAAAAACCACATTATGGATTGAATTATTTTACCAGGCCACTCTCTTTCTTCTGCAGATAATTCTCTCTCCTCTGTAGGTTAATATAAAATAAAAGCAGGAAAAATAGATGAAGAAGCAGAGGAATAGTTCGAATTAGAGAATGTTGCACTTGTATATGAGTGTTCTGCATTAGAAGAGCTAAAACTTGGAAAAAGACTCAGCAAAATGGAAAAATGGTTTCCCAAGATAATGCTTTCTGAAAAACATGTTTCCTTTTGATGCAAAAATGCTAGTAGAATGATGATGGCAAACCCAAAGGGATGGTAGAATGATGGTTGCTATATGAGAAAAAACACGCTGCTGCTCATAAATGACAACGACTCCTTTTCTAAGCCAGAGTGAATGCCAGGACTACTCAGTAGATAATAAGGAAATAGATGAGATATTGATATACTCTGTACCAGCACAGCGTAGGCAGTTTAATATTGCATATTGATCGACAGTTCTCCAAGATAATAAAACATCCCTGTTAGCCCAACCATGGACATGCTAGGACTGCTATTTTGGGTGACTAATCAACCTAGCATGTGGCTTCTAGTACTTCTGTGGCTTGTTTGATCTGTAGCTGTTGTTCATGGGCTTCACCATGATTAAAATATGGTTCTTTGGGCCTTTTTACTTAATTATAGTTAGCTGTCAACCATAAATAAATTTAACAGCATAGATTTCACATAGGCAGTTTTACATGGCTTTTAGCTTTTATAAGCAAGTACCCCTCTTGTAACATTGTGTTGTTTTCCTAAATGTTTTCTTAATTACCATGATTTCTGTGTAAAATATGAACTTGCCATTGCATGTCCTTTATTATTCTTTAAATGACATTTCTTGGTACTCTGTTTCAACATCCATCTTTTTTCTTTTTTTTTGTTGACTTTGACAGGCCTTCTTGTCACCTCCTTTTTGAATGGATGTGTGCACTTTCCACCATATATGCTTCATTGAATTTATTAACTCTTATTTTGAAGATATCTGTGCTAATCATCTCATAACTTTTTGAAGTGGATTAATTCTTTTAACTTTTTAAAGTTTTGATCTCATGACTATTTCAGCTCGAGACAGTGTTTAATCTTATTTCACTTCTGCATTGCGTTTGGAGTTTTATCGACTTGATGAAGGGGCAGGACAGGTATCCAGACTTAGCATACCGTTTATCAGAGACCATTGCCTGAGTGAGCATTCCGTGTCATGCACGGTGTTGATTTGCAGGGTCCTCATAACTTTTGGAGTTGATGGGTATCTTGATAGACTGTCTTTGTCCGCTTAGATACTCCCTAGATGCATCTAGCCACCTCTTACTGACTAGACATGAGTTGAATAGTATCATTTGTGGCGACATCTGCAGGAAATTTATTCAAGTCACTTGGACAAACCCTCAGGGAGGGTTACATTCAAAGATGGCCTTCTATGTTGAGCACATCATGGAGGTAAGGAATGAACTTATCATCCAACCCCCTTACACAGGCCAACATTGGGAACATTTTCTTTGCATTCCCCTGAGCCAATTTTGAGTGGGTTCACATAGACTTCAAGTTGAGATGGACCACAAGACTGATCGGTTAGATAGGATTTGCCAGTTATTGCATCTTTGTGAGTTGGAGACAAAGGAGCACTTCATCTTCCATTGCCCCATCTACTATGAGATTTATGGGTAGTTTTATTGTTTGTTTAGTGGGTCCTAGACCTCTCTAGCTTCTCTAGGTACCCTAACCAAAGATTTTTGGCCTTATACATGTAGGAGGACTTCAAATTTCACTCCCATACTCTTCAGCCTCATCCCAAACTAGATTCCACTTGGATGATTACTTCATTCTTTATGGTGCTTCCATTAGCCATAGGCATCAAGAAACAGACATATAACAACTTGGTATTTGATTCTAGATATATGCAAACTAGAGGGATCATCACTACTCTATTAAGCAACCTCAATGGTATTGTCAGACTAACATGGTATTTGATTCTAGATATATGCAAACTAGAGGGGTCATCACTCCTCTGCTAAGCAACCTCAATGGTATTGTCAGACTAGATCTATTACGGTACTACCAACAGGCAGACATGACCTCCTAGGAGATGATGGAGGGTGACCCCTTTCACACAACAACAGTCAACTCGAGGGGTAGTCTAGATCTTCTTTCGGCTTCTCTTTAGGACAACATTTTATACTGAGCTTCCTCCATTCGGCCTCGGATGTTAGGAGAGATGGTTTAAGTGGATCATGGACATGCCTGTGTCATCATCATCATCAATATTTGCTCTCCAGTCTCTAGATCCTCCTCTTAGTACGTTTAACCACACTTTGAATCTAGTGTTTCTCATGCCTTAGCATAGTCTCATACTTTGCTTTTACTGTGTCTTGCTTTCTCGTTATAGGAGTCTTCTTGGTGCTCCTGCTTTGTATCAACAACATTGTACTCAATAGTCCCATTGACCTACTTTTGTGGTCATTTGTTAGACATTAATAAAATTGTCTCATCTTATCATATCTACTTCTGTTTTGTCTCCATGTTCTATTGACACTCATCCTTTCTGTAATGTTCTGTTTTGATAAAAAGGGAATAACTGAGGACTAATAGCACTAGGAGCAGAAAGGTACATCAATTCAGTATTATTAAGTCATCAGTGTAGTAAGAAGGCCATCAGAGTTCATATCGTAAAGCATGCGGAGCATGTAAGCCTTATTTCTTCAGTGTTAAAGTCAACATGAAATTAGAATTGCATGCATGCAAAAGCGAAGCGTAAACCCGAAAAGTGACATGCAAACCCTAAAAGTACATGCTATTCTATTTAATAAGGGTTATTGGACCAAAGAGATTATCTATGATTATTGTTGATTGATTTTGGAGTTTCGAGCAGTAGCACAGCATGTAGCCGCGGCAGTTGGGGTTGAAGACGGTGTCTTCAGCTAGCGAGGGTTCGACAGTGAGATATCTGCCCTAGTCTCTTATTGGGATAGATCATCCAGGTTTATCCATTGCATCCATCGGATACTACAGTATTCGGAGATCCAACACATTCCGAAGGGTTATTAGCAGATCCACGTTTTGCAGCCGGAAGTAGCAGGGAAAACACAAAAGGATTGGCTGGGACCACAAAACCCAGTCTTTCCTCCGCATGTCAGCATCCTCTTTCTTAGCAAGCCTATCCTACGGCTTGCAGTGATTATCAACCATCAGTTTGCTCACCTGGAGCAGCTATCAACCAAACAGATCAGTTGGGGGCGTGAGCAACAGAACTGCTAATCAATTCGCTAGGGCACTTAGAAGCAGCCAAACCTTTGCATGTGCTAAGCCATCTCTCCGGCATCAGCAGACGGACAAGCTTGGAAAGTTTCAGCCCAAACGGACCTCTCCTCCTACAAAAACGTCACCTTTAGTCTGGAGGGTTTTTACGGTACTGCAGGGTGGTAACACCGGAGGAAAAGAGCATTATTAGACCACCAATCCGGATCCTTATGCATGCAGCTATCTCTGGAGTCATTATCAACCAAAATATCAGTGGCAAGTGTTAATTTCTCTCTGCAAAACCCTAACCCTAATTCAGCTATATTTAGGGCATTTTTGCGTGGCGAGTTCTCATGCACAGTTATTTTGCAAATTTGTATGAGATTGAGTGTGCGAGTCAGCACTATCATAGAACATTAGAGAATATCAGTATTTGGGATATTACACTTTCACACAACAGCTCTATGGGCATTCTAAATCTTCCCTTGGCTTCTCTTTAAGATAACATTTTATACCGATCTTCCTCCATTCAGCCTCGGATGTTAGGAGAGATGGTTTTAGTGGATCATGGATGTACCTGTGTCATCATCATCATCAATATCTGCTCCTCCCATTTCTAGATCCATCTTATTGGTACATCCTCTTCCCAGTACGTTTAACCACACTTGGAATCTAGCGTTTCTCGTCGCTTAGCATAGTCTCATACTTTGCTTTACTTACTTTCTGTATCTTGCCTCCTCACTATAGGAGCCTTCTTTGTGCTCTTGCTTTGTATCGATAAGATTCTACTCAGCAGTCCCATTGACCTACTTTTGTGGTCATTTGTTGGACATTAATAAAATTGTCTCACCTTATCTTTAGTACTTTTGTTATGTTACCATGCTAGATTGAACCTCACCCTTTGTAACTAGCAACTGAAAAGTTCTTGTCACGTCCCATTTCTGAAATCTTACTCTTTTTCTATACTCTAGCTTAAAGTGCAAACTGCAAATAGAGCTTTCAGCAAAGTTTGAAGCTTTTCAGTATTCAAACTTCCTAGCTTCTTGATGACTATCGCATCTCTAAAGTTTCTTTCTATAGTCAATATCTGCATTCTCTTGTTTTTTTTCTGGTGAAGACCATTACTTGGATGTAACTTTTGTCCACTATCAGTCTTTGATTTTTGATGAAAGGTTAGAGGGAATTTAAACTATGAATCTATAGTCTTTTTGCTTCCCTCTCTTCTCTGTGATGATTAATATAGCTGTTAGCTTGTAAATGTACAGCCAAAAAGTGGTAGTGATATTTGAAAACCCAGTTTTACCTCAATATTTTGTCATTTCATTTGGATCGATGTTCATTTATGCTCTTTTTAGCTCTTACAATGTCTTATAATGTTGTCTTTTGTTACGCTCCAAATCTTCAAGATTCTGAGTTTTCCACGGTTCAGTATTATGATATATCCTTCTTTCCTCTATTTTTTTATACATAAGCTTGTTTCTTTTTTTCCCCTATGAAAAAAATCATTGTATTGATATTTTAAAGTTGAAATCAAAGATATATTCGTCTGTCCTGTTCAGACTCAGTCAAGAAGACACTTTGTCACATTAATCAAAATACAAACAGGTCTACTGTTTCCAATATTATAGCCTTCCTTGGTATAAGAACTTCAGCATTCATCAATAACAACTTCAAGTCTTCATTATCTGAAAAGTCCAAATGGTAAGCCAAAAAATCAGGTCTAGTAGAACCAAAGCTGTCTGAACTGCTGTCAGCTCTATTTAATATAAAGGGCTTTCAGCTTCTGATAGGAGAGTTCCCCCTTTGAATTCTCGTTCAGTAAAGGTACTTTCCTGCAATAAGAGGGCTTCCATAAAAAGTTGTTTCTTAAAACAATGTTAGAAACCTTTTCAGGGAACAATGATACAAATCTTCTATTTTTTGCATTCCATGCTTTGTTTGGAGAGTCATGCAGTGATGGATGATGTAATACTTATTTTTCTTTCTGTCATTACTCCTTAAGGTTTTGCCAATGAGAGTTTATAATTATTGTTCTCAACTGAGTAGGGTTTAGGACCTAGGTCTTTGCTTGTGGATACTGAAATTGATATGCTAGTGCTCCAAACACAAGTTAACTGTGAGTGATGGATGTTGAAGTGAACCTGTGCATGAGAACATGAAGGAATTGACACATCAAACCTTCTATGCTTCTAAGATGACCACGGTTCTGTAGTCTGGATAGGTAGCATTTAGTGTTTAACAATTCATTTGGTGAAGATCAACAAGAACAATGAAATTTGTCCATCATGTTGTGTGGCATGTTGAATATTTTTGGGTTCTCTCCTTTGTTTGGAGATGCCTTTCTCAGTTTTATTGGACCATTTGTACATATACTTTCATAATTAAAGTATAGCTTTTTTTCTCGCTGAAAAAAAAGATCAACAAGAACAATGTTGTAGAGGTTTTTGTTTTGTGTGTCAGTTTCAATATATCTAAACCATCTTGTGCCCCTAGTTTGTCTTCTTTTCCATCATTCTCTTTGAGCCAGACATCCATAGGATGCCATTTTGGCTGGCTATTGGTATTGCTAAAATCGTCTGTGTAGCCAACACAGTCTATAGTTGTAGCTAAGGTTTTCTCTTTGTTAAATATTAATTTAAGAATGCCAGGGCTGAAGGATTTGTTTAACTGAAATGTCAATCTCATGAGTTCAACTTTAAATGGTTTTTTGTTTCTCATTTCTTGCTTTGATGTTGTCCTTGATCTGACAAATATACTTTGATTATGATATGCTTTGTTCTGAAAAAAGTTCCTTCCACTTGTGCAGATTTCCATGCTTGTAGCAAGGAATGAGAGGGAAAGTGCACAGATTGCTCTGCGTCCAAAAGTTTCTTGGGCTGGCGATGGCAATGCCGGAAATTTGCAAGTTCATTGTTCAGATTTATGTTCTAGTTCTGGCCAGAGGTGAGCAAATTCTATTGAGATTGAGCTTATTGTATTTTAGTTGTATTTGGCATTCACCGATTGATTAACATTTATTCCTTATGAACTGCAAACTTTGTATAATGGTTCTGAACAGGCTTGAAGTTGGGAGATATTTGACTTTGAGACGTGTGGTACCAATTCTTGGAGTTCCTGATGCGCTAGTCCCAGTGAGCTTACCCAGTGCACGGATTAGTTTGCTTCCTGGGCAGATCTCTTTTCCAAAATTCTATAGTTTCTTGACCCCTCTTAGCTGTCTTCTACCAAAAATTCTTAGCAATTCTATGTTTTGATTTTGTGGTGACACTGGAATATTGACTTTTTCATGGTGGCTGCAGATGAAGCTTGATGTTGACTGCATCTGAAGATTGTGCAATAACTATGTGATTGACTAAGGATGGCCTTACTGTGTGCAGAGAAACTTCTGCTCTTTGGGTTTCAGTGGATGTTCCTTCTGCACAACATCCTGGGCTGTATGAGGGGGAAATATTCATCACCGCTGTGAAGGCTGATGCAGAGTAATACTCTAGCTTTTTCAATCGCCTTCTAGAGGTCAGTTGGTATTGTAGGCAGTTAATGTTTGTCAATACAAGGCTAGTGTTTAGGATTGCTTGTTTAAGCCTTGTACAGGGTTATAGGAGTCTTGTATGGTCTGTCTTTTACTCCAATCTTCAGGCTTCTTGTGAGATGTATTTTCCTTGAATTAATGATTAAAGAGTGAATGGATGTTTTTCCTTGCAGCTCTACAGTGGAAGAAGTAAGTGACATTGACAAACTTGAAGTTAGAAGAGGCTTGGAGGAGAGTCTCTCTGTAGCTGAGTCTTTACATGAGAAACCACAGCATGAAATGGTGAATCGGTGATTTATAAGATTTTTTTTTTTGATGCTTTCGAATAGTCTAGCTACTAAGTATGATGGTCTTAAAACAATTGCTCCTAAACTTTTATTTTTATACACCTTTTCTTTCAGTTAGAAGGACTAAGAGAAATCTCTGCTGGATTGAGAAGGCTCCTTCAAGCACCATTGCTTTCAGCTTCAGGTGAAAATGGCAGCATGGACATGGATGGGGACTATCAGGAAGCTTCTGGGATATGTGTGAAACTCAGCATTACTGTTTGGGACTTTGTCCTGCCAGTGACTCCTTCTCTGCCTGCTGTCTTTGGTGTATCTTTTTATTATTGATAAATAACACTACTGGCTATTTTCTTTTTTTTGGTTTCATGTGAGAGTGCTTGCTTTTGGGGTTTTGCAAGCATTCTAATGTTATATGCATCCACTTTGTAAGCTTTTCCAGATCTGAAAGATGCAGGTTTTTAGTGTGTCCAGACTCCAGGCACTTGCATGGTCATTGCGGTATATTACAATTTTCTCTTTTGGCAAATTTTTCCTTGGGATCAAAATATTTAGATTGGCTGACGTTGATCCTAGTTCTCTTACTAAGACTATTTTAAGCTGTATTTTGTTGTATACTGCACTCTATATAGTATATATCACCTGAAGGTGACAATTGTTGGCTGACTTACTGTTAATGTTCTTCTAGTACTCCAACTTAAAAGACTATCCCTTCATTCTTTTGCTGGTTTGTAAGGATTTACTGTAGTGTGCAATTATAGTCAAGTTCTTTATTGCAATTCTCCATTTCTGGGACTAGGATAAGATGAAATTATCTTATCTTATTTTATCTCATACATTTTCTAATCTCTTGGCTTTTTAGATATTATTGGAAAGACATTTATTGACAGTTCATTCAGATCACGTGGTCCCACCGCTGAAGTCCCTCAACTCCAAAATGTCCTCCTATGCCTAGGATGCAATAGTGTTCCTGCAGGGGCAATTGACCTAGTGGAGTACATGGCTTAGCAGAAGCGATGGAGTTTGTTGGGTATGGGATTGAGAGGTGTGGACACCTTGAGTAGCTACACCATCTTGGAGCTCATATTGTGTATGACAACACCCCGGAGCATGATAGTTGTACCCTTGGAGTGGAGAACTTCACTTGTGTTGGCCTACAACTATTTATCGTTGGTTGCTTGTGAGGGCATGGGCGCACATTGTATTGTTGGCCTCACTTACCTCTCATATATATCAAGGAAGTAGAGAGTTCATCTTATTCATATAGCATTTTGTTCATTATTATAATTTTATTTTGCTAGTGTAAAGATGTGACCTTGGAAAGGAGTGCACTAGTCACCTCGTCTCATTTGGCTCTTCATTTGTACGTGATCTCTCCATCTATTGGAGTCACTGGGATTCATGATCTTTGTGTAGCATCTTGAAGTCTAGGGTTAGGGTTTATTCTTTTTAGGTTTTAGGGTTTTGTGATAAAACCCTAGGGTATATTTGGTGAAGAAGAAGAAGAGGAGGAATTTTTTTTTTGGAGGACTTGTTTGAGTGATTTTTGCATGGTGGAGCTCCTTGGTTGAGCTAGTGTTTTTATTGTTTTTTCTTAGCCAGGGTTTTGGAGAGCTAGCGGATTGTACTAGCCTTGAGAGAAGGCTATGTACGACAACTTCATCTTATGCTATTAATGATTAAAACCATATATGTCTTGCTGATTTGACATAAGTAAAAGGAAATTTTGTTGAGTGATTGGACAACACCTTTGAAGAATTTAAGAGCTGTTTTACTGCTATTGTATCTGCTGTAAAAGTAAATTTCAGATCCAGTTCATACATGAAAAATTGCCCTAGAAGGGCTGAAACTTATCAAGACCCTTTGGTATCTTTTGTCCTTGGATTGCCTAGAAGATTGGGTTGTTAAGGATAAAAATACCGATTTATTTTTGCTGCTTTTTGTACTATATTCATAACAGCCATCAAGCTGAAACTCACATGGTAAAGATCCAGGAAACCTCTAGTCTTAAAGGTTGAATTTAACTTTGTAAATTTGTTATATTCCCCTTCTCTAGCTGAGGGTGCACTTTGTGTTTCCATTAATGCAAGATCGATGACCATATTTTGTAGGAGGTTAGGATTTGCGGAATTTCTTGCCTTGAGGAGATAGAGATGGAGGAATATGTCATCTTTAGATGCTTCCTCTCTTATATGATTTGGGGGAGATTTCATGATCTATATAGAGTCTTGGGTGTTTCTTTCCACATACTTTCCCTATCTAGTCCAGAAGGTTTGGCCCTCTGTCTTTGAGAGTTTATTAGTTTTAGACAATGGACCTTGCAACTCCAAATCTATGAGGTTGATCAACTCCTCCTTACAACCTATCTAAGCCACTGGGGACATCAAGCGGCCATTGATTATGGTAGTCATAGACCTGGCTAGTGGTAAATTTGTGTGGCAATGCTTCTTCTTATGAGAGACAATCAAATGACCTAGGTCCTTGTTCCTTGGCCTCGTCGCAGAGGGTCAAAATGCTTGAGACAAATTGACCTCACTAGCAAACATGTAGCTGCATCTTCACCACCAAATAGTGAATAGAATGGTGACTCCAAGGCAATGCTAGTTTCTTGAGTAGGCAGGCAAAACTAAGTAGCAAGCATCCTTAAACAATGTTGTTCATTGATAAATTATTCTTTGAAAGAAAGTTGAATGTTGATCCTAGATATGCTGCCAACACTATTTGGCAAACTTGCAATGCTAAAGATTCTGCTACAGCGTTTGAGGGTGGCTACAAACTAAGCACAAATTACTAGTGAGTCCAGTTTTGGCCAAAAGAGTTTTAGTTAGCAACCCTTAGTAGATAACCAACCGTGTGAAGACTTGAAGCTTGTAGTTGAGCATGGTCACAAACTAAGCACAAATCATTAGTCAACCTAGTTTTAGCCAAATAAGAATTTGTTAGCAACCCCTAGTTTTTAACCAACCATGTGAAGACTTAAAGCTTGTAGCTGAGGTGCAACGACCACACACTGCGCAACTTGCAAATCTGTTTTCCCTCTGGAGCTAGGGAAATCTACCAAGTGTTTAGAACATGGGACAATATATGCTTTTGGTGCAAAATAGTATAAGGGATCTTGGAGTCATATTGATGAATCTATTTCACAAATTTCCAATTCCAATCTGACCCTCGGGATGAATTGTCTCATTATGTTATTGACAATAGGTTTATCAGAAGACAAAAACGCTTTTTGACAGGTCAACACCCTCCACTTCTTCCAATTCTTGGCCTCAAAATCCTACAAATCCCTCCAAATGAAAAAGAAAATGCCTTTTTTACTAAATGTGTTAGCTTTGAAATGTGTAAGCTCCATATTGCATTGATCATGTTGGTCCCAACTCCAAATAGAACACTAGGAAAGATCCCATCTTGCATAGTTTACTGATCAATTCCACTTGACCAATTGACAACAAACTTTGAGTTCTTCTAAATAAATTTGCAAATAAGTGACCCAAAGTTTCAAAAGATAGCGTAGCTAAGAGAAGATGTCACATAAGGAAAATTCACCTTGAACCTTAAGCGAATGATAAGTTGAAAGGATTCGGTGGTGCAATAAAATATGCCAAGGTGTAGAGCTCTCATGATACCTTACCACCCACTTTGTTGCAAGAAGGCTCCCTTGGGATGCCACATTAATCAAACTAAGGTCTCCTTCTCTCTTAGGCCTAATCTACGTTGTTGGGAGTAGGGAGCGAAGTTAAAAGCGAAATTTTCCCATTTTCAGGAGCATTTCTTATACATTATATATTTTAATATGTTTTGATGGAATTATATCTAAAAAACATGTAGGACGTTGAATTAGCTATAAAAAAACATGGATTAAACCATATAACATCAATCATCTAATAGTTATAACTTATAACATTGTCATCAAATGATCAACCATAAGATCTTTTATCGGAGCTTGGTAAAGAAAGAAGGAACCATATTGTTGTCATTGGATGATTAACCTAGTATAGGAGCCCTTATAGGAAAGGTAGGGAGCTCACTCCCAAAACTGGGAGTGTTTTGGGAGTGAGCTCCCGAAGGGAGTGCGTTTCGGGAGTAGGAGCGGGAGTGAGGGGGGGTCGCTTCCCTGTAGTAGGGGGCCTAATACACATGTCCTAGGGAAAGACTTGAGAGATTGCTTCAATTTTTTGAATTGAGTCCTGGTGGGGAGACAACAAGACATATAGCGGATGTTTGAATCTTACTAAATCGTTGAGGTAAAAGTCAGCTTATCAGGAAAAGGGTAATATTTGAATTTTTAGAAGTGGAGCTTTGTTTGAAGCTTTTAGAGGCACCAATCCCATGTCTATGTTCAATAGAGCAATACGAAATAGAATCCCAAGGTAGTAAATGATCAACCCAAATTGAATAAATTCCCATATAGCAGGACTCCATGCTGGTGGGTCATTTTTATTTTCAAGCCAATAATCATTATCAATTTTCCTTGCACTGATAACTATGCTTGAGGTAGTACAAAAGAGATCTAGCCAATCCATGGTATCCCTAACCAACTTCTGATCCATTTAGACCTCTGCTGTAGGAAATGCCACCTAGAGGGTTGTACCAGTACTAGAAGCCCGTGGAAACTCGTACAAAACAACATGGAAACACCATTGGTTGCACTGAACGACAATTCACAAGTGGAAACGCCATACGATATAGATGACGCCATTTTTCGTATTGTTTCAACTGAATTTGGCCACGTTTCTAACGAGTTTTAGTTGAGATGTGAGGCTAGAGATGCTAATGCGAGGGCTATGCACCTTGTAATTAACGGTAATTTCTCCTGTGCACCTTGTATGCACCTTGTAAGTAAAAGTGTCATTCTCCTTTATCTTACCTTTCCATTCTTTTAGTTAAATTTTTAACTTACCATTATTGTTTCAGGATGTTTGAGAGTGGTTCTAACCTCATTAGACTTAATATGGAAAAAAGTAGAATTTCATGTCCCATTCAGAATTCAACATACTTAACAGTGTTTAAGATTTTAGGGTTGGTAGGTTTGTAGCATTTCTGCTAGATTCTATCATGTATGAGGGTACATGATTGGCATTAGTTAAGATCACCAAGCTATAGAATTTTGTATCATGTAATTATTTATGACAATTAATATTGACATGGGTTTCCTTTTAAAATCTTATTTTTGTGTATCATTCTTATTTTCTTGCAAGATATTGTGTTATATATATATATATATATATATATCTATATTGTATTTTTTATATACCACATTTCGCCTGACGTACCCTTTTTTTTGGGGGGGGGGGTTACATTTCCAGAAATTTCTGTTTCATAAACTTGGAAATGTTTGCATGTTTCGTGTAACTTAGATCGAGGCAGATAATAGGGAATCATCCGTAAAGTGGTTGTTCACTATCTTAGAGGCATCAAGAAGTGAAATGCCTCCAAGTTTTGCACCTCATTTCCAACAAATAAGGGGTGAGTGGGAACTTTATCTAATTCTACGATGCAGCAGGATGCTTGCTGCAAATGAACTATCACTAGAAACAAAAGTTGAGGCATTAGAGAAATGAGTATTCACCATAACAACACAACAAGAATCAAAACCAAGGCAATGTAACATATTTATGATGGACTAGTCAACTTTGTTATAGGCCTTATCAAAGTCTATCTTGAAGAACAAAGTTCGTTTTTTTAATAGAAACCGAAGGAAATTTATATTTATATAAAAAAGGCCGAGCACAACCATCCTTACAGAGTATAAAACCAAAATTTTGAGCTGATGAAATATAAAGAGACGGAGGTTTCTATACTACTAATTGTGAAGTAAATAATTCTCGACTTTTTGCTGAAGTATTTTAAACCCATGGAAGGGTACTGTTTAACAAACTGATTGCTCAACAACATACAAAAAAAACATTAAACAAACATATGTGAGTGACCTATTTCTTTTGTTCTTCAATCCCTCGAACCGATCGAGCGACCGAGGGTTCTTACATCTCATAGTCACTAACTGCAAGGAGTTTCCTGGCAATGGTTGCACTGGGTCATGCTGGTTAGCTTCTGAACTTCCTCCTTGATTATGTCAACTATCCCCATCAGTTCGTGAAGATCACGAGTGTTATCATCTATTTTGGATTCATGGCAAACCATTTGCCATATACTTTGCATCAGTTGCCGTCGCCCTGTTTTCATTTATGCCTGCTCCGACTATTTTGAAGATCCAACACATTCCACTTTTCATTTCTGAGAGAGTTGCTCTTATCTCTTCAATGTCCTTCGAAGTTGCCATGGTATCCTGTACATGAGGATGGTTTTGTAAAAGAGAAAGACCAACGCTGCGAGGAAAGTCAGAGGTAGTTCTGAACGAAGTAGAGGTGGGAGTTTTGAGCTGGTCCTTTGTTTACCATGGAGGCTCTTCACCAGTGAAGCAGCTAGAGGACAAGAACGCTAGGTAGCGCTCAACCTGCGAGCTAAACAGATCTGCGAAAGAGAGGTTACTTCTCTTTTAGAAGAAATGGTATGTGAAGAATGCTGCTTTGTTTCACAAGGAGGGGCAAAAAACGGAGTGAAGGAACTCATCATTCTCAACAAATCTAAGAAGCATGCCAACGATTCAGAATGAAGTTCGAAGAGTAGTGAGGAAAGAATGCTCATTAACTTCGTCACATGGCCGTGACCGCCACAAGTCCAATGCAATCGCGTCAAGGGACGCGTGTAGAGCGTGCAGCTGAGGTGAGCGATGGGATGTTCATGAGACGTGACCAAGATGACCCCTAAGAAACATAGGGCCTAGTGGACATGTTTATGATGTTGGTGACCCCTAGTTGAAACAATTCCCAATTTATTTTTAGAACCTTGATTTGCCAATTTGTCCGATATAGTATTATTCCCTTTGAGAATATGGTAATACGTGGCTTGAAGAGCCGAGTTATTTCGGCTAATGCGCTCGTATATTCTTTTGCAGATGGATGTGCCAGAATTGTAGCCTTTCCTCATCTTTTGAATGACTTGTTTTGAGTCTCCAAAGACCAATTTTTTTTTGATGTTATTCTGTCTAGCTAGCTCCAAGCCCAGATATAGCTAAAGCCATTCAACTTCATTATTAGTCTTTCTTCCAATTCCCCAAGCAAAGGAAGTGACCGTATTTCCTTTGAGACCAAAGATTATCCCACCTGCACCCGCCTCCACGGGATTGCCATTCGAAGCTTCGTCAAAGAAGAGTGAGTGACAGAGTTGGTTTCTTTTCCATTGAAGAAATTCTTNCGCCTCCACGGGATTGCCATTCGAAGCTTCGTCAAAGAAGAGTGAGTGACAGAGTTGGTTTCTTTTCCATTGAAGAAATTCTTCTTTTTCTTTTCTTATCTCCCAATGATGTGTGACTGGGTTGGTTTGAGGGGAGCTCTGGATGCAAAGTTCTTTGTAGAAGTTAGCTTCCATTGGGTTAAGTTTCTCTGCCATTGTGAAGGAATCTTGCTTTGAAGCCATCTTTTCATAGATCATGTTGTGTATTTTGATAGCTACTCTTTGAGGTTCAATCTTCTTTCCATAAAAAATGGCTCTATTTTTGGCGAGCCAGATCTGCCAACAAGTGTTTTGTGGAATTGTATTCCAGATTCTAGTCATAGTTGGTTTTTTTGGTATGACCAGGATACAAGGTTTTCCACTTTGTCACCAAATCTCTGATGTTGTCAGGGAGACAGATATTTCCTGCCAGAGATCCCAAAGTGTGCTTCCAGACTTGAGCGGCCGCTGGCAGTTCAAAAAGAGATGAAGTGCAGATTCATCGTGAGAGGTGCAGAGAGCACATATAGAGGGGCCTTCAAATCCTCTTTTCCTTAAGTTGTCTGTAGTCAACAACTTATTCTGTACTAATAACTAATAAAATATATTCACTTTTGGGATATAGTCAGTGTTCCATACCTTTTTCCAGAAGCTGGAATGGGTATTGTTGTCATTGCTTTTCAGTATCTTGTACTTTTCTTTAACATTGTAGTGACCATGCGCTCCCCATCCCTTGATGTCTCAGGTCCTTCTGTTGGAAGGTGCAATACCATGCAGTAGAGAAGAAAAAAGCATATAATCATTGATGAGATGAGATGGTGGGCGTAGAACCTTCTAGCCTGCCCATTCTCCATTGTTGTACCAATTTGAGATGTCTTTAAGCTTTATCAATCCCTGTTCTTGCATCTAGCTTTGCAGGTTGTTTAAATTTGGATTAGAGGCAATTGGAGGATGCCCCATAAATTTATTTGTCCATATATTAATTTTCCTGCCAGTGCCTGGGATCCAATATATATTCTCTTTAATTAAACCATCAGAGAGTTTACATAAGTTCCAGATTGAAGTGCTTTTTCCTGTCCATTCTGGATCTGTACATTTTGATCTTGGCTTTTTTATTTACTTTTTCCTAAGAACCTCCTTCCACCACTCCTTTTCTCCAGCACTAAATCTCCAGACCAACTTGGCTCCCATGGCTAGATTCATCATGCTTGGGTCCCTAATTCCCAGCCCACCTTTTGCTTTGTCCTCCATAACCCTGTCCCAGTTGACTAGATTGAATTTTTTTCCCTACGTTTTCCCTCCTTGCCAGAGAAAATTTCTCAACTCTTTGCTGATTTTATTGAGAATGTACTTGGGAGCAAGAAGAATGGCATACGTGAAATTTGGGTAAGAGGCCAAAATGGATTTTATTAAAATTAACTTCCTGGCTAGATTGAGCCATCTAGATCCCCAAGTTTGCAGCTTATTTTTCATCTTTTGAATGGTAGATCTCCAGGAAGTTGAATTATTGGTGCGCTTGGTAATTGTAATCCCTAGGTAAATAAAAGAGGTCCATTCGATGTTTACTTTGATGCCCAAAATTTTCTCTATATCTCTTAAGTTGCAGGAATTACTATTCCAACAATAAAGCCAGGATTTTGTGGAGTTGATTTGACTGCCTGATACTTTAAGAAACAGATCTAGAGAAGATTTAATCCTTCCGCCGATTTGAGTGGAAGCGCTTCACTGCCTGATACTTTAAGAAACAGATCTAGAGAAGATTTAATCCTTCTGGCGATTTGAGTGGAAGCACTTCCAAGCTAAATGGTGTCGTTTGCAAATTGGGCGTGGTTGATAGGTTGGATTCCCTTGACAAAGGTAATGCTAGGAATATTTCCTTCAGTTTTCTGCATGTTTAACCTTCTACTGAGAGAATCAACAATAAGGATATAGAGAAAGGGGGACATCGAGAAGCCTTGTCGAATACCTCTCTTAGCTTGAAAAAAGGTCGTAGGTCGCCCGTCAACCAAAGGAGCAATCCACAGGCTACTTATGCACGCTTTGATCCATCTAATAAAATTAGAAGGGAATCCAAACCTGTCCAGAACTTGTTAAATGAAAGCATGCCTTACTCTATCTAAGGCATTTGCAAGATCAAGCTTGATAGCCATACCTGTTTCCTTTCGAGCTTGGCTGGAGTGGATTGCTTCCTGTACAAGAAGGATATTGTCATAGATCTGCCTGCCAGCTATAAATCCACCTTGATTCTCAGAGATAAGATGCATAATTACTTTTTTGAGCCTGTTAGAGATGATTTTTGTGAGGATTTTGTATGAGGAGTTGCAAAGAGAGGTTGGTGTATAGCGTTTGATGGAGGTTGGATTCTTATCTTTAGGGATTAACGCAAGAAAGCTGGAGTTTGTGGCTCCCCTAGTTTTGTCACGAGATTGTGTCCAAATTAACATCCCGAGGAGATCCTTTTTGATTATGTGCCAACAGCTCTTGTAAAAATTGATAGTAAAACCATCTGGTTTAGGTGCCTTGTTTGGATGCAGTGCCCAAACTGCTTTACTAACCTCCTCCATGGAGACCGGCTGGGTGAAGAATTCAGAGTCTTCTTTGAGAATGTTGGGCATTTTTGCGCTAAGGGCCTCCAGATCCTCGTTTGTGACGGCTTCTTCATTTGTGTAGAGATCCTCGAAGAAGCTTTTGATCTCGACTTTTATTTTCTCTAGGTCAGTTATCTTTTCCCCATTCTCAGAGGTGATCTCTTTTATAGTGTTCTTTCTATTGCGTTCCTTACACTGGGAGTGAAAGCATTTTGTGTTCTGATCTCCTGCTTTTAACCACAGGCTTTTGTCTCTTAGGTGCCATTCTTCTTCTTCTTTGCGAAGCAGAGTCTGGATTTTCCTGGTGACTTCTTTTTTCTTTGGTGATCTATGATCTTTCAATTTGATCCTGTATGTTTTCAAGATTGTCGAGGAGGGCCGTTGTTAGATTTTTATCATTTAAGCAATATGATCTTAGGATCTTATCTGAGAGAATAACATGCACAACAATAATCACAAGAGACAAGAGACAAAGATTTTCCTCGGGGAAACCATAAAGGAGAAAACCCCGCAACT
>LPNX010446785.1:247907-339532 GCA_001517045.1 Pseudotsuga menziesii
CTGTTAATCTCAGACCCTCACTTTCTTCTTCTCTTTTCTTTATCTTTGCTTCTTCATTTCTCTTTCTCTTCCTTCCTTGCTGCCTCTTCTGCGGCTCTCTTTCTTTCTTCTTCCTCATTCTTCAACCAATTCTCTGCCTCTTTTGCTTTTGTCTTTTAGACATATCTTCTTTACAGCAATCACCCTGTCATAAACATAGCATGTCCTTAGACCATTGAGCTTTTACCAAAATAACAAAAAACTGTATCAGTCTATTTACCACCTCCATATGCATTCTGTAAAATAAACTATACACAGTATTAATGCATGAAAAGAAAACGACAAGATAAAGAAAATCCTGCAAGTTGTGCTTAAAACCCTCTAAGTCCACTGTCTGAAACCAAAATCACAATCCTGATAGAAAAGATTCCTTATCTTAATCCGGGTTGCATCTGAACTAACTCGAACTCCTCCGATTAAAGCATGAACCACATTGCCGCTACTGCTAATCTCCAAAACACTAGACTCTGTACTATGCTCCTCATCGTGGAAAACCCTGACCGAGGAAAACCATGGTTTTGGATAACAATAAAACCCAAACAACGAGGTCGTAGTGCAGTAGGCGGGAAAACCCTTCATCAGCGGGAAAAAAAACTCTATCGACGGGCGGAAGCACTAGTCGTCGGGTGGATAGTTCACTAGACAGCGGTAATGACGGGCGACAAACAGACTACGGGTTCCACGGATCATAAAACCGGTCGGCGTCGAAGACTCTTAACGTTAAGTATCGAAGCTTTAAACCTTAACATCTCCGCAGTGTTGGCAATGCCAACGACTATTATCGCGGTGATTGTGTATCGGCGATTGGAACTGTTAAACACTACAACATCGGCGAGGAAAAAACTAAACGTCGGGCATATAGTCTGATCGACAGCCGCAATGGCTGACTCACAAACAACTACGGTTCCGCGACAAAATACAACCCGTTGACGATCGGGAGTTCCAACTGCTAAAGGTCGTAACTCCAAACCTCAACGTTTCCGCAATGTCGGCCCTTCGATCAATGTCAAAAATCATTTCGATACCGATAAAACACATGATCACCGACAGTCAAAACAATCAGTCTGAGAAAAATAAAACAAAAAGGAGATAAAGCGTTGATCGGCGAGAAACAGGACTAATCATCGGGACGTTCATGGTTTGCCTTCCGAAACGGCGGCAACATAGAGGACTAATGCCCCGATTCCTTCATCAATAGACTTTTGACAGCGATAAACGAAATCAACGAAAAACGTTGAGTGTTCAAATAAAACGAAAGGCTTTTCAGCTGGGCGACGGAAATATTAGTTCATTCAACCTCCAACACAACGGAAACAAAAAGTCATCTGATCATCCGACCTCCAACAATGATAAAAAAATCATAAAAAATCAGACCTTAAGCTCCGAGCAATAAAACAAACTCCACAATCTTTATGCATTGGCTAGACAACGACAGTGCCAGATTATTCAAATCCCGAAACGAAAGAAAAACAATTGGCTTTACTTATGACTTCAAAAGATCAAAATTTATAGCAGAGGAAAGACAGATTTCAGTAAACCAAACAATCCCGGGCTAGATAAAAATAAAAGGAGGGTCCCAAAAGTTTCAAGAATTTGGGAAAAGGTTGCAGCTGCAACAATTGGCGACTACTTGGTGAACATAGATCTCTGGACACTTTCTTCTTTGAGCAACAGACTGTTTTGATAATACCAACATGCTGCATTCTTCTAGATGTTTGGATTTCCTAAATGGCAGATGTATGTACTTTTAATCATTGATGATAGTCCAATTTAGGGAAAATGGAAACTAAGATTTCAAAGTCTAGATAACTCTTTTTAGGCCAGGGATATGAGTTTCATTTTTTACCTCTGTCTTCGGGTAGCTCCCAGCTTGGACACCACAGGATTGTAACATATGGTAAACAGAAATATTCGTTTGTTCCTCATTCCCATGCCATTTTGCACTTTTGTGCTTTTGGACTTTTGTCCTTTCTTTTGAGTCCTCCTCTTTGCCTTTTTTCTGAAATTTTATTCCAGCTCCTCTATCCATAGTGTCCTTTTGTGTGAGAGATGTATTTAATTTTCAGCTCACAGATGGAAAAGAACTTTGGCAATCTTGTACTAATATGGTTCAGTACTTTGTTTTGATACATATTGCTTTCTTAGGAGATTTTGACTCTTATTTGCCTTTTGGCTTTCAATTCTTGGCATGGGATCATTTAAATATAATATACTGTTTACCATGCTTCCTCTCCATGGGTCTTTTGCTGTCACCCCCTAAGACATTTTTAATGTGAGATGGATGGAGCATCGAAATAGTATTCCAGACCTTTTGATCCTCAGTTATTTTACAAGGATTAAGTAGGACTTCAATGTGTTCATAGCCATTTAGGAAAACTGCTAAACTAGAAGAAGAATTTTCAAATAAATCAATAGTACACAGTCTTATAATCAAGGATTTTAGTTAATCCAGAATTCTGATGAACTCCATGCAACCAAAAGTTGTGCTTTTTTATTAAAATCAATTAAACCCTAATAAACCAAAATAAACAAATCAAAACAAAACAAAGCAATCAGTTTATTTATGTACAAGATAACCAAGAAATAAAAATCAGGACAAATAAAGTTTGAGAACTAAATCATTATCTGGTAAGTTCTCTTCCCACCCCTGTAAATCTAGCAACTTGTGAGTTGAGGGGCTAAGATTGGCTACAATTTGAAAAGGCCTACCCATTATCTAGTTCTACCGAACTTGAATTAAAAACTACATCTGAAACTAAATCTACTATTTTATAGTCAATTTCATCAGGTCGTGAAAATTGAAGGAGATCGGGCTGGGTGTTTGGTGTACTGTGGCTTCTTTAGCTTGGTAATTTCTCGGTTCCAATTCAATGAATTAATTTCCCAACACAGAATTCATTGGTTCATTTTTTCGCTCCAACTGAGTAACATTGTACTTCATTTGAGGCTCTCTTGATATTTTTATCTGATTGGGACTTCCCTTATGAGGCAACCATAGATGTGACCAATCTGATGCGAAGTATCCATCTAGCCTTGTAGACCAGTCTCGACTCAAAACAAGTCCATAAACATCAGATATGTCTGCTACTACAATATCGATGTATTGACATACCTTCTCATTTGCAGATAAGCGAATTAGAACATCTTCCATTTCTCCTATTACTTTCACAGCTGTCCTGTCTAATTGAATAACTTGCCAAGTGGATGGTTTAGGTTGTCCATTAATTCTCTTGCAGACTGAAAGTGGCATAACATTGATTGATGCCCCTGAGTCTACTAAACAGTTGTGCACATTATAGTTGAAAATCTCAAAAGTTAGGAGAAATGGTGGGGTTTTAAACTTAGACTTACCTCCCACACTTGCTTCACCAACTTCTTCTTCAGGTTGGTTGTCAGCGGGAAGCTCTTCTTCTGGTACTTCAAATGCTTTTAACAATTTTTCTTTCTGCTAAGGTACATTACACATTTCAAATAATGAGATATTTGCCTTAGCCTTTTTAATGTCTTCCACAATATCATACCCCATCTCAGGTGCTTTGAGATTCTTCTTGACATTATCAACCTTGTCTTCAATAGGCTTAACAGGCATGTTAATTTTCTTAGGATCTTGACTTGAAATGGTAAATTCAGGTATTTTAACAGGCATGTTAATTTTCTTAGGATCTTGACTTGAAATGGTAAATTCAGGTATTTTATCAGTTGTAGTGTTCTTCTGTATCTTCTTCATATTTTCTTGAAGTTTCTTGATCTTCGGAAGTATTGACTTGTCTTCTTTTAACAAACTCTGACTTCTTGTTGTCACATTGGTTTTTGATGTTTCCTCTTGTTTCAGAGAACCTTCCTCTTTTGGATCAAACATTGAGACACAGTCCCATAAAACCAGAGTATCCTCCTCTTGTTTTTCTGTGGATTGATTGTCCTTTTCTTCCTCCTTATCAGTTTCTGTTAGTTTGGAGTCCAATAACTGATTCATTACCAACGTCATAGAATTTATCCAATGGGGCAATTCTTCTCAGAATGAGGCTGTTGATGAAAGGTGCAAAAATTATCCATGCCTACATCAGTTGAATTCATTGGTGCAGGACTGTGTGGAGGAGGTTTGGGTTGATTGTTGTCCTCCCTCTTTTTATACTAAGGTTTATATGATTCGTAAGCTTCCTTTTCTAGATCTATCACTCTGTTGGATAGCTTCTGCATCATCTTCAACATCCCTTCATAATCCTGTGATCGCTCATCCTTGGGCTTAGTCAGTGATACAGGTTTTTTACCTCCAAAAGTTTTTTCTTTCGACTGCAGAGGATAATTTTCTATGCTCTCCATCTCAGCCTCTACCCTCTCAGCTTCTTCATAAGTTTCTGATAACATAGGTTTGACTGATATCTTGGCAAACATGGCCAAGTTAGGCCCTAGAGCTGAAGTATAGTATTCAATCAGAGCTTTTTCAGATGGCTTATTAGTTGCAGTAAAATTTTTTAGGTAAGCAACAAATCTTTGAGTGAAATTATGCACTTTTTCCTTCTTTTCTTTCTTTAAAGCGCATAACCCTTTCATTAAAGCTGCATGAGTTTTCTCGACTGCATATTTACTTCTAAATATTCTCTCAAATGTGTCCCAGTCTGTGATTGAATTTGCAGGAAGGGCAAAATACCATGAGGCTGCTGTTCTTTTCAGGGTGTGTGGAAACAATCTACATACTACATCTTCATGTTGTCCTGTTCGTAGTCCTTCTATAGCCAAGTAAAAACTTTGTAAATGATCATCTACCAAAACTCCTTCACCTGGTTCAAACTTGGGTAACATCTTGTCAAAAGCTTGAGGCAAATCATGCAAGGGAGGTGTCAAATTTAAAGGTGACCTAGCTTTTCAAGCAGGCGGTGGAGGTGGCTGATTTGCATTTACATGAGCCATGATTCTGAGTGGAGAATGAGGTGGTGACTGAACAGGGGTTCGACAAGGTGAACAGTAAGGTGAATCTGGGTCTAATTGATTCAAAGGTTGGTCAACTTCCTGTAAGGCTGCTTCTACCAGTTCTTCAAGATCTTCTACCAACACCGAGTCTTCTAATTTAGGGCGATCTTTCTTTTGATACTCTCTTCTAGGTAAGACAGAAATGATAGGTAATCCTCCAATCTTTTTCGCATATGCCCTAGTAATTCTTCTTAAATCATCAACCACTTCGTTATCTACAGGATACAGATACCCTTTCTCTTTATCTTCAGGAGTGGATTTGTGAAACAAACTACTTTCAAAACTGTCACCGGTGGAGTAATTTCGAGGAAATGAGTTTCCTCGGCCGGCCATGCACTGGTTCAAGCCCTCCTTCTAGCGCCAAAAACTGTTGAGGCCTGGAAAATCGCAGGTAACAACAGTTAGGGATTCTCCCCAATAAACGTTCCCAACTAGCTTGCTACTGTTTGGTATGGGGAATTCGTCCGGTTTACGTTTCGGCTATCGTAGGTCAAGTAACAAATTAAAAGGTTTTATCGGTTACGGCCGGATCCATCGTGTATATTTTTAGTTTTTTGTGTTTAAGTTATGATGTGCAAGTGCCTATCTAAAAATGCAAATTGATAGAGATAACGAGTAGTTTCGCAATGAGATGCGCAGGTTCTTACCTCTCGTCTTAACTCTCTCGCATCTAAATCACACATAGCAAGAAACTAAATTTAACTAACTAACCTATCCATAGGGAGCAAAATTATCAGTTATCAATGAGTAATGTATTTCTGCGCATGCATTAAGAAAAATTACAGATAGCTGTTACTTATTTCAGAACACATGAACATTAATAGAAATATGAACAACAAGATAGCTTATTGTTTATGACAACATTCATTACTCATAGTGGAAATTTCATAGAATAAACTAGAGTGCATTCATAACATGAAAAAAGATTCAATGAGTTAGAACGATCTCACAGTTAATGGACATAAGCTGAAAACGAAATAGTTCACATTCAATTGATCCATAGAAAAGCATTTGAAACATTCCACCAAAATTTCTCCGGCAGAAACTTGTAATTTTTTTATTGTAAAAGGAAGTAGTTTTTCTTACAATATACTCTCACAAGTGGCCTGCAAAAGAAGTCCCCCCTCTCTACATGTAAAATCTCCTTTATTTATACAAAAAAGCAAAACCTTTGGGCTGCCCCTCGATGACCTTTGGGCTTCCTCAACCTTTCAGTTCCAAAATTGTCTTGTAGTATGTGTTCATAATTTATACAATATGTTACATTTTAAATTAAAATTTAAGAGCACTTTATGAAGAGGGACCAGCTTGGTCGCTGATGAACTTTTTCCAAGCCTGGGCCTCTGCTGCTATCGATCTGCTCAGTAATCTGTTGGTCTTTTTGAAATCCTGTTAATCTCAGACCCTCACTTTCTTCTTCTCTCTTCTTTATCTTTGCTTCTTCATTTATCTTTCTCTTCCTTCCTTGCTGCCTCTTCTGCAGCTCTCTTTCTTTCTTCTTCCTCATTCTTCAACCAATTCTCTGCCTCTTCTGCTTTTGTCTTTAGACATATCTTCTTTACAGCAATCACCCTGTCATAAACATAGCATGTCCTTAGACCATTGAGCTTTTACCAAAATAACAAAAAACTGTATTAGTCTATTTACCTCCTCCATATGCATTCTATAAAATAAACTATACACAGTATTAATGCATGAAAAGAAAAACGACAAGGTAAAGAAAATCCTGCAAGTTGTGCTTAAAACCCTCTAAGTCCACTGTCTGTAACCAAAATCACAATCCTGATAGAAAAGATTCCTTATCTTAATCTGGGTCGCATCTGAACTAACTCGAACTCCTTCGATAAAAGCATGAACCACATTGCCGCTACTGCTAATCTCCAAAACACTAGACTCTGTACTATGCTCCTCATCGTGGAAAACCCTAACCGGGGAAAACCATGGTTTCAAATAACAATAAAACCCAAACAACGAGGTCGTAGTGCAGTCGGCAGGAAAAAAAACTCTATCAGTGGGTGGAAGCACTAGCCATCGGGTGGATAGTTCACTAGACAGCCGCAACGACGGGCGACAAATAGACTACGGGTTCCGCGGATCATAAAACCGGTCGGCGTCGGAGACTCTTAACGCTAAGTATCGGAGCTTTAAACCTTAACATCTCCGCAGTGTCGGCGATGCCAACGACTATTATCGCGGTGATTGTGTATCGACGATCAGAACCGTTAACCACTATAGCATCAGCGAGGAAAAAACTAAACGTCGGGCATATAGTCTGATCGATAGCCACAACGGCGGACTCACAAACAACTACGGTTCCGTGACAAAATACAACCCGTTGGCGATCGAGAGTTCTAACTGCTAAAGGTCGGAACTCCAAACCTCAACGTTTCCGCAATGTCGGCAATGCAAAAGGCAAACCCTCCGATCAATGTCAAAAATCATTTCAATACCGATAAAACACATGATCGCTGATAGTCAAAACAATCAGTGTGAGAAAAATAAAACAAAAAGGAGATAAAGCGCTGATCGACGAGAAACAGGATTAATCATTAGGATGTTCATGGTTTGCCTTCCAAAACGATGGTAGCATAGAGGACTAATGCCCCAATTCCTTCATCAATAGACTTCTGAAAGCGATAAACGAAATCATCGAAAAACATTAAGTGTTCAAATAAAACGAAAGGCTTTTCGGCTGGGCGACGGAAATATTAGTTCATTCAACCTCCGACACAGCGGAAACAAAAAGTCATCTCATCATCCGACCTCCAACAGCGATAAAAAAAATCATAAAAAATCAGACCTTAAGCTCCGAGCAATAAAACAAACTCCACAGTCTTTATGCATTAGCTAGACAACGACAGTGCTAGATTATTCAAATCCCGAAACGAAAGAAAAACAATTGGACTTCAAAATATCAAAATTTATAGCAGAGGAAAGACAGATTTCAGGAAACCAAACAATCCCAGGCTAGATAAAAATAAAAGGAGGGTCCCAAAATTTTCAAGAATTTTGGAAAAGGTTGCAGCTTCAACAGGCTGACATCTCTAGGAGAGTCTAATAACCTTAGTGCCCCCCAACTCTGGGGACTTTTCCCTCCGATCAACAAGGAGGGTTAACCTTAACTCAATTGTGGGGACTATTGCCCTTCGATCAACAAGGAGGGTTAACCTTAACTCAATTGTGGGGACTATTGCCCCGACTTACAACGGAGGGTTAACCTCAATGACTTTACATGACTTTATTATATTAATGACTCTCCCGATAGGAACATCGGGGACCAATGAAATACAATATATGAAATATACAAGTGAATACATTATGAAGTTACAAATACATCCAACACACCCTCTTAACTAGGAAGGTATTCTCTTGAGATAATACATCAGCACAAGTCTTCTTCTCTGGATCATCATCAAAAGTGGATCATCACTGGATCATCATCGAAACTGGATCATCATCAAAGCTGGATCATCACTGGATCATCACTGGATCATCATCATCATTGCTTCCGCTATCTCGATCAAGTGGTGCTGTCTCTCAATTCTACTCGTCATAGGAAGTTCTACAGAGCCAGCCCTTTTTCATGATGGTTGTAGGCCTAGCCTCCATGTAGGTCTTCTTCTTCTTCAGCATTTACATCTGACCATGGGAGGCCCATCCTGCCACCATGTCGGAAAGGCCTGCCCATCACTTATATCTAACCATGGGAGGCCCATCCTGCCACCATGTCAGAATGGCACACCCAACACTCACATCTGACCTCATCATGTCAGAAAGGCTCGTCCATCACTCACATCTGACCACATCATGTCAGAAAGGCCTAGCACTTACATCTGACCTCATCATGTCAGAAGGGCTCGTCCAACACTCACATTCGACCACATCATGTCAGAAAGGCCTAACACTCACATCTGACCTCATCATGTCAGAAAGGCTCGTCCAACACTCACATCTGCCCACATTATGTCAGAAAGGCCCAACACTCACAGTGACCTCATCATGTCGGAAAGGCTCAACACTTACATCCAATCATGGGAGGCCCAGCCGTCCACCATGTTCGAAAGGCTCTGCACTTACATCCGACCATGGGAGGCCCAACTTGCCACCATGTCGGAAAGGCTCTGCACTTACATCTGACCATGGGAGGCCCAGCCTGCCACCATGTCAGAAAGGCTTTGCACTTACATTTGACCATGGGAGGAACCAATCCTACCATGTCAGAAAGATTCTCGAACTCATCTCTTCCCTTTGGAGGGAACCTCGATCTGGAAAACACCAAGTTTCTCCCTGGAGTACTCAAACTTCACTCTAGCCATTTCTAGCATAGAATCACATCAGGGCTGATTACGTGCAAGGATAACCTCGAGCTTCGCCAGGACCAATTACATTCGAGGACAACCTACATGACTGTTTTACGTCTAAGCCACCTATGAGCTTCGCCAGGATTTTATGCTTTTAGACAACCTATCTCATCGGCTATGCTAGAACTCCCTCTTTCGAGAGATCTCGATCTGTATCACATAATGGAGCTTCACTGCTCCTCTCTGCATCATACACAAATGCAAGTTAGATCAATCAAATCAAATAGTAGTTTTTAAAAGAAACATACTACCTCCCAAATAGCCGAGTAAGTGGCAACATATTTTGCCTCGGCTGTACTCAGTGCCATGCAGGACTCCTTCCTGCTAAACCAAGAGATCACACTTGATCCCATACTAAAGCAGCACCCCGAAGTGCTCTTCCTATCAATGGCACTACCTGCCAATCCGAATCCACATACTTCAAGGTTAATCTTCTGATTTGCCTCATACTTGAGCCCATAATTAATTGTACCCTTTAGGTACTTCAGAATATGCTTTACAGCAATCAAAACTCAACGTGTTCACATCAAAGCAAATATCTGGTCTTGTATCCGTCAGGTAAATCAATGAACCAATCATCTGACGATACATCGTGGCATCAACCGACTTTGATGAAGCAACACTCAATAGCTTCAGGTTCGATGCCATAGGTGTGGTCATGGCCTTGCAGTCCATCATCTTGAACCTCTCCAGGATCTCTACTGCATACTTCCCTTGTCCCAGGGAAATTCCATCTGCATTCTGCCACACCTCCATGCCTAGAAAGTAGTGCATCATATCCAAGTCCTTCATCTCGAACTCGGCAACAAGTCTCCTTCTTGCAACTTTAATGAGTTCCTCTTTTTTGTCAGGAACAAGGCATCGACATATAACAGGAGCATCACTGGTCTTCTGCCTTCAATTTTGAAGTAAAGATTGGAATCTGCTTTACTCTCAGTAAAGCCTAGAGTCATCAGTAAGCTGTCCATCTTGTCGCATCATGTCGAACCTCAAAGATCTTCTGCAGTCACTCCCTCTGAAGCGGAGCACCATTCTCCCTCTTCCTTTCGTATTCTATGTATTGAAACATTCTGTACTGTAGTGACAAGTAGCTTCCTCTACTACTAATATTTTATGTATCCATCTAGGGTCACTGGATACCAAGATCTTCTATCTTGAACCTTTTCAAAAGTTCTTCTCGCACCCATCTGTGAGCTTGTCATCCTCTATAGGCTTTCATCTTCAACCTTGTAGCAAAGGTTAAGATCTTCATCACTCTAGGTGATCTTCAAGCTCCTCATGTATGTGTTATTCCATGGGTGCCTTCTGAGCTCTTACAAGGCCTTCTTTAATTTACACACGAGTCTGCCTGTCACGTGTCTTCACTTCCAGTGGCTGCAAATGTCTCTATGTAGTCTGTGCCTTCTTTCCATGAGAAGCCTCATGCTACGAATCTTGCCTTGTATCCCACGATGTTGCCATCTACTGCATGCTAGATCTTGCAGATCCATATGGAAGATACTACAGACTTCCCTTCAGGTCTTCGACATTGCATTCTAGTCACTATTCTTCATTTTGGATTATTAGAGTGAATCTTGAACCGTCGTCACTTGTTCTTTAGAACAAGTCTCATCCTTCTTTTCTTGTAGGCGATTGTACATGATCTTTCCTACAAGTCAAATGCACCAGTCGTATGATTAGAAACATTTCATAATGCATATTCATAATGGTAAATTCTTATGCATAAAGATATAATCATGCAACTATTTTATCCAATACAACATTCATCCATATCTCACAGAAACTTTTTAGATGCCTTCCATCTCTACCAAGACATCATTGAGATTGTGCACTAATCCAATATGTCAGCAAAGAGGTTTCATTCTAGATAAGTAGCAATGGAGAGTTGTATAGCATCATGAGCTACTTACCCATCACATGCATATTAGTAGTATACTGTCATTAATGCAAACATTCTATCATGCATAACACATCAACTGAATATAAACAAATGCATAACAAAATAATATCATGAAATGAAAATTGAATACTTATCTTTATTCGTTTCGTGCATAGACTCCTCCTTTCAGCTTCATCATCTTCTTCATTCATAAAAGCATCATTTCTTATTCAAATGCTCAATATGGATAAGAGGCTCTTTAAGAATTGAGTTCTTCATAATCCTCATCGCTTGAGGGATCTTCTTTGAATCGCGAGTGCTTAATCTTCAGTTGCTCCCATCTTCTCTTCTCTTATTATGGGTCGAGCTTCATCAAGTGTGTGCTCTTCCTAGAGTCTGCTGAAATTAATCACTTCCTTCT
Source organism: Pseudotsuga menziesii (assembly GCA_001517045.1). Lineage (NCBI taxonomy): Eukaryota > Viridiplantae > Streptophyta > Pinopsida > Pinales > Pinaceae > Pseudotsuga > Pseudotsuga menziesii. Next base: position 259,576 of record LPNX010446785.1, read on the forward strand.
GGCACACATTCCTCGAATGAATGAATCCCATGATCCTAGGAGGCCATTCAAGGTGGTTATCACAACTTCTGCATTCTCCACTTCTTCTTCTACCGCTTCAAGTTGTTCTTAGATTTGAGAGACCCTTGTAAAGTATGACTGTATGGTCTCTGCATTCTGGATCTTCACATTCTTCAACTATTTTCTCAAAGTCATCTTCCGATTTATGTTCTTCCCTTCAAATAGCTTGGTCAAGGAATCAGACATCTCTTTAGGTGTCTATAGGGAAGACACTTGTGGTAATAAATTGATCCTTGATTGAATCAGCAATGATCTTCTTGGCCTTGACCAAGTTCTTGTGTAAGGCTTTAGCCTCATCTCCCTCTGGAACTGGAACCTCTCCACTTATGTAGATGTCCAATTCGTTTCCTTCAAGAACTAGTGAGATCCTGTACTTCCATGCTTGGAAGTTGTCAGCTTCACTAAGCTTGTCATCAAGCTGGTGTGATTAGTCATTTTGAAATGAGAACTTCAAATGTAAACAGAAAAATATTAGATCTTACCGATTTGAGGTGTCCGTCCTGTTTCCAGATCTGGCTGATCTAGGGTTTGTCAGAGAAACCATAATTTTCAAAACTTGGAATCTTTCAGATCTGATTGGATAGAAAGATGGACCTCTTCAAGGTGAGCTATCAAATGTACTCCTTTTCTGAAAACAGTGTAGAGAAGCTCTCGGAACAAGAAGCCCTAGTTTTCCAATTTCCTCTATAGAAATCCTTGATATTGTTTCTGCGGTATCTCCGAAAGTACTGCTCCTCTGTGTTTGAAATTTCTTATTGATGTAGCCTCGCCTGTCCTCTTTCCAACACCACAGGTTTTCCTAGAATTGGTTTCACCAGTTGGGACTTATGAGAGTTTTCCCATGGTGATTTATTTCAAGACTTTTTAGCATAGCGAACTTGTACGGATTGCCACGTGTCACTATTTCACCTTCAGGGTCTGAAACTTTTACCACAGAAAGTACAGTCCGTGCCCTATCCGAAACATCTTGCGAAATTTCATCTGGACCTTCGTAGCTCGAGATATAGCAATTCTCCCTAGGTGTCCTGTTTAGGGATGAATCCTGGAAGAGGTAGGAACCCTGAGTTGGAGGAATCATATCTCCCAGAATATAGCGAATCTGAGGCTGAAATTTTTACACAGGGTACATCAGGATTTTTTCTTCGGCTGGTGAAAATTTCGGCCCTTGAGCCTTCTTTAATCTCGAGATATAACGAATGTACCAAAACTACCAGTTTTAGTATTTTATGGTTTTTCAGGGCCGAGGTCAAACTAGGGTTTGATTTTTCCAGAGTTTTAACAAACCAAAAATCTTGACCTTGGTCTCTAAAATTCGATTTTGATGAGGAGAGCAATCCTATGTTGGGCTCACTAAAAAATTTCTTTTTTATGAAAGCCCTAATTTCCCGCAGCAAAAACTAAAAATGCCCGGAATCAAATTCTGCTTCGACAGAAAGATGCGCCCTTCAATGGAGAGTTAGCATAGCCTCCTTTTGCTGATGGATTGTGGAGAGAGACCCAAAAAGTAAGAAGCCCTAGCTTCTGCAGATGCACAATGTCTTCTTCTCAGGTTAGCTCTTATACCATGTTAGATTTTTATCATTTAAGCAATATGATCTTGGGATCTTATCTGAGAGAATAACATGCACAACAATAATCACAAGAGACAAGAGACAAAAAGATTTTCCTAGGGGAAACCATAAAGGAGAAAACCCCGCAACTTCCTCAGAGATAGAATGAGCACCAAGGGCAGTAGTAAAACCCAAAGACAGAAAGATGATCTCCAACAGCTGTTCTCTCTCTCACTTGTGTGAGCACTGCCTCTCTCACTCATGCGCCCCAGTTGAGTGAGTGCGTATCTAAAATAGAGAGGCTCGCTCTCTATTTATACTAATTTCTGACTTGACAATTACTTACCAGGGCCGACATCTCTAGGAGAGTCTAATAACCCTAGTTCCCCCTTGGGGACTTTGCCCTTCGATCAACAAGGAGGGTTAACCTTAACTCAATTGTGGGGACTATTGCCTTGACTTACAACGGAGGGTTAACCTCAATGACTTTACATGACTTTATTATATTAATGACTCTCCTGATAGGAACATTGAGGACCAGTGAAATACAATATATGAAATATACAAGTGAATACATTCCGAAGTTACAAATACATCAACAACCGCTTTCTCTTTTCTAGGGTTGTAATCTTGGTTTGCTATCCAATTTTAAGCCCCTCTTTGTTTTTTTTTAACTTTTGCTCCCGATGTAGCTTGTGGAGCCCTAGATGTAGGTATTCCATGATGTTTGGACTCCGTAAAAGAAACCAACTTCCTTGATCCAAGTGGAAGAAAATCTGAACGGTGAAGAACAAAGTTTGTTAATCCATCTATTTGGCCCATTTTATAGCTTCGCATGCAAAAATCACTGTGTTTAAAATAAATCTGTCTTGAATAAAGTTGTCTGTTCTTGCCTAACAATCCTTGTTGCAACTCTAAGGATAAGGAAGCCAATGCCTTCGCTAAAATTTTAGGAGGGAAGATGAGGAGGGCGATGGCATCTATTGCTCAATTGAGTCCTTGGCCGCATTCTTCAGACCCTGGCCGCTCAACTCGGACATGACAATCCACCTCTACCTCCGCCCAACACCAATGATGGGGACAGTTTCGGTCCCATTGAGGTAGACAGACGACTTCTACTTCGTAACATTATCAAGGACCCTGCTCCAGGCAGCGGTGCACGACTCGTTGTATTTCTTCTTCTTCTAGCTCTTCCTCCATATAGAGTACTCTTTTGAGCTTCCTTTAGTCGTCCTTGAATGGTAGGAGAGATACTTCCAGTGCGTCTAGTTCTTTCAGTGGCCCATGACAGTCTCACCATCACCTTTTTTGCGTCATAGTTCTTGGATCATATCTCCTTCCTTGGATCAGCTCTCTTCATATCTTTCCTTGTACATTATCTTCTTCGAGACCAGCTCTTCATTTATAGAGCTAGGGTTTGATTTGAGTTATGCTTTTTATCTTTTTTAAGAGCTACTTTTACGCTCCCACTTTGTATTTTTCTCATGGTATTGCACAGTCCCATTGACCTACTTTTGTGGTCATTTGTTGGACATTAATGAACTTATCTTATCTTATCTCATCTTATCTTGATTAACACTTAGTTGTGGGAGGCCATTAAGGTACTTGATGAGAAATCGTCATTGCCCGTGCAACACAAACTATCGCAACGGTGTTCCACATTGCTTTGAAAAATTCACATGGCAACTCATCAACATTGGGGGAATTAGACAGAAACTCATCAATATTAGTGGACCATTCTTCATTGAAGTAAGAGAAGCAAAGAAAGTTCCCCATCCAGTCTATCTCTATCAAGTTTCAATCACTGTAAGCTTTCGAGGAATGACTGCACTAAACATCTTTTGATCCTCAATGACAATAACCCTGTTGGAAAGCAGATAGGGAAACAAAATGTTTTGGATCGTAACCCTAACATATCCTTAATCTTTGAAGAGTCCTTTTCCATGGAGCCATCATCCCTTCATAATCCCAGGACTGTCTTAGAAGAGACCTTACACTTCAAATAATGAAAGTGGAATTTGGAACCCACTTAACCTTCATGAATTCACTGTAGCTGTGCCTGAACTCTAGCCCCCTACTGGCAATGTAGTCCACTTTGCACAAGTTACATAATGTTTCTTTAACTTGTCTTGGTTGGAGCTTGTACTTATGAGTTGTACTTTTTCCTGCTATTATTTTCATTTTTATGTCTTTGTCTCCATTATTGCCAGTACATTATCTGTTGTAGTATTCTTTCTTTTCTTGATCAGATTTTTTTTTCTGGAAGGGTATACTTCTATGTTTAGTTATATTCCATTTCTTTGTAAATTGTGGTATTTTAGGCATATATGCTGGCACACCTTTTCCTGGATTTTTTTGGTACCATTGGGGTTCATTATTAATTCCGATGAACAATCTTTTTCTCATCTAACATTCCTATCTTACTCTGGTTAAGCTGCATTAGATAATTCCTGTTTTTTTAATTGAATTTGACGTTCTTATTAAAAATGGGAAGTGACTCAGTTAATGTTGAGCCTGCTGTTTCTTAAGCTTGTTATATATTGATGTCTGTAATTTGCGCTCTCGAAACTTTCAGCTATGCTGAAGAATTCATATGGTTCCGAAAGCAGTTAGTTTGCTCATCCACTGAGGCACTGTATACCATATGACAGAACTTTGGATTACAAGGATTACATCAGTTTTCTTGTGCGTACTGTCTGGGTCTGTTACCTTTAAGAGTGGGATCTAGCAATGTTGTCCACTTCTTTGACTTCACAAATCCAGATATCTGAAACCGTGATTGAGGACCGCTTTGGATTGGAACATGGAAGTGAAGACTGGTATAGTTCATTAGACATGCATTACCAGTGGCTACTCCAATACAGATTAAGCCCTTTTTTTTGTAGATGGGGTGACAACATGCGCGTTCTGACATACACCTGTCCCTGGCCTGGTAATAGTGATGAAGAGTTTGTTGATTGTGCAATTTGTTATTAATTTTGCATTTAAAGATAATTTGGTATCAGCCTTGATTTTGGTTGCTAATTTAAAAATTTACCATAATGTTTGTTTTTTTCTCCTTATTGCTAGCTGATCATCCAAAATCAGAAGAATATTATTCTGATCCAAGATTGTCAGTTTATGCTGTACCCTATGCACCTATTTTGTCAAGGTACTTCTTGCACTGCAGCAATTTTGGGTGTCTTTTTATTTCCAACAATGCCATTTTTTAGTTCAAACAGCCACCATTGACATTGCTTTCCTGACATTACAGTACGGATGCAGCAAAAGATATATTGAAGAAAGAAGTTGAAATTTTGAAGACAAAACCTCATTGGAATAAGTCGTACTTTTATTTGTGGGATGAGGTATAGTCTGAAATAATTAAAATCTATTAATTTATGCTTATGTATTTTAGCTAGTTATATGTAATGGCTTTCTATGGCAATTACTGATATTGTCATGCATATTGGTTCTTTTTTGACATGAACCTATTAATTCTTTGAGGTGCTGAGGATGCTATGTAATGATAAGTGCCCTATAACTCTGATTCTGACATTTAATTATTTCAGCCTTTAAACTTGGAGCAGTATGATATGATTCGTCGCATGTCTGCCGAAATAAGGGCAATTGCTCCAGATGCCCGTGTTTTAACATCTTATTATTGTGGTAAGTTGATTTCGTTAAAAGAGGAGTTGCAGTTGCACATTGAAGTTCTAAATGTTGCTAGTCTTGGGATGTTTGTTGCCTATTTCATTTCATAACTGTAGGGTATTTTAAATAGTAACCCTTTCGAACAAAACTGAGTACTAATAGTACTCTTAACACAGTATATTTTCCCATAAATACATTGTACTGTAAATCATTATAATTACATGATAATAATTAAAATAATACTATAACAATTCATTGAAAACAAAATCAAATAGGAAGAAATGGCTTATTGCCTTTAGAANTTACATTGTTTGCTTGAATTTGCTTTTTTACAGTTTAGTTCGTAGATTTTACAAAAACTAGTACAAACCTCCCACTTGATATGTAGAAAACCAGACTTCTGTTCACACACAGACACTGTGAATTTCCATCAAACACTCATGCACCTCTGATACCAGACTTCAGCAGTATGCTAAAATTAAGTACTTATTTCAAGCATTAAATGTAAAGGTACTGTAGACTGATATACTGTACAAAAAGGACATTTTTTTTGCAGCGGAAAAACACTTAAAACAGTAGACTGTAAATTTAGATCAGACACAGGGGAGCAGTATAAGTGTTCACCAAAATGCCCCCGACTCGCCGGAATCTGGCAGAGAATATTTTGCTGAAACAACGATTTCGACGTTTTAAATTACAATTTGGGCAGTCTGGGTCGTTTTGAAATAGGCCATTTCGTACAGATCAACTAAATCTAATCGCAGAAATTTTTTAATTGAAAAAATAACACTTTACGTTAAAAATCCAAACCGGTTTCTATACAAAATTCGCCGGCAAAGTGGGGCGTTTTGGTGAACGTTTATCCTACGCGAGACACAGGGTTTGATCAAAGTCAAACAGACCCCGGAAAAACGGACATCAAAAACCCCTATGGGGAAAACCAGTTTCAAGAGAGTTTATTATGGAGTATCTCAGAAGCAAATAATACAAGGTTATATACCAACAGAAGAACACTATATGTCACTTCCTTTCATTCAGGAAGATTTCCAGATAGCCAAACAACAAGTACGGCCTTCACATCTGGCAACATACAGTCAGAAAATATCATTCATGTACATGCAGAAATACAGTACAGAATTTCTGTACCTTTTGTACCAGTAGTACAACCTCTAAACTCAGCAAACTCTCCCTTGGGAAATGTGCCAGAAATCAGCCTCGATTTCTGTGCCTGAACTGTACAGTACAGCCTCCAAATATCACTATACAGACGCCTGTAAGATCTGCTTTAAGAATGCTGCTGCTGCCTTGGTATTTGTGCCCTTCTTTTCTCAAGAAGAGTGCCACTAGACTTGGACTGCATGCCACCTTCCAGCTGTCTTCTTCTTCCAGGGAGTGTGTGCCCTCTTAGCTGTCCTCTCCCTCCTTGGAATGCATGCCAGTTAAGCAGTCTTACCAATCATTGCTCCTTTTCTAAAACTCTCTCTTGAAATTTGAGCCCCTTGCTCTCCTCTCCAAAAGCTTCTTGGAACGCGTGTCTCTCACTCCAACTTATCTTGGATGAGTAAAAATGAAGTCTTATGCTCTTTTATTATTCTCATTAGGGTAATTGCCAGGGCTTTTCATCTTCTAGGGCTGGCTTCCAAGATCAACGCACGATTTAATCTCAAGCTCACTTAAATCACTTAAGTGAACTATATAAAATTAAAAAAGTCACTTTCACCTTAAATTAATAAAAAGTGCACTTTATATCCAAAGTCACTTTATAAAGTATGAGTCACTTTAATAAAGTACATCTCACTTTTAAAATACAAATTCACACCATAAAGTATTTTAATAAATACACTTAATAAAGTCACTTCATATCATTTAATGAGACTCCATCATTGAACCCCTTCACCTAAGCACCTAATGCAGAAGTACCTCTGAGCTACCAAAAACTAACACTCCCTCTTGGCAAGGGAGGTACTGCTGGCATCTCCTCCACCTGGTTCTGTCTTTAACCTCTGCTATCTAATCACTGAAGCTGCTCCCTTTGAAACTGAAGGTTCCTCGACCTGCTTTGGATCATGTGTTGGAGATCTGTGCCAATCCACTCTGATTTGAGAGTTCTGCTCACTCTTCTGCTCGTCCTCAAGAGTCATCTCATACCAGCTCGGTCTCCTCATAGAGATGGAAGAATCGTCTCCACTGGATTCTGCCACTGAGTCTGATCTCCCACCAGACTCCCCATCCATAGATGACACAATACTTGGAAAGTCCCGCTGCCTTTGATGCCTAACATTCTTGCTGCACCAATGCCCTCCCTCGATGGATACATAATAACATGTCCTTACAAGTGAAGGATCACATATCCATCATCCTCCAAAGTTGACACTGAGAGCAAGTTCTTTTTCAGCTTTGGAACAAGCAAGCTGCACCACTCTACCAACCTCCAGGTCCTCTAGACTCGAGTTGGAATAGAACACTTCCAACTCCTACGACATGGCTGTCGGCCTCTATAAGTATAACTCTGTCTACATCTGTCAACTCCAGAAACATTGCTCGTGTTCTCGTCATATGGCATGTTGCTCCATCATCTATGTACCACCCTCCGGTGTCCGAACACTTAGCTGCATTGCTGCCTGAAAGAACTAAGACAAGCGATAATTCTTTCTCAAATTTCTTCGCATACTTTGCCACTTTAGTTGAAGCAGCACCCTTGGTCTCTTCTTTCTTCTTGCCCTTCTTCCTATTGGGACACTGGCCTGCATAGTGGCCATAGCTCTGACAAGCAAAGCATCTCACTTCGCTCATGTCCTTCTCGGACTTAATTCCGCTACTCGAACCCTTCTTCTTCTTGCCCTTTGCTGAAAGTGTCACATTTAGATCAACAGTGCCATGCTCTGTCTTCTCCTGAGACCCTTCTCGGATCTCCTCGAGTGAAGTTGTCATAATCTTTCTCAAGAGGGAAAGTTTCGCCTTCCAACCATGCATTTCACGAACACATCCCATTCCTTAGTGAATCCCTTCAGGACTATCCGCACTAGCTCAGGATCGGGAATCACCTCGCCAGCTGCGCTCAACTCATCTTTCACTTGTTTGAGCCTAGTGAGGTAAGAGGCTGCATTTTCACCTTTCACCATCTTTGTGTTGTGAAGCTTATCCTTCAAAACCATTTTGTGATTCTCGTTATTGTTTTCATACAAACTCTTCAAAGTGTCCCACATTTCCTTGGCTGTTTATTTCTCATCCAAATGTGGGATGAGGTTATCCTTTACCCCATTTAGAAGTATTCTGTGGGTTCTAGCGTTTTTCACCTCATGCATGTCAAGGGCAATGGGATCAACAGGAGGTACCACAGTGGTACTGACGAACAACCATATCTTGTTCTCCTTGAGAACAACAGTCATCCGGGCTTTCTGCTATAAATAGTTGGAGATTCCCTCCAACCAGTCTTCATACTGAATATAAGAAGTCATTTCCCCCTTCTACTCTTTTTCCAATCACAAGACCAAGTCAAATCTGCTAACCTGTGCCAAAACACACCTCACAGCTGTACCAATCAGCAAGTCACTTGCATACACAACTGCTTACAAACCTCTGCCACTCTTAGAGCAAACCTGGCTCTGATACCATGTAGAAAATCAAACTTATGTTCACAACTTCACAAACAGACACTGTGAACTTCCCCTAAACACCTCATGCACCTCTAATATCAGACTTAAACAATAAGCTAAAATTAAGTACTTATCTCGAGCATTAAATTTTAAGGTACCGTAGACTAATATACTGTACAAAAAGGCAATGTTCCCCCAAGTTTCTGGGACGCAAAAGTGTGGGAGCTGGGAAACGCACGGTGGGGATGTGTGGAGACCATCCCCAAATTTTAGGGAAATTCGAGGGGGACGGGGGGGTGTCGAGGTCATACAAATTATACAAATATAGATAAATTATAAAATTATAAATGCTAGATAATAAATATCATAAATCCTAACAATGTAATTTAAAATTTAAAAACTAGCAATTTAATCTAACAATGTAAATTAATCTAATAAGAACGTTACACAAGTGACAATTCAATGATTCATCATGAACATTTTCAAATTGTACAATTTGTCAATTCAATCTTGATATTCATATTTCAAATTTGATATTTTAATTTCAGCCATTCTAATTGAAAAATTTAATCAATGATATAATATATTGCATGCAAATAGTAAATAATAAATATTAAAATTTTAAATACCAAGTTTGAAACATAAATAGAGACTGAAACAGTGAAGCATCAATAGTCAATTAAGATTGCCCAAAGAGTAAAAAATATCCATAGGAAAGAGTCAAAGTCTCGGTCATTAGTGATCATCGATCAATATTTAGAGTTAAGAGTAAAACTAACAAGTAACAATAGACACTGATAACTAAAAGTAGCTGAAAGAAATCATAACAAAACAAGCATCAAGGATTCAACTCCATTGATTGGTCCTCTGCATCCATCTACTGCATGAAGGCATTAGGACCATCGATGGGAATGTCATCATTTGAGTCTGAGTCACTCTTAGGAGAAACCATTGCACACCAACCAAATCATGTTGCATCTCATCTAACCTCGTCTCTCTGTGCATCGTCCTCTGAATCCACATCCCATCGTACAACAAGTACCATCCAATACTCTGGTGTCTTCCTGTGTGCAAGACAAAGGGCACTGTGCATTGCAACTAGCTTCTCAGCTCTCCTAGAGGTAAGTCTATTCCTCTTGATAGAGTGAATGAAGCTATAGGTGGACTAATTCCTCTCAGCTGCTGATGAACTAGCAATCTAAGACAACAAACGAATAGCAAGATGTTTGATCTCTGGAGCCTTATCCGCATGCATGTCCCACCAACCAATGGGGTCATCTTGGCTAATGGCATCAGGCTTGTTGGAGGGACCTTTGAGACCTGCAAACTGAGTCCACTGTCTTCGAATTGTTTGCCCCTCCTCTTCACTCTACATCTTTGTAATGGCAGTTCGAAACCCTTCTTGATCTCTAGGTCTTGAATGGAGCAATTCTACCAGGCCTAGAAGTGTACCATTTTGGGTTTAGTGCATAAGCTGCCATGTGCAAAGGTGTGTTCATTCGATCCCACCTACGCTGAATAATGGGTCGATTTTGGTTCGTGTAGAACTCCAAGGAGGGCTTTTTCTGACGAATAGCTTCCCTTACCTTACCCAACATGCTGTCAAAAGTCTCATAGATTTCTCCAAGACTAGGAGAATCGGTGTCAGTGTAGCAAATGACTTCAACTATAGGGCACAAGAATGAGACCAAATAACTACAATCTACCCACCAATCGTTATCTAATATCTGAAGCTTGATCCTCTTCCCCTTCTTTGTCCACTTGTTCTAATCTGGAGTCACAACCATGGCCTGCAATACTGGCTGTATCTCCAACATTCTCTCCAATAAGTGAAAATAGTTGGCATATCTAGTATGTGTGGGCTTAAGGAATTCCTTCCTCGAGTGAGACCTATAAATGGCCAAGGACATGTGGTGGTTGCAGATAAACTTCTGCACATCCCTTGCAGTTGATACCAAGGTGGATACCCAATCAATTTTTTCAATGTCTTTCATGGCATTGTTGAGAGCATGCACACAACAAGGGGTCCAAAATATATGCCTATACCTGCTCTAAACTAGTAAACCAACTGATCTGCACACTGCTGCTGCATCTGTCACAGACTCACAACATGCACAACATTTTTAAGCCCAACCTCCTCTATAGCATCCCGAAGAAGCTCAAATTGAAACGCTGAATCTGTTCTTTCTAGAACAATCAATAGCTCTAAGAAAGAATTGCCCATCTATGCATGTAACTATGATGTTAATAAGTGGACGTTTGGTGATGTCTGTCCACCCATTCATAACAATAGAGCAACCTGACCTCACCCATACCTCTTTCATCTGCTCTTTCTACACATTAATATTGAACACCTGCGTCTCAAAATCACTGTCCTCACCTTGTACTCACCGGGGGCACATATGAGGGTCCTGATGATGCAATAGAACGAACCATCTCCTTATAATAAGGAGAACGAGTAACATGGAAAGGAATGCCATTGGCAAATCATTTGTACAATCACGGTTAAGCTTGCCATACATCTTTGTAATGGTTGGTCCTATATCACAAGAATGAAAAATCTTCCTTTTTGACGAAGATGTCTCAATAGGAGGTGGAGGCATACAAGTATATGGGTTAGCTTTCTTTTTAGAACTTGCATTGTGATATTCATTTGATGTTATATTTTGGCTAGAGAATGTGCCGTTAGCATCTTGCTGCCATTTGCAACTTCATAAGCTCATTTATTTGCAACAAGGTTAGCTTCGCACACACAAAAACCCCTTTGCCACCAATGCTCAAAAGGTGTTGTCTAACCTGACTATAACTCCCAACCCAAGGATGGCCACAAAGATTGCATACCCAATGACGTGATCCGCCACCACTTTTCTTGCCTTTTTGGTTGTTTGAGGGAGCATCTACTATGTAGTATGCTTGCATATAGGAAAAGTGGTTTCTTGGGATCAAGTGTCCCTTTTGCATATTGAGCCAATGATTTTGATGGGTTTAGATTGGCATTCCCTTTTCCTTTATTTTGACTTGACCTGGGTGATGAGGGATTTTCACTCCCACTTCCAATATCTGTCCAAAGTCCAACACTAGAGTTACCATTTGTCTGAAAACCATATTCAGTGTCACTGTCATTGTTGTCACTACTGTTGCAATTGCTAGAGTTTCTCATATTGCTGGTTTGAAAATTGAAACTGCTAGGTGTAGTTTGATTTTTCAATTTTGGCAACCTGCTGCAACAAAGTATTTATATTTTATTGTTTTTTCTTTTAAATTTCATGAATTTTAAAATTTAAAAACTTAAATAATAAAAATAAAACTTAAATTTTTAACATTAACAATTGAATTTCAAGAAAATTAACCAACAATTTTTAAATTTAAAGTCTGAAATAAATTTTTAAATTTGCATATGAAGTAAAATTATAGAGAAACAATTAAAATTAAAAAAAATTAAATTTAAAAATAAAAAAAATATTAAAAATTTAAATTGCAGGCCTTACCTTAATAGAAGGCCGACTGCAGTCTTTCAAAGTTCACAACTTCACAACCTCTTCTCCTTCAGCAACGACCTCCCTGTGGTCGAGTCTTCTCCCTTCAGCGGCGACCTCTCTGCTGTCTGTAGTCAAGTCTTCCTTCTGATGAGGTTTAATTTCTCTGCTCCTGCGACCTTTCCTTCTTCCTTCAACGACGGGCCTCTATGGGCTTTCAACTCTCGAGTCTCAACTCTACGAGTCTACACCAGCAGGCTCGGGCTTTCCGTGTTCAAGCTCTAGAGTCTACACTGTATAGACTCTACAGTCTATGCCTGCGGGCTTTCTCACTGTCTCAGCGATGGCAACAGGATTTCTCATTCCGTGTTCAAGCTCAGGCTCGGGCTGACTCGACGGCGACACACTAATGGCCTACGAATGGTAAGAATTGTTAAAAGGTAAGACATGTTAGGTTTTTACTTTTTTGTTGTTTTTTTTTTTAATTTTGTTTTTCTAAAAGAGTGGGAAAAATCGTGGGGGGGTGTGTGGGAGCCCCGCATTTTCGGGGAGGGGCATGTGGGTGCCCCCCACAATCGGAGAGAGTTTCAAAACTAGGAGGTGTGCCCCCATGTGCGTTTCTGTGAGTTTCGCTTTTTTGGGGGCGAAGCGAAACATTTCAGAAGGAGTCACCAGGCCCTCGGGGCATGGGGAGCGAGTCCCCGTGGAACATTGGAAAAATGACATTTTTTGTAGCGGAAAAACACTTAAAACAATGGACTGTAAATTTATATCAGACACAAGATTTGGTTAAACAGACCCTGGAAAAATCCCTATGGGGAAAACCAGTTTCAGAAGTAAATAATACATGGCTATATATCAACAACAAAAGACTGTATGTCACTTCCTTTCACTCAGGAAGATTTATAGATAGCCAAACAACAAATATGGCCTTCACATCTGGCAACTTACAGTTATAAATCATTAATGTACAGGTAGAAATACAGTTCAAAATTTCTGTACCTTTTTGTACCGGCAGTATGTACTCTGCATTAGGAAATGTGCTGGAAATCAGCCTTGGTTTTTGTGCCTGAATAAAGTACATCCTCTAGAAATCATTGTATGAATGCCTGTACGATCTGCTTTAGGAATGCTGCTGCTGCCTTGGTATTTGTGCCCTTCTTTTCTCAAGAAGAGTGCCTCTAGTATTGGGCTGCATGCCCCCTTCCAGTTGTCTTCTTCATCTTCTTCTTCTTCTAGGGAATGTGGGCCCTCTTAGCTGCGCTTTCCTCCTTGGAATGTGCTCCAGTTAAGCAGTCTTACCACTCCTCATTGCTCCTACTCCAAAAATCTCTCTTGAAATTTGAGTCCCTTGCCCTCCTCTCCAAAAGTTTCTTTGAATGCATGCCTCTCACTCTCCAACTTCTTTGGACGAGTAAAAATGAAATCACGTGCTCTTTTATTATTCTCATTAGGGTAAACATAGTTTTAAAAATTGGAATTGAACTCAGAATCGGTCGAGGGTCAACTCGGAATTGGAATCAGAATCGGTCATAATTTGGTCGATTTGAATTTAATGACTCGATTTACTAAAACACACATAAAATGTTTCTTGATTAGTTAACCAGGTAGAGTAAGTCCCTAAAAGTAACACCTAGGGCCCCCAATAGTATCTTGGGGTTCTTGGTCCGGGATCAAGCAGGTTGATGCCATGGCAAAGTCCCTAACATGTGGCTAGGGCCTCTATATGTCTCTAGGGTATTCTAGTCTAGGACTAGACAGGTTCTTGCTCATGAGGACCAAGCAAATCCTGCTGGTTGAGACAGAGACTTCTTGGTATGGGACCAGGAAGATTCTAGGTCTGGGACCAAGCAATTCCTGTAGGTACATACTTGGTTAATTAACTAGGTGGATCTTGGTTAGTTAACCAAAATGATGATGTGTGATGTCTTTTTCTCCTAAATGGTTATTGCTAGGTTGTTTCTCAAGGGACTGACCACCCCTTGATGATTTCACTAGCACTTGACCTTTAGGAGCAGTTTGGAGGACTAGAGGATCACATCATCTAGTTTGGACCTTCCTTATATAGGGATGATAAAAACTTAAAGTTGTTGTATGGAACACTTATGGACTATATACCTTGAGAGAGAAGATACAAGTTTGGCACCTTGGTCTTGTGGGTAAAAGGGTTGTTTCCCCACTTTGATTGGTACACCTTGGCCTTGTGCGTGTAGGGGTTGTTTTTCCACTTGGTTATGACCCCTCTTGTTGACTTGTGGTCTTGTGTGAACTCCTTGTTGATCCTTATGCTAGTGCTCCCTCCTAGTGTGGTACCTTGACCCTTTTGTTATGATGACTTACCTTATTGTTATGACGTCTTGACCTTGGTACCCTACCTTATTGGTATGACGTCTTGACTTATGTTTATTTTGGTAACTCTCCAATAGGATAGGGCTAGAAGGATGATCCTTCTCGAAAACCTTTCAAGTCTATAAATTAAAGTCCTAATCTTCATTTGTGTGTGTGTATTGATAAGGGAAGATTATAGATCTGATCCAATACCTACTCTAGGGTTTGTTGTTTCCCCTTGGATTGACGTCTAGGGTTTTGAGCTACCGCCACCTCTCCTTCAGTCTGCTAGGGTTGCCACTACCTTGTTTAAGCTGTTGGTGGTGTTTGAGCAGGTCGTGACCCTTGTTTATCCTTCTTGGGGTGCCGTGATCTTATCTTGGGATGGGCCATGATCATTTGGACTGTTATTGGTCTGCTATCCTTGCTGGTGCATGTCGTAAACCTCATCTCAGTCTGCTAGTGCCTGTTGTGAACCCATCTCATCCTGCTAGGGATGCTGTGACCTTTGTTCAGCCTCTACAGGCGTGTTGTGACCTTCTCTCAGCTTACTCGAGCAAGCCGTGTCCTTTGCTCAGCTCCTATAGGTCTACCATGACTTTTGATCAAACTCTCTAGGGCTGCTATTATCTCCGCTGAACTTGTTTAGTGGACTGTGAATTTGCTGGGACATATCGTGACTTGTTTTAGGCTACTAGAAGAAGTCATGACCTTGTTTCCATGGGCCAATATCTCTGTTGCACTGTTTTTGAGTTCTAAGAAAGCCATGGGATGCAATTTGAGCTCTGGTTTGTGTGTGGACTGTCACCATTACTTGGTATTTTTATGGACTATTGTTTCTTGGTCTGCTGTTATCTAACTAGGGTTTCCACCCTTGTTGAGTGGGACACCTTGACTGCTACTGTACGTGTCTAAACCTACAACACTTTAACTTATTCTCTCTCAGGTATGTTCTTTGTTCCTTTAGTGACTTGTCTCTTAAGAGACAATAACTGATTTGAAAAATATATCCGAGTATAAGGAAGGTTTCAACTCTTCTAGTAAGTTATTTTATTTGTTTTCTTTGTACTTTGAGTTAGATCTACTACTGCTGTTAGTTATTGTCCTTGTATGCTCTCAACTTTAACACAGGGACCTTTGGGAGTGTTAAAGTTGAAAGAGATGAAAATTATGTGTTAAATTTCTCTTGCCTTGTTATAGCTGGATTATTTTGTTTTAGCACTAGCGTAGTAATTTAATTTTTTAAAGTATAAATTTTCAATTTTTTTGCTTCAAACTCTAACCTAACCCTAATATTAACATAAAATATTTAAATTTTAAAGAAAAACAACATTTTCAATATTTTAATCCATGATTCCAAAGCATTAGAGACCAAATCTCCAAAGCCTGCTCATGTATATACCATATAAGAGTCAATATATCAGAATGGCACAAAGTGTAGTGTACAATAGCAACATACAAATATAGGAGACTAGCACTGGAACAAAATACATAACCTATGAGGCCTATAGGCACTGCTCCACTACTATTCTGTTAACTGCTCCAGGAGTCCACAGTCCACTCATGACTCAGTGCTACTGCTCATGGTTGTCCCTAGCCCCACAGTTGTTTCAACTCTCACTATCATAGTTCAACTGCCACAGAATCGTGACTCTCTCACAAGCTACGACTCTCCACAACGATGAAAGGAGGAACAGGTGTAGAAAATTAGGTTTATGCCTTAGGGTTGGGCAAGGTTAGAAGAATAAAATACTATGATTTTTACATTCGCAGAACTCCAGAAAACTCGGTTGATTTTTGTCTTAGATCGACTGATTCGACCGATCTGGTACCGAACTGACTGATTTGGTGACTGAATTGGCTGGTTTGGTACAAACTGGTTGATCGAACCAATTTGACTTGATCGGGCATCAAACCGGTAAATCAGCCGAAACCGAGACCGATTAAACTGATTTTAAAAACTATGAGGGTAACCGCTAGGTCTTTTCATCTTCTCAGGCCAGTTTTAAATCTTGGCTTCTAAGATCAACGCTCATGATTTAATCTCAAGTTCACTTAAATCACTTAAGTGAACTATATAAAATAAAAAAGTCACTTTCACCCTAAATTAATAAAAAGTACACTTTATAAAGGACAAGTCACTTTAATAAAGTACATCTTACTTTTATAATACAAAGTCACATCATAAAGTACTTTAATAAATACACTTAATAAAGTCACTTCATGTCATTTAATGAGACCCCATCATCTTGGACCATTGCACCTAGGCACTTATACAGGAGTACCTTCGAGCTACCAAAAACTAACATATTAGAAATATAATCACTGGCGTTCAATCTATCGACTGGACCATATCATTTAGGTGCAATACTAGTCGAAGTTGGTACAAGTTGCAAGGAATTCATAGATGTTAAACTGACTTTTTCTACACATTTAATACACACACACGAAGGTGCCACTTCAAAAATGGGTTGCAGTTCAGTCAAGGTAACATTTAAATGATGTTTTTGGATAGGAAAAGTAGTATATGCTATAAACTTGTATGTACACGATAAAATATAGTACAAATTGGCAGTACTTTTGCTCTTTTCAAAGTGTCCTCACTGGGAAAGAATAGAGTAGTGATCTAAAAACTAAAACACTTTACATTGAGCTTCTGCTATGTTGATTTAAAAGCTAAACGAAAGTTATTGTAACTAGAACTAGAACATGCCTAGGGTCAAACTTGAACCAGACTGGGATTGGCTAGAAATATGGGTCGAAGCATTGATCTACTAGAAAACACATAAAATATGCAAAATTTAATATATATGTATATATATGTGTGTGTGTGTGTGTGTGTGTGTGTATTGTGATGTACATCAATGTAAATCCCAATCGTTAGACGCCAAATATGCGAAGTTTGTTCATGTATATATCATTTAAATTTTAAAGGTGAATATAACGAAAGGGCACAAAGTGCAATATGTATTTGAAACAAAAGACAAACATTGAGGCTCCAAATGGCCTCTAGAGTCTAGAAAGCATCATGCTACAACAAATAACTACATATCATCAAATCAATCCCTATACTTGGATTTTCATCAATATTGGCAATCTCTGCCTCCTCCTCTGGTCTCTGTTTATGCCTTGATTATACATACTTAGCATACAAATTTCTAATAATCACCTAAATTATACATTCGTCCTTGTCTTGTCATTGGTGTATTATCAATATAAGATCAAATTTACTCACCCTTTGGATTCAGAAATATGCTCAACTTGGTATTTTGTCAATTTGCAGTGGAATACTTTCTTCATCAAACTTCTAAACTTCAAATGGCCAAGGGCCTAATTTTGGTCAAAGACCGAGATTGTAGGGAAACCTTGGCAAATGTAGGGCCAAGGGCCGAATCAGATAAAGTCTGAAAGAGTGTTGCCAATGGCCGGATCAACGTGAAGATCTGTTACCAATGAAATAAACAAAGTTCATTTCGCCACAAATATCCAAGAAAGGAACGATAGGAAACAGTAATCCATAAAAGAGAAATAAAGTATATATTGAATAGAGATGAGATAGATCAAATTACAATGATAGGGCCTATATATATATTTACTAAGTAGTCCATAAAAGTCAAATAAAATATATATTGAATAGAGATGAGATAGATCTAATTACAAAGAGAGGGCTCGTATATGTATTTCCTAAAGGGCACATTGGTGACTATTCATGAAGGGTTGCTACCCTTAGTAATGATTATTATTATTTTGATTAATCATTAATTATTATTATTTATTGTTATTATGATGCATTATTTATGTTACAATTTCTTCCCAAGGTCTTATGACGGGCTTGGAAAGGTTACATTAAACATGTTGACGATAGGCTTCATCTTTTGCTTCTGACGTTGTTTCACTAGATGATCCTATGTTGGTAGCTGATGGGAATTGTTATCAGATTCAAAGAGGCTTGTTTTGAATAAGAACTAGTTCAAAACTTTGGTTCCTTCGTTGTATTTCATCATGTTGGAATTGTGATTGAGTTTGAAGGAGGTCCACTTCAGCTTGCAAATCTTGCAAATAGGTTAGCACAGATCAGAAAGTTGCTTCGATAATAGTGTGATAATATCTTCAATATCAGTGAATATTAGTGTTCAATACCTCTAATATTTCTTTAGTTCAAGCTATTTTAAAGATTGATTGAGACCTCAGAGGGCTTTTTACAATTCTATCCTTTGAGAATAAGTCACAACAATTGGAAATCCAACATAGAAAATGAAGGGTGTCAGTTTGTACCGAGAATGAACTGGATACATTTGAACTTAGTTTTGATTTGACACTCACAAAAACCTATTGCAAGTACAAAAAATGCAAGACAACTTACAAAATTTCAGTATTTGCAAGTTAGACTTATTGTTGATTCTGAAGTTGATTTGATCTAAAAAAAAATGGACGCTTCATGATGCTCTGAGTCCTTTGATGATGTTCAACTGTGGTGCCAAGGCCACTCAACTTCCCTGAAACAATCTGAGTTTCTCTTCTCTATATTTGTGGTTGCACTATCCTACTTGAAGTCACAATGTTCAAATGCACCATTGGTATGCCATACCCATATCGACTATCAAGATATGTGCAAAGCAACAATTCATATACAATGAGTAGTGGGACAACATGAGTGGGCCTAATGAGTAAGAACTTGTGTTTCCATCTATGGGGTCATAGGTTCAAATCTTGATGGGGGGAGGGTATGTACATCTTTGTAGACTTTAACAGTTACATCGCTACATAGAGGGAGTTCCTTATGCCACAAACAGGGGGGTCTCATACACCAAATTGGTGTCTGTCTTGGCTGTGACTTTAAAAATAGATGATTATTATTATTATTATGTCAAGGCTGGAGTTGGAGTTTGTAGGTGTTACTGGTCCTCTATGTTAGAACAAAATGGAACACTTGTGAATTAGGGATAATTTTAAGCACACCCCCAAAATTTATATGTATAATAAATGGGAAAATATCCCTAATATATAGGAAAATTTGAAGGCTATTCTATTGACAATATAATATGTCTATATATATATTTTTTGCTAATCTTTCATTCTATTATAGAATCTTGTAAACTCATGGTGAATATTTCACTAAATTACAAGATATAGTAAAATCTTGGCAAATATTTCACTGAACTATAAAATATTGTAAAAGCTTGGCGAATCTTTCATCAAATTATAAAACCTTGTTACATCTTGGTGAATCTTTTGTTAGGATGGTTCACCTTTTGATTTTGCGGATTACTAAGATTATGAAATAGAAGATCATATGCCAAAGCTTGACTCTTTCGACTCGTAGATCCTCAAATGTGCAAATGCGTGAATGAAGAGAATAGGGATCTATTAATACATTTCCGAAGTAGTATTGGGTCACTCACAATGGAGGTTTTGGTGAAACACAACTACACTAACTAGATTTAGGGCTAGTGAGGACTTCACTTTTTATCTTGCCCCTTAATGGTCTAAAGGACATGTGGGGAGCCAAATCTTGACTATCGATAAACTGATAGAATTGAAAACTTTACACTATGGAGTGATTATGGCACCCACAAACCATTATTACAACGTGGAGTATTATTGAGACCCACAACCTTAATATAGTGTGTGAATTCCCAATTAGCTTATTTTACAAATCTCTCATTTTTAAGCTACCCTTTATGAAAAAATAACATGCTTATATGTTTATATATAAGAATGCCACTTTTTCCTTTCTTTTGTGACAATCAAAATATGAATTATGTCATTTGATTTAGAATTTTTAGAGTTAGTTAGAAACTTGCAATGATTGTTAGAAATAAGAACATACACTAACAAGAACAGAAAGCACATTAGTTCATCATCACACATATCATTAAAACTAAAGTCTACTTTTTCTCAGATAAACCGAGGAGGTGTTTGTATTCGTGTTTTTGAAAATTTTGAAAGCATGCAAAATGTGGTAAAATTGTTTTAGCACCCTCATTGAATGCAAAAGACTATATATCAAATAACATAATGTCTACATCTCATATCAAACATGCCCTGTACATATTATATACAATCATGATGGAAATCAAGTATCGTATTCCAACTGAATCATATATTTATCATACATAACTATATCCATTTCGAGATAATGATAGCAATTACATATAAAAAAAAATCACCAAAAAACATTTTACTTCTGAACGACCCTTACAAAAAACAAAATATTGTAAAACAAGTATCGAACCCAACAAATTTAGGTCACAAATGAAATTGACGAACTTGGCAATACGAGCAAAAAAATATTCTAGTCACGAACTTTTCTATACAAATAAATTAATCTACCAGAATGCTTTGGACAACTCTATAAGAAAGCTAAAATAATGGCCATTCCACTTTAGCCCCACCATTATAATTAATGGCCATTCCACTTTAGCCCCACCATTATAATTAGTGTGCATTCATTTATATTACAAACATCCCAAAAATCAACAATAAAAGACATAAAATATGAACATATACACTCTCTTTAACTCCTTAGATCCAATAATAATTGTAGAGCAAGATCCTAATAAAAGCACATTTGAAACAACTGAGTCAAATTCAGTTTGAATATATAAAAACCATGTGGTGTATCTCCATCAAGAGTAGCATCCACTAACATATGCGCTTTTAGGGTTCGCATGTCACTTATAGGGTTTGTGCTTTTACTTTTGCATGCATGCGATTCTAATTTGATGTTGACTTTTAAGCCTAAAGAGAGAAGGCTTCTTCTAGACTACTGCTGACTTTAGTACTGTAATATCCCAAATACTGATAATTTCTAATTCTATGCAAAATTACTGAAATAGCCAGGCATGCAAAACTACCATACAAAATTTCCCTATATTATAGCTGAATTTGGGGTTAGGGTTTGTAGGATAGAATGAACACTTACCACTGATAAGTCCACTGAATATGCTCCAAAGAAAATACGCATGCAAGATGAACTGAGTTGATGAAGAAATAACCTCGTTTTCCTCCATAATACCCTGGTAGTCTGAATCAACTAAGTGTGACGTTTTTGTTGAAGGGATGGTCAGTTTCAGCGGAAATTAGGTCGGAGTGTAGGTGTGCCCGTGCCGGGAGGATGGTCGGAGCATGTAGGAGTTTTGACCTCTCCAGATGCCCCAGCGAATTGATCTACCAGACTAATGCTCACGCCCCCACACCTTTGTATCTTCTGCTAGCTGCCCCAGGTGGACAATCTGGTGGATGATAATCACTCAAGGCAGTAGAGTGATCCTATCAGTGAGGATGCAGGCCACATGTGGAAGAAATATGGTGATCTAGAGTCTTGGTGAATGACTTGGGGTTTCTAGCTAAATGTCCCCAGTTGCACAGATGAACCTGCAAATAATCTTCTGGCATATACTGGAACACTGGATAATGATGAATGCAATAGACGTGATGGCGAATCTGGATGGTTTATCCTGAAGGAGACTAGGGCAGATATCTCACTGCCAAAACCTCGTTAGCTGAAGACGCCGTCTCCAACCCCAACTGCTGTGGCCGCACGCTGTGTTGCTACTCTAGAGCTCCAAAATCAATAATCATCAAAAGTAAAGTCTCCATTCACTTTATCTTTCTTTTATAATTTTCAACTGCGAAAACCCTAACTTTTTACCTAATTAGGTCACTTTAACTTTTAATTTGCAGTTGACTTGCATGCATGCGCATGGAGACTTAATCGGGTGCATGCATCATTAAATAATGCTTAGATGTCATGCATGCCAATGGCCTTTGGCTCCGGTGGACCTCTTCGACCCAATGGTGATATAATATTGATGCCCTAGATTTTCTGTAGATGGCATCAGTCTTCAGTTGATTCCCCAACTGTTAGTACCTGCTCGAACCCACAGGAATCACATAGGTTAGCGGGTTGGTCCTCAATGCCTAAGCAAAAGAGGACATTACTCTGATTATGATGCTAGCTGCTCCAGGTGAGCAATTCGGTGGCTGATAATCACTCAAGGTAGTAGAGTGACCCTGTCAGTGAGGATGCAGGCCACATGCAGGAGAAATATGGTGATCCGGAGTCTCGGTGAATGACTTGGGTTTTCCAGCTAAATGCCCTCAGCTGTACAGTGAACCTGCAAAATAATCTTCTGGCATACACTGGAACACTGAATAATGATGAATGCAATATACTTGGATGGTTTATCTTGAAGGAGACTAGGGCAGATATTGCACTGCTGAACCCTCGTTAGTTCAAGACTCCGTCCTCAACCCCAACTGCCGTAGCTACAAGCTGTGCTGTTGCTCAAATATCCAAATCAATCAATAATAAACATAGGTATCTCTCTAGGCTCCCTCATTCTTCTTAAATAGATCCTTATGCGCTTTTAGGGTTCGCATGTCACTTTTAGGGTTTGTGCTTTTATTTTTGCATGCATGCGATTCTAATTTGATGTTGACTTTTAAGCCTAAAGAGAAAAAGCTTCTTCTAGCGAATTTATTTTTGGAGTACTCTACTAAGAGAAGAGCTCTCCAATCTGTAGATATACTCATGAAAGATAATGAAGCGGGTCGTCTGGATAATGCATCAGCTACTATATTATTCTTACCTTTCACATACTCTATCTCGAAATCGTAGGCTTGTACTTTGCTGACCCATTTCTGTTGGCGCTCATTCAGTTCCTTCTGCTCCAAGAAGTACTTGAGGCTGTTATGATCTGTCTTGATTTTGAACTTGCTGCCCACCAGGTACTGTTTGAATTTTGTGAGCATGTAAGATGGCTAGCATCTCCTTGTCATACATGGAGTAGTGGCATTCATAGTTCTTCAGTTTCCTGCTCTCAAATGCAATAGGGTGATGGTTTTGCATCAATACTGCTCCTGGCCCTTCCACTGAGGCATTACATTCTACTACAAATGGTTGTGAGAAGTCTGGTAATGCTAAAAATGGGCAAGATCTCATAATGACTTTCATCTCCTCAAAAGTTTTTTGTACGAATTTTGTCCAGGTGAAGGCTCCCTTCTTTGTGAGATCTGTGAGGGGTGCGACATATTGGGAGAACCCCTTAACATACCTCCGGTAATATGTGCAAAGGCCTAAGAAGCCTCTCAATTCTGTGACTGTTTTTGGTGCGGGCCAATCCTAGATAGCTCGGATTTTCTCCATATCAACCTGTACTCCTTTTGCACTGATTATGTGCCCTAGATACAACAACATTTCCTTCATGCCTAATTCACACTTGGACATTTTCGTGTAAAGCGAGTGTTCTTCTAGAATGCTCAATACTTCGTCAGGATCTTTTAGATGTTCCTCCCATGTTTTGCTGTAAATCAAGATGTCATCAAAGAATACTAGCAAAAACTTACGTAATTGAACTCTGAAAGTATGGTTAAGTGGCTGGAGCATTGGTAAGTCTAAAAGGCATGACCAGGAATTTATAGTGACCATAGTGACAACGAAAAGCTGTTTTAGAAATGTTTTGATCCCTTACTCGGATTTGATGGTACCTCGAGCAAAGATCAATCTTTGAAAAGTATTTGGCACCCCGCAGCTCGTCCATGAGTTCATCAATCCTAGGGATGGGATACCTGTTTTTGATGGTCTTTTTGTTGAGTGCTCGATAATCGATGCACATTCGCAGTGTACCATCCTTCTTCTTGACTAAGACCATTGATGATGCAAAGGGGCTAGAACTGGGCCGAATGTATTCAAGCTCCAACAATTCCTTGATCGTCTTCTCGATCTCATCCTTGTATCTTTTGGGATGTCGATAAGGAGTGGTGATGACTGCCTGTGTCCCCTTCTCTAGCTCAATGATGTGCTCAAAGCCCCTGTCTGGCGGTTTACCTGCTGGAAGGTCCCGAAATACCTATTCGTGCTTCTGTAATAAGTCCTGAATATCATTTGGGTGTTGTGTGTTGTTCTCTAGAGGTTTCCTAAAGGTGACAAAACATTCTGCAGCCCATTCTATGTCATCCTGTCTGAATACTGCCTCCATTCTCTGTGAATAGACTGGTTTTGGGGGATAAGTGTTCATGCCCCTCAAAACTACCCGTTTTCCATCTGGCCCCTGGAATTTCATTTCCATTGCTTAGTGGTCTGTAGTATATTTTTCTATTGAATAAAGCCATTGAACGCCTAATACTACATGAATATCTGCCACATCTACTACATAAAATGAATCTGTCATCTGGTAGCTGCCTAATGTGACATTCAATTTTGGAATCCAATAGTTGCACTCCATGCTGGAGTTTCCGGCTACAGCTACCGTAAATCCCTTGAACTTTTCTGTCTGAATACCCCTCTTGGCTACCCAAGCTGAGTTAATGAAATTGTGGGTTGCTCCCCCATCAATCAATACTCCCACTCTGTGGCCCTGTACTACTCCTCCTACCCTGAGAGTAGGAATCTAGGTACTCCAGATAACGTAGCAATGACTCCCTCTAGTGTATCACCCTGGAGTGATTCTTCCTCTGTTGCCCGTAGTTCTTCTGTTGCCTCCTGCTCATAGTCCTCCCCGTCACTGTTCGAATACACTTCGATGTAGTGAGCCTTGGCCTTCCCTGCGCACCTGTGTCCTGGAAACCATGGTTCCTGACAAGTAAAACATAATTTATTTCGCCTCAAATCTTTCCTAGTGTCCTCGTCTAAGCATGTTTTCTTTGGAAAATTTTGCTAGAAAGGTTTCTTGTCCTTTTCCCCAACTGGAAAGTTGGTTTTGGGAGGTAACTTGTTCTTTGGAACTGAATCTTGAAGATCTCTGGCTCGGCTAATGGCATCCTATAGAGTGGGGGGTTTGTAGGCTTTCACCCATCCCCTTAGTGGCTCTGTTAGGGCCTCAATAAACAACATCATCAACCTGCTCTCTGACACATCTGTTACCATGACCGCTATCCTATGGAATTCTGAGATGAAGGCTCGGCGTTACCTGTCTGTTTGAGTTGAGCCAACTCTCTGAAATGTATCTATGGATCCTTCCTGTCGAACCTCTCCATGAGTTTCTGAGTGAACTCACCATAGGAGTGAATGGTGTTGTGACCCAATGTCACTAATTCGTGGTACCACCACTCATGAGCCTCTCTGTCAGGTAGAGTGTAGGCAATTTAATGGCATCGGTCTCTGTCATGGGATTGAGTTGGAAATAGGTATCCAACTTCTGTACCCATATCCTTGCCGAACCTTCGCGAGGCCCATCAAAGTTTGGGATGGCCAACCTACCCAAGGTTTTCTGCAACTCATAGTTATGATTGAATCCCTTGTTGAAATTCTTGGGGGCTGTTCCTATTCTTCATGTTGCAAAAATCTGAAAAAAGACATGGCTGCATGAAACTCATCCCCCAAGTCCCTGTATTCCTGCAAATAAGCCCCAAAGGGTTGGGTAGGTTCTACCTGCATGACTGGACCTCCTACTGTATCTGCTAAGAAGTGAGACATAGTAGGCCTGTTGGAAGGTCTGCTATATATGTGAGGTGTATTCTGTACATTGGTGTATGCAGCCTTCCCACTACTGCTTGTAGACCCTCTTATCTACCGGTGAGGGAGGTGTACTATTGTTACCTGGTTCTGGTTTCGCCGATAATCTGTTGATTGCATTGAGTACATCTTTTTGCCCTTTGGCTAAGTCTTGCAATGCAGATACTTGTCACCCTCATCTTCCCCCGTTCCTTTTCCCCTGTCAGAGTGTATACATGTTGGGTCCATGTCTGAGTTGGTATCTTCTAGTTGGATATCCTCAAAGTCCTCTGTGTACCTACTCCTTCTTTTCCTATAGGTTACAAAAGTATCTTCTTCTGTATTCATTTACTTTTCATTTCTTAAGTCCACAGTTGGCCAAGAAGACAGCTCTGATACCACTGTAATATCCCAAATACTTATATTTTCTAATTCTAAGCAAAAATATTGAAATAGTCGGGCATGCAAACTGCCATGCAAAATTACCCTATATTATAGCTGAATTTAGGGTAGGGTTTGCAGGATAGAATGAACACTTGCCACTGATAAGCCGGCTGATAATGCTCCAGATAGAATACGCATGCAAGATAAACTGTAGTGATGAAGAAATAACCTCTTTTTCCTCCGTAATACCCCCAACAGTTTGACTCAGCTAAGGATGACGTTTTTGATGAAGGGATGGTCAGTTTCAGCTGAAAGTTAGTTGGAGTGTAGGTGTGCCCTTGCCGGAGAGGATGGCCGGAGCATGCAGGAGTTTGGACCCTTCCAAATACCCTAGCGAATTGATCTACCTAACTGATGCTCACGCACCCACACCTCTGTATTCTGCTGCTAGCTGCTCCAGGTGAGCAATCCGGTGGCTGATAATCACTCAATGCAGTAGAGTGATCCCGTCAGTGAGGATGCAGGCCACATGCGGAAGAAATATGGTGATCTGGAGTCCCAGTGAATGACTTGGGTTTTCCAGCTAAATGCCCCAGCTGTACGGTGAACCTGCAAATAATCTTCTGGCATACACTGGAACACTGAATAATGATGAATGCAATAGATGCGGTGACAAACCTAGATGGTTTATCCTGAAGGAGACTAGGGCAAATATTGCACTGCCGAACCCTCGTTACTTTAAGACTCTGTCCTCAACCCCAACTGCCGTAGCTGAACATTGTGCTGCTGCTCAAATATCCAAATCAATCAATAATAAACATAGGTATCTCTTTAGGCTCCCTCATTCTTCTTAAATAGATCCTTATGCGCTTTTAAGGTTCGCATGTCACTTTTAGGGTTTGTGCTTTTACTTTTGCATGCATGCGATTCTAATTTGATGTTGACTTTTAGGCCTAAAGAGAAACGACTTCTTCTAGCCTACTGCTGACTTTAGTATTAAATGTGTGTCTCGAGTTGTTCTAAGTACCAAATGTCCTCAGTCAATCCCCTCTTATGCAGTATCTGCTCGAACCTATGGGGATTAAGTAGGTTAGCGGGTGTTTTGTTGCCTAATCGGACAAGGACATTACACGAAATGAATATGAGCAATAACCTCGGAGAAGTAGTAGGCTAAGTATGGATACCTGTCCCGACCCTTTAATTTGTCTGCAAATCCCTGGACCCGATGCAAGAAGGAAGCCACTCTGAAGATCGTCTAAAGGCGGAAGGGTTGTGCCCCAAACTCAGCTAGGATGATGTGATGCGGTACTGTCTGCTTGCATCGGATGATGCGGCGGAGAAGAAGGATCTGGACCCTCTCGTCTAAAGCCCAATCCGACTCGAGTAAAGAATGCCCCCAAATTTTTGATCTGCATAGGACAGTGGGACGGATCAAGGTGTCCATAAGACTCATCTTGGACGAGATATCTTGGAAGAGTGCCCACAAGCTGTTTGTCCGCTTTCATGATGATCGATATCTTAGATGCTTGTGCACTTGTTTATTAGCTCTTGTGTAAGTAGGTCACATTTTGTGAAACAAAGAGAACGATGTAAATGTGGAACCATGCAACCTCTTCTCTTCTGAGGGGACCTCAAAATTTGATTTGTTTAAAGACACGCATGTCCAACAACATAGAGGAGATAGATTGATTCCGTGGATGTTGGCTTAACATTGTTTTCATAGATGATAAAATCAACTCTTTAGGGAAAATCTCTTGTTATTATTGAACATGAACGAAACCACACCATTGATATGGTTACTTGAGCATAGTGTACGCAACTTAAACCTTAGCTCTCAATTTGTGGATCACATCTCAACAATGCTGACCTTGGCAGTTTGTCTTCATTGCGGGTAACCTTGGTGAGGGACTTTTTCAATAGCATCACTATACAAGGATCAACCTTCTTCTAGCTTGAAACCAACAACTTGATTCCATGGATGTTGGCTTAACATTGTTTTCATAGATGATAAAATCAAGTCTTCAGGGGAAATCTATTGTTATTATTGAACATGAAGGCAACCGCACCATTGATATGGTTACCCGAGCATAGTGTACGCAACTTAAACCCTAGCTCTCAATCTGTGGATCACATCTCAACAATGGCGACCTTGGCAGTTTGTCTTCATTGCGGGTAACCTTGGTGAGGGGACTTTTTAATAGCATCACTATACAAGGATCAACTTTCTTCGTCTAGCTTGAAACCAACAACTTGCTCCATCCAAGGTCACACAAGTAGTTTCAATTTGTTGTCCCCACTATTGCAATGTGTGATCGTAAGGTTTCAACATGCATACTAGTCCACCCTTTGAAGGGACTGAACAACATGTGAGGGGAGACCACCATTCTTTTTGAAGGATGCAATTACAAACATTAGCATATTACGATGGAGTTTCATGATCCCTAACCCACCCATGAGGAAAAGATCTCTACGTTTATAAAATCCCTAATGAAGGTGGTGGGAAGTGAAGAGGAAGCAAAAACGAAGGATATACGAAGGTAACAGTGGCAGTCGATAGAGTTGCCATGTATGGAGGTATCTCCGGTGAATTGACATAATTCCACAATACTCAGGATTGTGTAGACTAGGGAATCATGGAGTTAAAATCTTTAGATTTTTACAGGCCCTAAGAATTATGGGGCTTTGATACCATTGATGGAATCCTCAAATGGAGATAAGTGTGAATGCACATAAAAATACGTTAGTATACGAACCTTGTGTTCATATTCCAAGAGGTCTCCTAGACTTCATTATCACTCTTGGACCTAATAGAGCTCTCTTTGACTTCAATATGACACTTGGACTTCTCATAGGTCTTTTGGATGTCACTGTGGGGTGTCTTGGACTTCACAAATGATAAAATTGGTTCTTTAAGGCAGAGCTATTATTATTATTGAATCTGGAGGTAGCCACACTGAAATGAATAGTTCTTGTTCATATAGGAAATATCTAGAAAAGATAGGATAGATAAGAAAAATCCCTACAGGATAGAATATAATTGAATAAATGAATAATGATATAATATGATTACATTACAATGAAGGTACCCCCCCCCTCCCCCCCCCCCACACATATATATATAACTCTTAAAGGCATCTTTGGTGACTATTCATGAAGGGTTGCGACCCTTAGTTAAAATATTTATTTATTACTATTTATTGTTATTTATTATTTATTATTTATTTATTATTATTATTATATACTTCATGTATGTTACATTGCCTTCGCCTTAAAAATGCTTTCTTGTCAAAGCATAGTTACTGAAAGATGTAACTCTTGTTTTGGCTTGCAATGTCTGCTTATGATCTTCTGTGCTTGTAGATGTGACACTTGTTGAACCAAGACGATATTATTTATGAAGCATCGAACAAAATTGATTTACTGTTCTTGGATTAGGCCACCCCAATTTAATCTTATGTGGCACTAAGCACTAATGGTTTCCTAGGACAAAACTTGGTGTACTTTGATTCCCAAGATTACTTTTACCTTGGTACCCAATTGTTTTCACATTTAGATTCTTTGAAATATAGACCATTTGTTTTTGTTTAGAAAGATATGGATTTATCGATTGGTTGAAGTAGCGACTTTTTTGATTAGGATGTCGATATAATGTCCCAGTTTCCTGTGTTATGTTTTTTGAATCTTCACTTTCTTATACTTCTATAAGTTTATGTCCTATTAAGTTTTCAATAAAAGGATCCTTTTGATTAAGGACTTCAATTGGATCTATACTGTTTCCTGTCTCTAGTGTCTTGACTTCCACATCTAATGATTCATTTATTTTAATTACATCAGTCATTGTTCCCGTGTCGACTAAGGATCCCTTGTAGACAAGGTGATCTAGCTTCTCTTGTAATGACTTCTTGTCATTCATCAACTTTTTAATTTTTGTAAGTAGATTTTGATTATGTCTTCTTAAGCATAAAATTTCTTCATTATCTTCTAACTTATGAACTTTATTTTTTTATTCTAGATTCATTTTTTTACATCCCTTAAACTTTTAATTGCTTCAATCAACCTTTGATTAGGGTTCCTTAGGTTGAAGTTTTCTTCATCTTTATTGGATAATTTAGTAATTTCTTCTGTAAATCTGGATTTGCCTCTTCTAACTTTTGATAGCACTATGACCCATCCTTTGTCTTCTTGATTTGAACAAGTAATTGTTGACAAAGATCCTAAGTTGCACGAAATGGGGAAACGAGGAAACAAGGGAAAGGCGACCCCCACAAATTTTGGAAAGAGGGAAACACGATATATATATATATTTAATGAGCAAGGACATTTAAAAAATTGAATTTGAAAGATAAATAATAAATCATATATTTAACATCACATTTTACTCATAAGTGATTACATAATGCAAGTAGTAATATCCAAAAACAACCTTTATAAATGAGGCTAGTACATATATATGAGGATACAAGTACAATGCTACATCATATATCGAACTATGAACAATGAACATGGAAATAAAACAAGATCTCAAACTACTAAACTAGTAAATACTAAAGAGTAAAGACTAATAGTCATATCGCCATCTTCATAATCCTTCTGAAAAATAGAACAAGAAGCATGCTCAACAGTGGAATGTAGCGTGGAATAAAAAAGGCCAATTCCACTTCTAGGTTCCTCAATATTCAAGACAACAAGAGAGAGGACCAAGTTAGAATTGAAGTTTAAAAGTTATGTTTTAAAGTGTTGAGGGGCTTTTTTTTATTTCCGGAAACACGTCGTACAGACACCATCTGTACCGGAAATGCATTTGTCGGTAAAAATATATGCTAAATAGTTCGACACTAAATTATCAACCGGGGCTTGTAAGCTTTGAGGTGCCGGCACCATATGTGCAAGGTCGAAGGATAATCTTGTTCGAGTTTGTGCAAACTTCAGAAGCTATTCTTATTGTCCTCCTTTGGGAGTTGAACTTTTTGTAATTATTCATCTAAACCCTAGAAAGAACAATGTAATCCTTGGGGAGCAAAGCCAACAATAAAATAATAAAATATAAAATTATTTATTGTACCCCCGAATGAAGTCGGGCCCAGTTATTTTCTGGGTGGCAAAACAATATAAATAGAAGGCACCCCTCCTCATTTCAACACACAACAGCAGCACAGCAGCTACACAACAGTTTGCAGTTTTCTAGGAAAAACAACAGCTATACAGTAGCTTAGAAGTAGACTGATTTTCAGGGTTTCATATCTGGAAGGCATTTCCATATTTTTCTTTTCTTTCTTCATTGTTCTCTGATCTTAGAAATCTCATCTCTAGACGAAGGTTGCTGGGTTTTTCCCAATTGGGTTTCCCAGGTGAAAATTACTTGTGTTATTGTTCTGTGCTTTGTCTATCTTCTAGTGATCCTATTGATAAATGCAATTAAGATATACTGCTATAATTTATAAGAAAATCTAACATGGTAGAAGAGCAGTACTAGAAGAAGCCATTGCTGGAACTTTGTCGGTAACCTGTCGAAACTAGGGTTTCATCTTTCAAGGTCTTCGCTCAACCTTTTGGCAAAAAAAGAGCCTTGGGAATTTCACTCTAAGGTGCATCTTTATGTCAAAACATAATTGGATTTTGAGCATTTTCAGTTTTGGCCTGTCACTACTGCGGAAATTAAGGCTTTTCACAGAAGTGGAATTTTTGAGTGAGCCCAAGATAGGATTGTTCTTCTCCTCAAAATCGAAATTTAGAGACCAAGATCGGAATTTTTGGTTGGGTAAAACTTCAAGAAAGTCAAACCCTAATTTGACCCCGAACCAAAAACCAACATTGTAGAAGATCAACTCCAGATCCAGATCTGCAGTCAAGATGATCAACATGAAGGTTGAAGATCATTTGGAAGAGGCTTCCAATTTCATCCCTTGGAAGTCTAGGGTTCTTCTACTAGAAACCTATTACAGTATGTAAAGGCAAAGGTCCTAGAACCAGAAGTCGAAGAAGACACACCTCACTGCAGAAAGGATGATGCCAAAGCAAGAAGGATTTTAGTGGACTCAGTTAGATATCACTTGGTTGCTTAGATCTCAGAAAAATCGAGGGTGAGAAGGATGTTCAAAACCCTAAAGAAGTTATTTGAACATAGTAGCATCAATGTGACTCTCACATTGAGGAATCAACTGTCGAATATGAAGATGACGAAGTCCGAGGATATTGCCTCATATTTCATGAGGATCAAAGAGCTCTTGGAATCTTTCATCCAGAGTATAAGTGGTCGAACCAAGTTGCCCAAATTTGATAAGCTATGGGTAGAATGCACTCATGAAGAAACAAGAATTGTAGCACGCCAAAGACTTCATGGTACTCAACCTAAGGAAAATCAAGCGTTCGTATCACATACCAAGAAAGGCAAGGGAAGGGGAAGGAAGCCGTACATTCACAAGTATTAAAACAAGAGATCAAGTCCTCCCTCAGATCAGAAGAAACAAAAGAAGGATCTATCTCAGATCCAATGCTACAGGTGCCATAAATACGGTCATTATGCCAGTAGTTGTCGAAGTTCTCACAAAAGGATGCATGAAGCTTCAATTGCTGATGTAAAAGAAGACCCTCCTCATAAGGAGCCAAGGAAGGATGATCGTTCGGAGTTCTTCTTCTAAGAAATGATATGAACATTTAGATTGTGATGATTACCAAGCAAGCATATGAAGACCAGTGGGCCCTGACAGTGGGAGCCCACCCACACAACTACAAAAGATAAGTGTTTTATTTTACATGCTCTAATAGATTAAATCTGGTTGTTTTTGAATATGTTCTACGTAGATCTACATTTCAGGTAGTTGACAAGTAGGCTCATCTAGTATTTGTTATACACATGATTGTTTAAATAGCTTGTCATGCTACACAACCCATCAAGGATGACAACTCCTTTATAACATACTTGGAGTAGTACACACTCTTAACGATATGATGGAGACCATAACTATCCAGATAATGGCCTTACGTGTGTTGTGTCGAAGCATTGATTAAAAGGTTTCCTACAGTGTTTTGTTATTACATTGATTATGAAACATTGCTAACCATCTGACGGGATTTGACTTGTAGGGAATGCCATGATATACAAGGACAAGCGATCCTATTGATATACGGATGGAACAGAAGCAGAAAGCCTCTAGAAGCATGTATTATGACTCTCAGACCTAGAATAATCTCATGCAGAGATTTGGTGATCAAAAGTAGAAAGCTTCTACGAATGTCGGTCTATATGCTGCTTCAACAAGATTTACTCAACCGACTTCTGAGAGATAGATGGAGTTATCCCTCGAAGACAAGGATTATAGTCTATTACACATGATAGAAACCTGACGAAACTGATGTCGTGATTCGAACAAGACAATTGAAGGATCCTTGATGAACCTGGTAGTAGTCACCAGGATGGACAATTACTCTCCAGTCTACATTCATGTGCTCAAGTTAGAACCTCTAGGCAAGAAGGGAACATTCGTGGGATATTGCAAGTCCTCAAAGGCTGACAGAATATACATCCTAGGATCGAGGCAAATTGAAGTCAGTCGGGATGTAACCTTTGAAGAAGAAATGGCTATCCGAAAAGGAAGAGGATCAGATATGGAGATCATTGACGATGAAGAGATGAGACCATCTCCCCTCCAAACATTAAAAGGGAGCCTGAAGAAATGAATAAATCGATTAGTTCCATTGATCCAGTTGAGCAAGATGATGCTCCCACAGATATGGCAGTAAGCCGAAAAAGACCCAGATGGGCGAGACAGATTTTGGAGAATGCAGAAGAGCATGAAGTTCGGCATGGAGCAGATGGGAGGCCAGATTTGTTGCCAGAGGGCTCTCTTAGAAAGAGGGAGTCGATTCTGATGAGACATTTGCTCCTATGGCTCGATATGCTTCCACCAGATCGGTTATTGCTATTTCAGCTATGGGCTGGAAGTTGTATCAAATAGATGCCAAGACAACCTTTCTCAATGATATTGTTGACACATTACTTCTTGGGATTAGGAGTATGATAAAGGCAGAAGAAGATTTTCCTAGGTCAAGTAAATTACACCATGGATATGCTGAAGAGATTCGGAATGTTGGACTGCAAGTCCATAGCTACTCCGATGGATGCAAATTTGAAGAAGTCGAGGGATTCTGCTTCAGATTCAAATTTGATTGATTTCACCATGTATTGCCAGTTGATTGGGTCCTTGATGTATCTGACGAACACCAAACCAGACATTTGTTTTGCTGTGAATGCTCTCAGTCAGTTCATGTCCAAACTGAGGGATATGATCTACGATATGACTTAGATTGTGACTTAAGATTGCAAGGGTTTACAGACTCAGATTGGTCCGGATGCACTACAGATAGGAAGAGCATTTCAGGATGTTGTTTTCAGTTTGAGTTTTGCAGTGATTTCCTAGTACAATAGGAAGCAGAACTCAGTAGCTCTCAATACTGTAGAGATCGAGTATATGCCTGCTAGTTCAGCAGCCAGGGAAGCAGTTTGCCTTCGTAAACTTCTTGCAGGATTGTTGGCTAGATTTCAATGCCAACCGTGATTCACTAAGACAACCAGAGTTGTATGCGGATGTCAGTGAATCCTGTATTTCAAGTCGAAGCGCACAGAGACTTAGTATCACTTCATACATGATATGGTGCAGAAAGGTGCGGTCGAGCTCCAATATATTTCGACAGATGACCAGACTGCAGATGTTCACAGCAAGCCTCTTCCCAGGATGAAGCTTGAATACCTTCACGGAAGACTTGGTGTAGAAGAGACCATATCCCTTCTTGAGAGGGAGAGATGACTGAGAGACATTTACCATACTTTCACCCATATACCTCTACTCGTCCAGGTTCCTAGCCAGGTATGGGAGAAATCCCATCGGCAGATGAGACAGACAGGTAGTAGATGGTCGGGTTCACCTAGGTACCTCTGCTCGTCCAGTGTCTATGCCAAGTATGGGAGTAATCCCATCGGCAGATGAGACGGACAGGTAGTAGATGGTCGGGTTCACACATCTGCCTTTGCTCGTCCAGGTGCCCAGCTAGGTATGGGAGTAATCCCAACGGCAGATGAGTCGGATAGGTAGTGGATGGTCGTGTGATTGCACAGGTACCTCTACTCGTTCAGGCTCTCAGCAAGGTATGAGAGTACCCCATCGGAAGATGAGACAAACAGGTAGTAGACGGTCGTGCACGTGTGCTCATCTAGGATCTTTTGCCAGGTATGGAAGTATTCCATCGGTAGTAGAGACGGATAGGTAGCAGAAGATTCTCTCTCAGACATTCGAATAGAACAAATTTATAAAGACAACCTTCAGTACGTTTAGAGATGATGGAGACAGTATAGATGTACAGATGAAACCTAGATGATGATGATGCTGATGAAGATCGAAGAATATCTTCCGTGTTGAGAGGGAGTGTTGGAGTTTGTGCAACTTCAGAAGCTATTCTTATTGTTCTCCTTCGGGACTTGAACTTGTTGTAATTATTCATCTAAACCCTAGAAAGAACAATGTAATCTTTGGGGAGAAAAGCCAGCAATAAAAAAATAAATAAAATAATAAAATATAAAATTATTTATTGCACCCCCAAGTGAAGTCGGCCCCAGTTATTTTTTGGGTGGCAAAACAATATAAATAGAAGGTGCCCCTCCTCATTTCAACACACAATAGCAGCGCAGCAACTACACAGCAGTTCACAGTTTTCTGGGAAAAACAACAGCTCAGAAGTAGACTGATTTTCAGGGTTTCATTTTTAGAAGGCATTTCCGTATTTTTCTTTTTCTTTCTTCATTGTACTCTGATCTCAGAGTTATCATCTCTATACGAAGGTTGCTGGGTTTTTCCCAATTGGGTTTCCCAAGTGAAAAATACTTGTGTTATTGTTTTGCGCTTTGTCTATCTTCTAGTGATTCTATTGATAAATGCAATTAAGATATACTGCTATAATTTATAAGAAAATCTAACAAATCTAACCTAATCTAAATGCTGGCAAACACACATTAATGCAAACAAAACAAATAAACAGAACTAACCCAACACCTTGAGAGGATTCCCATTTAATTACCAGGCCAAAATGAAAAACTATTCTACCCACTTAAGTCAAATCAAGAAGCCAAACTTGAAATCCAAGTCAGAAACATGGCAAAGAAATAAATGAAACCAAAGATCCACTAAAAACAAAGTATCGGTAATCAGCCAGTCAGCTGGGAAGACTTCAAAGTAAAGGATAAACTTCTCAAGTCAAGCCAAGACATTAAATAGCACATCAGTTTGCAGATTTCCATTCATTCCAAATTATGCATCATGGATCGAGTTTCAGATGATAGCAGAGTCTTCCTATTGCTTAAAAATATAAGGTGTAATATTGGGTATAAGCAATAAGACTGAAATTGCTTCAATACTCAGAAATGATTCGATTCAACCAGATCATAAATTAAACCATGTATTCAACACATAAAAAAAACATTATCATTCATGAATGTGTTCAGTTTGACTCTGTTTTATAAGATGCATATCCCAGGTAAGTTACCAATATTTAAATTTATCTCCAATTCTCAAGCACTCTGAACCTCTCCTGCTCCTTAATCTTAAACAGATTGTTCTTTGTGCGCTATTTAATTCTCACGTTTCAATGGATGAACATCAATTTCTAGATCAAGATTTCGATTGATAACAAATTACTCAGTGCACTTCTCAATCGAAATTGGTTCCATTATTCAATTCTGAATGCATGAGAAAATGTATACATTTAGACCAGGAAGCATTCTATTTAATTTCATAGATGCATGACAAGGAATCCTATTTAATTACCAAGTCAATTCTGTTTATTCTACTCACTTAAACCTAAATCAGAAGTCAAGCTAAGAACTTAATTCGGAGAATGGCAAAAAGTGAAACCTAATGAAAATCAAAAGTTTGTTGAAACGGATTACTGAAAACTCCAAAGCTGATTCAATTGCAAGGTGAAAATTCTAGAATAAAACCAAAGTATCAAGTTTAGGCTTTTAATTGAGTGGCTGGATATCATTCAGTTGTCTGCAGTTATAATCTTTGGAATAAAACAGACCTTTCAATTTTCATCAAAATATCAATTCCAACACAATTCCAAGACTAGCTTTGTACCTAGACAAATTGTAGACATGGTTCTCCCATGCTTTTATTGTAATATTCGTCTGAGTTTATCAGAGAACCTACATTAATATTAAGGTCACAAATAGTGTTGACCACAGAGCCACTGAACCCATTCAATTCAAAAGATACTTGTCTCAACGATTTCAAATTATATTCTAGTTTTTAAAGATCATTCTTTAAGTTTCCAAAAGTTTATTATTCTGTAGCAAATAAAGGTTCAAATGCTCTAGTCCAAACTCAGAGTTCATAAATCAATTGTCTTTTAGAATTTCAGCATACATAGAGTCCAGACATATGATCTAAAAAGTAATTCGCTCAACCAAGAAACGTTTTATCCATTTAAATTCAAAAAAGTAGGAAATCTAATTCTTCTTGTACGCTCTCAATGATTCAAAGTCTGAATTAAAAGATATGCAACAATCAAAAGATCTTAACAGAAACCAATTGCTACAATTATCACTCAGAAGTTCAATGTTTTGTTTTTGTTTCAACGCATAAAGGAAATCAATACCAAGAATGAATCACACAGGCAGATCTGCTTATTCCTCACAATTTATACTACCATGCAAAAAATGAAAGAGCTAAAAATCTACAAACATAAATATTTTAACATATGCTAACAAAATAAAAATGAGACAAGCTGACCTGGGCGGTGGGCCCTTTGCACTCAGGAAAACTTGTCGATGGAACTTCAGTTACTAATGCAGATGAACGCTAAACATCAATTTGCACGCACAGGAATCATGGACAAATCAAGGAATTCAATCACCAGATTGCATAAGCCATAACACAAGATTTTAGTACCAGCAAAACAGAGTTTGAACGCTTTTTCCTTTCTACCTTAATCTTCCTTCATTACATAAGTCATAATAATGATAATAATGCAGACATAAATCCTCCATTACATAAGCAATCCCGATAATTCCAATCTTCTGGGGAGAAGATAATATCATATCAAAACAATCTTGAACAACTTGCATGAAATCTGGAAAGTTCACAAATCTGGGTTTTTTCTTTCAATCTTAGAAGTCTGCCCCAAAGAACAAACGAGATCTTCCAACATGTAGCTTAGTTTTCAAAACAAATTCTGGGTTTTCTAGGTGGTAAGTTTTTCTAAAACCCCATTTGACGGTTTTCCCAGATATGCTTCCATGTGCACGAAAATCGAGGTGCAAAATGGCAGTTCCAAATATTTTATGCTAAAAAATATGAGTTTGACTTTTTTAGAAATATTGGATTTTCTTGGGATCCGTGCGTCCGTGCATAGATATCATCATCATATAAAAATTCATTTAGCCAAATTGGTTGAAGAGATCCGAAAGTATGAGAATCAATGATCTTCCTTGTAAGTGTTGGAACGAGTGCTGGAATAATTTGAAGTGATTTCTGAAACAGAACATTACGCCATTAGTAACAAAATTACTCAAAATCAATTTTAAGTGTTAAAATACTAGAAATAACTAAAATATATAGTGTTTTCCTTCTCCTAAACAATAATCCCACGAAAAACTTTAATGTTATGAACTTAAAAAAAACTGAGTACCATTCAACATAAAAGTCAGGTTTTATAATCAAACTTTTTCATATATTTGACTTGCTATTGATATCAAAGATGGCAAATTTGGGAGCCATCGTCTCCCCCAGACCAAAGATCACATGCAAAGAAGATAAACAAAATTAAGATCAAGATTTTTGGGGAGATTGATTAATATGACCCATTTTGCTGATTTTCTTTTGGAGCTTAAAATTTTGAAATTTGAATAGCTCATTTTCAGACTTAATATGTCTCCAATATCTCATATTTCAAAAGTTGTTATTTGAATGAATGCTAACAGAACTTGATGATGAGGAAAATGAATTATGAGAACACTCTGTGAGAAGATATTTGCAAATGTGATTTAAGGAATGAATTCAAACTTCTTTAAATAATGCTCTGATCTTGACTAAAAAAACGAACAATATTCAAATTATTTCAAGATTTGAATATGTCTGCTAAATCAATTAAGTATGTATGCATCTTATGATATCAAGGTAATCATAGTAATTCATTGAATGCGAATGACATATATCATAGGTGAAGTAAGAACTCATGTTAGATAATGATGTCATTTACAATGATAAATAAACGAAGTGTTTGAGGCTTTGAGCTTAAGTTGTCAGGAAACTTGGGGACGGGGACAGGGACAGGGACAGGGACAGGGACGGGGACAAGGACACCACTTTTTTGAAACAGGGTACTTGGGTACGTTGGGGGTACTGCATATATATATATATATATATATGCATGCATGATGTGACTGTGATATATATATATATATGCAGTACCCTCATGCATGCATATTTCAGAGTTCTTCATAAATGATGAATCATGATTCATAATTATAGATTCAATGATTATTTGAACAATGAACATTCACATTGAAAATTTGATAAATCATTGTACCAGGCAAGCTGTAACAAACAGTGAAACTCAGACCTGAAGGTACACTTGAAATCTTATTTTAAACACCTATTTGTACTGCTGTTACAGGCAATAAAAAATTCCAAATTCATTTGACACGTTCTACTTCTTTCTACTTTTAATCTTTAAGTCTTAAGACATCTTTAAATTTGAATCTTGATGTATAAGATTGGGAGTTCACAATTTGAGTTTTCATTTCGCTATTTAATGTGGTTGTATTTTCATTTTTTTAGTTATAGCTTATGTATGGTTGTGTATTATTTTA
This sequence comes from Pseudotsuga menziesii, assembly GCA_001517045.1. Classification (NCBI taxonomy): domain Eukaryota; kingdom Viridiplantae; phylum Streptophyta; class Pinopsida; order Pinales; family Pinaceae; genus Pseudotsuga; species Pseudotsuga menziesii. The sequence goes on from LPNX010446785.1 coordinate 299,901, forward strand.
TTTCACTTGTATGTTGTAAATTTGTGTTAGTCTTTAGATTATAAAATTAAAAACTTCAATGACTTGTGTTCAACTTCCATTTTATATGTATTCTATTTCTAATATAATTTTTGTAGTATTTTTGGCGGTTTCCCAAAGCTGAAGACCTTGATGTCCCCTTTGATGTTTCCTAAAATTTGGGGGAAACTTCTACATAGGCTGCTCCTACATTCCCCCCATTCTGCACCTGCACGACCTGGGAACATGGTAGAATAGTGATGTGATCAGTGGTCTAGTGCCTTGGTTGGAAACATGCTTATCCATTAGCTCGTAGATGTCTCCTCTTTAGCTTGTTAGATAAGCATAGATGTAGGGCAATAGCATAAAGCATGGACAACTTGTGTCCCACCGTGATTGCTTCATAGTTGTTCAATTCAATACCATAATCTTATTTGTCCATCAGGTGAATAGTGTGGTGGGACCATGCTCATGGAAACCTTGAGCAAACAACATGATTAAATAAATCAGGAGTGTGTATACCATGTTTGAAAAATTATGTTGATAAGACTTCCTCTTTTTTAGTGCTATTGGTATTCATCAGTGAATCTTCTTGTCAGATATTTGTGTTAGAGAACAAGTGGTCGGAGAGGGGGGTGAAGTAACTAGAATAGGAGATTGCCCGGGGACATCCTAAATGGTGGTAGTATGGGAGAATATGGATTGGGGGTCTAGGTAATAGTGAAAATGGAATGTTGGTGGAAGAGGGTGCACAAAAAGGATTTGGGAGAATGGCGATGAGACGTGCCCATTTGATGTTTCTTTTGTGAAATAAAGTGGGGTTTCTTTGGGTGAAGGAGCTAATGGTAGGATATCCAAATTAGGGAGTAGGAGGTGGGATCATGGATGAAGACATGCTAAATTTGCATGTGGTGGGATTTGTAGTCCACGTCATATCAGTGGTTCATAGGATAGGGTTTAGATTCATAGAGCGAGAGGGTGATTGAATAAGAAGGGGGTAGGAACTAAGGGTCGCCTCACAAATACTTCAGGACAGATGGGCATATTCACTGTAGTCCAAATCAAAGGACGAGAAGCTGGAAAGAAGAGGGTGTAGTTGACAAACATGAGAAGAATAGGCCTATGGGTCCCCATCCTTGTAAGTATAGTAGTTCCAGTGGGGCCAAGAGTGGGTGGGGTAGGGAGTGCTGGGGAATTACCTTGGAGGGAAAAGGAGAGAACGTCATGGTCAACTAGAGGGATTAGGATAATTGAAAACTAGGGAATAGATGGGAGCACATCCTGGTTGGGTTAGGATGTAATCCACGAGACTGGCACCCACACCATCAGGGTGATACCTGATGCTGCTGGAATTTGGATAACAAGGAATGCCATTCAGGACCAGTAACTGGTGGGATTTTCCAAGCTGCAGAAGGTGCCTGCCATACGTTGTAAGGATTCTCAATGCATCACTGGATATCATGTGCTGCCCTGTCGACACTGGATCTAAGTTGCACGAAACAGGGAAACATGTTAGAGGTCAACTTGTCTTCATTTTCCACATATTAGGTTTCTTAGACTTCCAATGGTTTTGATGCCCCTCATGGGCACTTAGGTGTTTCTGAGAAGTTTCTGATCCGTTTCAGATACTAATACATGGGCAATTTATGTGTTTCTTGCAATAGAGCACTGGGTCCACTTCCTAGAGACAATGCATCTGCAGGCCTCTCTTGAAGTGGGATATGTAGAGCTCTGGTACAGGGGTTGAAGTCACCCAAGAGGATGACATCACCAAAATATGAGCACTGAATGATTTGGACATACAAGTCCTGATAAGGATCCCTCTCTGAATCACTATGGAGAGCAAAGTGTGTGGAAGCTGTAGGGAAGTAGCATATTGGGATGAACATGTTCTGGGGAAGACAGCTGATACCACTAATCCTGCAATGGAAATGTATAGCTGGAATGCTTGGCATCTACAAGCATGATGCTGCCATGATGCACGTAAGACAATGGTTGAGGAGTGAACAAGCCCAAAAGGCAGTGGACAGTAGAACGTCTGTGCAATTGGAATAACCGTGGGGGCAATGTAGTTAATGACAGCTGAAATGTTAGTCCAGTGGGTGTGATACATTTCCTGTTGCTGAAGGACCATCCAGTCAAGCGAAAGAGACCCCTAAGAAGACAAAAGGCAGCTGCAAAGGGCACTGCAAATGCTGTTGAAATCAGTTCAAGTGCAGATTTGGCAGGTCAGCAAAACACCAGTAGAATGCAAAATAGGACTGCCATCGTTGTTAAGATCTTTTGAGCCTTGGGAAATTGTGCAGAACCTATTGAAGATTTAGGTCATTCTCTCTGAAGATTTGAAGCAGGGCATAAGGGATAAATTGCTTGCGGTCATCCAGAGAGTGACGAACTCCTGTTCAAAGAGAGCAGAGAATATCTTGAAGAAAGTAAGAGCGAAGAGCTTTTGCGGCACCCAAAAGCCTCTGAAAGGGAGGTGTGAGCCGAAATGGATCCATAGCGACATGACAAAGTAGGTGTGATCTAAAATGGGATCCATAGCAACGTGACAAAAATTACTGAATTGAGAGGCAGCATCGTAAATTCTTGTTAATGTTTCTTAATAAGGACCTTTTTGCAAAAGTCTGTCTAAAATTAAGTCCTTTCTAAAAAGGCCATATCAAAGATTTTATAAATCTTGGGAGTAGGCTTGTAAAGCCTTGGACAAAGTCTAAGCGAGATAGACTTTACAAAGATGGTGACTGTGAGAGCACCACTCCGTGCCAGTCCCACATCCAGCTTAGCAGCACCATGATCTGGCTTCAAGAAGGAGCCTCCATGCAAGCCAAATGCCCATTATGTGGCAGGGGTACAGCTACAGGCAGGGCAAAACAAATAGTTGGTAAAGGTTTCTTGGAATCACTGAGCTGGTGGGCATTCTTGGTCGCAGGGAAGAAGAATTGATGGGCATTGATCCATGGAAGAGGAAGTGAAACTGACTCATTGTAGGGAGATTGACCAGCAGATGAGTGGCAAAGATGAAAACGATCTGCCTGAGAATCAATGCAGCATGAAGTGGAATTGTTGCTGACCCTGTTTGAATGTAGACGAGGAAATGGACTCAGCATAAAGAAGTTGACCAGCTGATGAGAAATCGGCTCAGTCAAATGGTGCAGATGAATGGAATTGGTGACCTGAATGAAGAAGATGATTTTATTGCTAGAATTGATCAAGCAATTGGAGAAATTTATTCCACTGCGCAAATTGACTCAGTTTGCAGAAACCACCTGGAGATGAAGGAAAGTTTAGCAGAGCTAAAAGAATTGACTTCCTGCTGATGGAATTTGAGTCCATTGAGGAGGGAGTTGATGTGTTTAAGAGAAATTGACTCAACTAAAGAGAATTGATTCACAAAGATGAAATGGACCAAGTCTGAAGAGGAATCAACTTGCATGAAGGGAATCAACCCAGCTGAGAAGGTAAGTAACCCAGCAGAAGGGAGAAGAGCTGTTAGGTAGCACGTTATAACCATGAACAGTTTTGTGTGCTCCGAGAGAGCAATTTACTGAATTGGATTTATCATCTGAGAGATTTGTTCCTGAGTATAAGACAGAAGTAATTCAAAGTCTTACACAAAGAGAACAATGGACCTACTATGGAACGGCACCGCAGTCCTCAAATTCTGTCAATCAGTCTATTGTTCCAACCTGAAGACTGCTGTGAAGAGATAGAATGCATAACCAAATCTGGCCTAACTTGATTGGTCTGGAAGGACAAGTTTTCAGTAGCAGAGAGCAGAGGTAATCACACTGTAGTTGTTTAAGTTCCATCTCAGGAGTAGTTGCTCAAACAAACCCTTCTAATCTGCTTTTTCTGACTTCAGGAAAAAGCTGAGCAAGCCTTTATTGGTTCTGGTTTTCCCTCACTGGGTTTCCTGGTTAAATTTCCATGTCTATGGTGCATGAGAGGTGTCTTTGTTCCACTGTATTTCTTGGTTGACACACAGTAGCAGCAAGAAGTTAAAGCATAGTCCAACTAATTACAAAACAGAAATAAAACTCAGATACATTGAAGAAATAATTATAAAATTAAAGAAGAATCTGTGTTGGTGAATCCAGTACATGCTGATGGATTATGGATCATTGTATTATTGTTGCAGCACTAATAAAATATAATGCATCATATTTCTTTGCATTGTGTTTCACTTGTATTTGCTTGCTCTCAAAACTACTTAAAATTTTATTCCCTAGTCTATGAAATGACAAGTTTTTCATGGATGTAGTTTGTGGTATGTAATGCCTTCCTACATTTTAAAAGAAATGGATGTTTTAATAGGGTTACACATTACATTTTTTTGTTACATATTTTCTGTTTTAAAGAAGAAGATCTGATCTGCTATTTGTATTCTGATGATTTTGAAATTGAATTAGTTGATTTCTGTTCTTACACCCATGGCATCTTCTTTATGCAGGACCCAGTGATGCTCCTATTGCACCAGGCACTTTTGAGGCCTTTGTGAAAGTTCCAAGCTTTTTACGTCCTCACACACAGATTTATTGTACAAGGTTAGTTCCAGTTTTTTTTTAAATTCATATTTTATTGTTTCTCCAGTTGCATTATTTATATTTGGTTAGCTTCTTTGTTATTTTGTAGACGTCTAATATGTCCAGCTAGAGTAGAAATATCAACAAATACATGCTTTGATGCCCGTGTACAATCTCGATATAGAATACTATTATATCACAGCATTGTGCAATAAACTTGTGGACAATGAAACTGGAAGTTTTATGTTAATATTGATCAAGTGTTATTCAGCTTTAGCTAATTTAAGTAGAAATCTATGTTTTGGATATCCTCCACTTCCTAATATTAAATTGCTGTCTTTTGGATCAGAAAGACTTTCCTGAAAGGAAACTGTTCTGATTTAAAACCGACAGTTGTTTCCCTTTGACTGACTCTTTATTCAAGTGATGCTTAGACTATTGGAAGTTGGTTTCCAAGTTTGATATTTATTTTGTAGATGTCTAATATGTCCAGCTAGAGTAGAAATATCAACAAATACATGCTTTGATGCCCGTTTACATTGTCTATATAGAATACTATTATAATCACAACATTGTGCAATAAATTTGTGGACCAAGAAACTGGAAGCTTAATGTTAATATTGATCAAGTGTTATTCAGCTTTAGCTAATTTAAGTAGAAACCTAAGGTTTGAATATTCTCCACTTCCTTGTATTAAATTACTGTCTTTTGGATCAGAAAGACTTTCCTGAAAGGAAACTATTCTGATTTAAAATCGACATTGGTTGCTCTTCGACTTTTTGTTTATTCAAGTGATGCTTAGACTATTGGAAGTTGGTTTCCAAGTTTGATCTTTATTTGGGTTGTGCTCTATGCTTGTTTCTGACTGTGGTCAGGTGTTAGCTTAAGTGTTTTATTGAAACTGTTCCTTGCTAAAAGATACACTTGTTTTCTCAAAAGACAGCCATGTCGAAAGAGAGCCCGGGAGCTTTGTCGGCATTTTGTCATTGTTGTACTATTGTACCAACCAGTTTAATTGTTTCAGTAGGTTCTTAGGTTGATTACAGATATATGATCTTTGGAAATGTGAGCTTGACCTGGAAAGGCTGCAAGCAGAGACGATTTCACAAAAGTTATTGAAACGATTATTGTATCAATGTTTTAAAACTCGGTACCAAGAATCGAACTGATCGAGGGTCAACTTGAACCGGAACCGGAACTGGTAATGAACCGGATTTTTCAAAAATACAAAAAAATTTAGGTTTTTGATGAGAATTATTATATTTTGCATTCCAAGCTATGATTTCAAACCATTAGAGACAGTCACACTCACAGTAATACTCACAATCACAAATTACGAGTAATTTCTGTCATAGACTATTGTGGTCTTTTGTATTTCTCTATGTTCATAGGAGCTAGAGACTAATTAGATAAGATAATTTTATTAATGTACGACTAATGACCACAAAAGTAGGTCAAAGTGTCTGCTGAGTACAATGATGTCAATACAATGCAGGAGTCCAAAAGGTCTCATATAAAAGGTGAGATGCATAAAGTAAAGTGCAATAAGGTAGAGTAGTAGAAAGTGAAATATGCTATGAGGCATGAAGAAACCTTTTCCTTGGGCTCAGATACCTATGCTGATGATGGGGTGTATAGTAGGAGAAGAAAATTCGAGGACAAGAGGAACTAGAAGAAAGGAAGTAGATCTGTCATGGAATGGGTCCATCTCTCCTAACATCCGAGGTCGAATGAAGAAAGCTAAGTATGGTTGGTTGTCTCGAGGAGGACCTGTTGGAACGTCTGGATCGTTCGCTGCGTTGCTGCAAGGATGGATCAAAGTCATCCAAGGTTATGTTGCCTGATGTTGGGGTCCTATTCAGCAACTGGTTACACCTCAGCCTAAGATTGTACTGAACATAGACCATATGATTCAACTATTTGTGTTCCAAACGATTTCGTTTCTTGGTGTGTATATGCTTAAAAACAATCCAATTGTGTTCACATCCAGAAGCGCTGCATGGCTGGCTCAAAATATGAACTGCAAACTTTTGTATCTCAGGGTAGTGCCCACCAAGTTGTCCCCACCAGTAGGCTGCAATAAGAGTTGAATGCAAACAATTTTCAGCAAATGACTTTGAAAACTTTCAATAATATAATATATAGTTTGAAAACTTTGAAATTTTTTTGAGCATGAATGTTTCGACAGTGTTCTGTCCTTGTGCTTCAAGCTTCTGGATTTGCACTGTGTGAAATTTTGGATGTGATCGATGCGTTTCGTGTGGACAGTGGACACTCCACCCATCTTCAAGATCAAGTGAAATTTCTTACCAGGTGGATCCTTGGATCTACCTCGTATGGCCATACTCAAGCCAAAGGTACCCATACTCTCATTTAATTGCAGCAGTTTACTATGTATCTCATCTTGTGTCTTGGGATCAGGAACCATGCGCTCAATGCATCTATACAATCCATCTTTTACCTCCCCATCATCATCTACTTCAAAGTCTCTTGTATAGTGGTACCTTCAAAAGTTCAAAGTTTAAAAGACCAAAAGTATTCATTAGTGAAATTGAACTTGTAACTTTGAACTTAAAAGGTTGAAATTACAACAAAACTTATAACTGTGAATTTGAATTTTAAAATTTCTTACCTTGGGTTTAAGTAATAGCCAACTGCATGCAAAGGACGATGGAGTTGTTTGTTCCATCTGTCATCAATGATTTTCCAAATAGGAAAATACTTCTGCCTTTTGTCACCATAGCCGGCCTTTATTGCTTCTTTGGCCTGATCCATGGAGGCGCCTTTATTGCTTCTTTGGCCTGATCCATGGCCTCACAAATAAAACCCATGGAGGGTTTATCACCATCCATCATTCACAAAACTTTCACAAGAGACTCGGTGAACAAAACAATCTCTTCTTCCTTTTTCCAAATTGTTTTTTCAAACACTTTTTCAGCTACCTATTTCCCTTCATCCTTTTTACTCCACTGAGATGCATTCCACTCATCACAAGAAAATATCTTCCTTAGGTTGGATTTTTTATCAACAATGGATTGCAACAAAAGAAAGTTTGTTGTAAATCGTGTAATGGCTGATCTAACTAGCTCTTTAGCTCCAGTGGTCTTCCTCATTAGGCTCAAAACCCATGAGTGGTTCTAGATGTACCTGGTTATTGATTTTGCATGCTCCACACACTTCTTTACCCACTCAATTTTGCCAATATCCTCAAGCATGAGGTCCAAACAATGGGCTGCCCTTGCAGCCCACCAAATGGTGGGGTGTTTTTCCTCTAACATTCTTCGTGCTGCAACATAGTTGGAGGCATTGTCGGTGATGATCTGTACAACATTCTTTGCCCCCACCTCCTCAATTACTTCATTCAAAAGATGAAATAATAATTGTGCATCCTTCACGTGATCAGAGGCATCCACAAATCTAAGAAACATGGTTCCTTTTGGGAAAGCAATCAAGAAATTTAGAATGGTGCAGGATTTTCATCATCCATCCATTAGACATTATTGTGCACCTTGTTTTACTTTAGATTTGCTTGAGCTCCTTGAGGTATTCATCTATTCTTTGGACTTCATTTCGTGAAAGGGCCCCCTTGATGTCATGAAAACTAGGGCCTTTGAATGCCGGACCACATGAAGTTATATCATCTATCATAGGTTGATAATAGGAAGAATTAATTACATTGAAAGGCATGTCTGCATCATACCATTGCACATGGAGTCCACCAAATGGTGGGGTGTTTTTCCTCTAGCATCCTTCGTGCTGCAACATAGTTGGAGGCATTGTCAGTGATGATTTGTACAACATTCTTTGCTCCCACCTCCTCAATTACTTCATCCAAAAGATGAAATAATAATTGTGCATCCTTCACCAGTTCAGAGGCATCCACAAATCTAAGAAACATGGTTCCTTTTGGGCAAGCAATCAAGAAATTGAGAATGGTGCACCTTGTTTTACTTTAGGATTGCTTGAACTCCTTGAGGTATTCATAGGTTAATTTCGTAAAAGGGTCCCTCTGATATCATGAAAACTAGGGCCTTTGAATCCCAGACCACATGAAGCTATAACATCTATCATAGGTTGATAATAGGAAGAATTAGTTGCATTGAAAGGTATGTTTGCATCATACCACCATCTAGCAATGCACTCCCAAGAATCCTCCTTCTCCATCTTCTTTCATTTAGCATCAATGGTGGGTTGAGCACCAGGGGTAGTGCAGGGTACAAAGAAAGAGTCAAGCCCTTTACTGGTGCCCCTAGTGGCCTCTTCAAATTGGATGAACTAGGTCTCGCTCTCCCTCTAATAGGAATATTGGAATATTTTTCAAAACTAGGCATTTCATTTTGAGGGGTATCATGATCATCACCCTCATAGTTACTATCAAACTCAACTAGCATGGAACTTCTCCCTATGTCCTTTTGAAGCTTCTTTGTCTTGGCTTTGTCTTCTTGGTAGGCTTCAATACTACTTGGCATCTCTTCTCTCAAATCATCGGAGACTTTTGGACAAGGTTCAACATTGCCCCATGCATGTGCTAAGTGTTGTTTTATCCTATCTATACCCCCTAGCAATTTTCTTTCCCGCAATAATTGTATACTTTTTTCCCATTGTCATCCAATTGGCAATGATTACATGATGGATCCCTCCTATCTTTTGGAGCCATGTCAAACAAAAATCTGAAAATAAAACCCTAGGAATTATTAATTAAGAAAAAAAATTATTAGAGAAGAGGAGAAGAAAGAAGAGTGTTGATATACCTTCACAAGCCTCGCAACGTTTGAGAAGAAATAACAACCAAAGAACAACTCTATAGCAGCCCAAAGAACAACTTTATAGCAACCCACAAAATTTGGAAAAAAAACACTTAAAGAAGCTCCAAACACAGCCCAAGAAACAATTGCAATTCTGTTCCAAAATTATGGCCCAAGAATTCTCCAAAAGTGCCCTACAAACAAGTTTTTTATTCTGCCCAAGAACTTCACCAAAAATACCCAACGAACTCGGCTCAATAACACTCCAAACCTGCTTAAGAAGCTTAGTTGTCAAGAACTCCAAAGAGATGGAATGGATAGTGTGTGGATAATAGAGGGCAGGGGGTCTTTAAATAACATCACTATGGGATTAGGGTTGGATTAAATACTTTAAATTAGGGATTTTATGTTTAATTTTTTAAATTTGAGTTACATGGGCCCTCGAACGGCTGTTGTACGACATTATATAGACCAGACTAGTTCCATACGGAATCAACCAGTTCAAGGGTAGTTCGTGCTCAAAATTCGACTCAAGCGGTTCGGGGCCCTACCCAGACCGAAAAACCTTATAAACTGGTTGCATCGGTCAGTTTTGCGTAAACCAGATCAATTTTGATAACATTGCTCCATATTGAGTTGGATTCCACAGATGTGGTGGTGTTGGTCTGTCTCTTAGTGCTCCTTCTTGAGTGTAGCACCGAGAAGGAGGAGGTGATCGACCAAATAGGGTCTAGTCTCGTAGGACGCTGAAGAGTATGGGCTCGGAGCTTGAGGACCTCTTGTATGTACAAGACTAGACATTGCTGAGCTAGATATTTGAAGAAGCCCATAAGGGTCTGAATCCCCCTGAATAAGCATTGAAACCGCCCCTTGATCTCATAGTAAATGGGGCACTAGAAGATGAAGTGCTCCTTAGTCTCGACGTCATGTAGCTGGCTTAGCTGACAAATCTTGTCTGGTTGGTTGTTCTAGTGGTCTGTCTCTACTAGAAGTCTATGAAATCCCACTTTGAACTGGCCTAGAGGAATGTGAAGAGCATGTACCTAGTGTCGAAATGTATATTGTGGTCGAACGATGAGCCCATCCCTAAGCTCCAAGAAATGCTCAACATAAAAGGCCATCTTTGGGTGTAACCCACAAAGAGGGGTAACCCAAGTAATTTGGATAAACTGCCCACAAATGTCATCTCTGATGATCTTGTTTAACACTTGTCTGGTTGGTAGGAGATGGTCGAATGCATCCAAGGAACACCGAAACGTGGGAGGCGCTAAATTTGAATGGCCACATACCCTAAAAGATCTGAAACCCGTACAAACCAACTTGAGCTCAACCCAATGGGTTAGAGAGGGCAATGGTCTCAGAAGAGCAGTAAGCCAAGTACGGACATAGGTCATGCCCCTTCGTCGAGTCGGCCAAGTCCCTAATATGATTTAGAAAAGAGACCAGCTTGAACATTGTGACAAGTTGGAAGGGCCGAGCCACAAACTCTGCTAGGATGATCTGATGAGGAATTGTCTGCTTGCATTTTATGATGTGTCAGACGAGAAGAGTTTGGACTCTCTCAACTAAGGCCCAATCAAACTCTAGTAATGAAGGCCCCTAGATCGTTGAGCCATAGAGAACAGTGGGTTGGATAAGGGAGTCCATGAGACATCTTGGATGAGATATCCTAAAAATGGTGATGGAAACACTTTATTTCGAGAAAGGCTAAAGACCCATAACCCTTGGAAATACGAGGCTAAAGGGTTGGTTGCAAGCTGAAATGGGGTCTTGAAAATTGTACTCCCAAGTATGTGTAAGCGTTGGTGATCTCGATGTCCTCCCCTTTGAAAAAGAAAAGAAGGTCTGTGGACTTCTTCAACCCGTTGAAGATCATAACCTTGGTTTTACCCAGGTTGACCGTCAATTGTCGAAGGTCACAGAAGAGAGCTAGAGCATCCAATTGTCTCTATAATCCCCCTGGAGACGAGGCTAGGAAGGCTACATCATAGGCAAAAAACAAGATGGATATCAGAACTTGGTGGAGGAGACATCCATCACTGTCCTAGATATGCTCGTGAAGAAAGGCCTCTAGCTCATCAATATAAATCCCAAATAATGTGGGGGACAAGGGGCAGCCATGTTTCCACCACATACTCTTGGGGATTGGACGGGGAAAGCAAACTTGAACCTATACATTTAATTCAAAGAAAGCCAAATCTTGCTGATTTGATTGATCTACATGTTGTACCTGCTATACCAGATCTGAAAAATGCCAAGATAACATAAAGCATGTTGTATTTCTCAATTCAACCATAGGAAAGAGGTGCCCTTGAGAATTCACCAAGAAACCTACTAGGGCACACTTTTTCTAGCTGAGCACAATTCCAAAATTCACGATATTTTTTGAGATATGAATTTTCTACATTTTTAGGGGTTTTCCAAATATCATATATATTTTTTGTATTTTTGTAATATATACTACAAAAAATTGATAAAAAATGAAGAGAAGAGGTTAGACCTTAGTCCTCAACCCTAGGGCAATAAGAGATCAAGGTTAATTTCCCTTGATAATTTGGTTGTTCAAGATTTACCAATTAGGGCAAAGACTAGTAACCCTAGATAGGTCAAACTAGGCTTAGCCTAATTAGAGCAAACAATGAATTCTTAGGCCCAACTTTAGAGAGCTCCTTCAGGAGGAAAGTCTCCTAAAATAAGATTGACAAAATGCAAGCAAAACCCTAACTTCCCTTGCTTAAGATGCACAATGGCAACATCAAACAAGAAAATTAGAAGGTCTTACCAACATCCACCAAGAAAAGAGCAAGAGAACCCTTAGATCCTTCCTTGATCATGAGTTATAATAACCATTCATTGAATCAACCTTGAGAGATATCAAAACTCTAAAAAATTACCATCCAACCATTCATCACATGAAAAATATGCCAAAGGGAGAGGTGTGCATGCCTTAGAAGCTCCAATATACCAATAGAAAAAAAGTAAAAAGATCACATTTATTACAAATGAGAAATCTTGTTTACAAATGAGAGTAGGAGCCTTTATTTATATGAGGCATCCTAGTCTTTTTGAGTTTTTAGAGCCTACTTTACGAAAATACAAAATAAGTTAAAATTAGGATTTGTCACCCGCAAATTGGGGACTAAACCATAAAAGACTAAGAATAATGATAACATGATGCAAATGGTTTCAACCAAGTGAGATGTTGAGCCAAAGGAGGACGTCATGCCCCAACTAACCCCAAGGATGCAGAATCTCCCTTAATGTCCTCCTTTTGTAGCAAGGCAAGGCTTTCTACCAATAGAAACGAGTATAAAGATCATATTTATTACAAATGGAGTTCTTGTTTACAAATGAGAGTAGGAGTCTTTATTTATATGAGGCATCCTAGTCTTTTCGAGTTTTTAGAGCCTACTTTACTAAAATACAAAATAACTTAAAATTAGGGTTTGTCACCCACAAATTGGGGACTAAACCACAAACGACTAAAAATAATGATAACATGATGCAAATGGCTTCAACCAAGTGAGATGTTGAGCCAAAGGAGGACGTCATGCCCCAACTAACCCCAACGATGTAGAATTTCCCTCAATGTCCTCCTTTTGCACCAAGGCAAGGCTTTCTTCAAAGGATGACATCATCATGAATTTGCATGTGGACACTAGGAGGAGGGGTAATGCATGAAAAGAGAAGGTCCAAGTGGGCATAAAGGAGGTGTGCTAAAGCGACTATGATAACCCTTACACGTGCAATCACCTTCTACATAGCATAAACATAAGTATGGCTAGGATCCCCTAAGCCATGTGTCCTAATGGGTCTATCCCAAGAAGCATCGAAGCACCCACCCAAGGCAAAAATGCCCAACATGATGAGGGACTTCCACCTATAAAGGGGTAGTCAACAGAACCACTAAGCCAATATTCCTTGAAATGAAAACCAAAAGGATCTATCATGACCAGACCAAAGGTATTGAGCCCTACTAGACCCATACTTTTACATAAGAAAACCCATACTTGGCCTTTTACAATGGCAAACGACCTCTTCACTCTAGTATTTCTTGAAGGGCATGCTGTAGACAATCTGGGGCGTAACACCTTGGACCCTTGCTGATTTGACAAGTAATTCCACAATTGTCTACACCTACGCTGTTGGGAGTGGGGAGCGGGAGCGAAAAGTGAAATTTTCAAAAGATTTCGATTTGGGAGCATTTTGAGAGCGTTTTTTATATCATATATATTTTAATATATTTTGATGCATATATATTAAAGGTACCCGACCCCTCGACGTACCGAAGTACCCTGTTTCAAAAAGTGCCGTACCCGTACCCGTACCCGTACCCACGTTTCCTGGCAACATAGGATATAACCATTAATACACATGTCACATAGAACATAAATCATCTACGAGCTATGACTTGTAACATTGTCATCGAATGATCAATCATCAACAACATCAATCTTCAAATTTTAACATATAATATTTGCCATCAACAAACTCTAACAGTCCAACAGATAACATCAACCATGAAATGAAACAAAGCATCATAATATCATATTCAATACCAAAGAGTTGTAAGATCATAAGATGATAAGAATCAAGATGCAATCAACAATTTAAAGTTCAAACTTCAAACTTCAAAGTAGGCCATAATGTTTACAAAATAGGCTATAATAAACGTGAAATACAAAGTATTATGATACTATCTACTAATCTACTAAGTTTTCTTCTTGCCACTAGAAACTTCCAATTTTTTCTCGTGTTCTAGGTGTAATAGGAGCTGCTGGAAGTGATCGTGGAACACGAGAAGAAGATGAATGGCCCCCACGAATTGCTGGACGTTGTGAAGCTAAAGGAAAAACTCTTGCATCTAGAAACCTGCTTGTGGTTGGGGGTGGAATCTCTGATGTGTGAATTGGATAACCCTCGTGATCACCCAATAGTTCATCCTCCAAGCGCTTTAATGCAATGGCTCCATCCTCCTCATTAGCCTTCTTTGGATTGTTGTCCCAAGTCAAAAAAGTTCTATCATTCTTGGCCGCTTCACAATAATGGGAAAACGACCTCAAGTTGTAGTGCACATAAACCAAACTTTCGCTCGTTCTGTATTCAAACTATTTCTCTTGACGTTGTGGATGAAGCTGTATGTGCTCCAACACTTCTCTGCAAAAGAACTATTGACAACCTGTGAAAGCACCCTCATCGCCAATTTATGCAAATATGTGGCACCACTGCCATACATGTTTCACCAACGGATAGGATCCATCCTCTCTCGATCTTTGGTTGCATGCAAGGTACCAATGACTCCATGTTCACTGATGTATTGGCTCAATTCATTATGTACTTGAGCACACTCCTCCTCATCAGGGACCAACCTGTCTAATGCAAGCATATACCCATTTTGCACCTCTGGATCTGTGTGTGGTCTTTTCCTATCTCCACCGCTAGGTGCAGGTTGGGCCAACCAAGATGGAGAATAATATTTTGGGGTAAGGACATATGCAAGGGCATGAAGTGGAACATTCAAATTATCCCACCTTTTGACCACATGTTTATGAATATGGTCATACAAGATTGCATCTCTTTGCTCAACAATGTCTTTGATATGACCAAGCATGCTATCCATTTGCTCATACACCTCCCCAATCACCGGCTGATTTGTATCTGCAAAATGAATCATATTATAAACGAGCTTGGTGAACTGTAGAACATATTTAACCCGTGTCCAGAAACGACCATCAAGAACGATGTCCTCCACCTACTGAAAGTCATGTCTATCAGATGTGCTTGCAGCTCTGTCTTTCAATCCCTGCCATGAATCACTTGAGACTGTACTAGCCAATGCCTCTCTTACCTTCAAAAGCCTCCTGAAGGTGAGGTAGTAGCTACCAAATCTAGTCTTCGCAATCTTCAATAGCTCCAACCTAGAGTGATTGCGAAAAATGTGTTGGCCATGCTATGATTGGTGATAAATTTTATCATTTTCTTACCTCTCTTGTACAAGGCACCAATCCATTGGTAACTAGGGTGCTTCATCTTAACAATATCATGCATCAAAAGGTTAAATGTGTGAACCAAACACCCTGACCAAAATATGTTGGGATACTTATCCTCAATGATTGCTTATGTTGCCTTGCAATTAATAACATTATCTGTGATGACTTGAATGACATTGTATGGCCCAATCGTTTGAATGGTTTCAAGTAAAGGTTGTGCAATATTGATACCAATCTTGTAGTGATCTGAGTAGTCATGAGCTGAAAGGAAGATCGCAACACTAGCAGACACACCAAGAATATTTATCAATGGCTTGCCTTTAACATTTGTCCACCCATCAGATACAATGGATACCCCATATAACGACCAATCATTTGTAAACTTTCCAAGAGCACTATTGATTTTGGCTCTTTTCCTATCAAGTCCCACGGTTCTAGCTTTGTCATACCCAGGGCTCCTATATCCTTTAGGGGCACCATTGATGGCTTGTACCATTTCATGCCAATAAGGTGAGCGAAGAACATTGAATGGCAGACCACATGCATATAGAAACCTGTAAACTTTTGAATCCACATCATCTCTGCAACCAAGCTCAAGGAAATCTGATAATGTTTTTCGCATAGGCGAGAATCCACTAGCATGGGTGGATGATGATCCAGATAAACATTCTTTGTGGGGATTTAGATTCGACCCTTGATCTCTTGGAATTGTTTTGAGTGACCTCTTCTTCCATTCTGTATTTGTTTCTTTCTTTACTTGACACTTTGTCACATGCTTTGACTCCAGTAGCCTTACCTTGATCACTTGGCATAATCCCCCACACAAATGCTTTCTCACACAGGTATATGAACCTGTGTAAGTTTTATTGAGGCATATAAACTTTGTGGTTCCACCCCCTCTCCCTCCCCCAAGCCTTGTCACGTACTTCCACAAAGGTGTTGTGTCTTTTTTTGGCCCCTCATCACTCTCGATCCCTTCCTCCTCCTCCTCCTCCTCTCCCTCTTCCTTCTCCTCTCCATGGTATGTGCGGCTCCCTATCTCTTCATCCTCATCATTGCCACCAACAAATCTACTTCCCACCACCACCATCATGAGAAGGATCGGAACCAAAAACAAAAACCACATACCCATCATGCTTGTCGATTCAATATGAGAATCACTTCTTGCCTATAAGAGAAGAAGAAATTGGAAAGAGTAGGAAAAAAACACTGACAAGATTTAAAATTTTAACATAGTGAATTTTTTTTTTCAAAAACAAACAAAGATTGGGTTTTTAGAGCCTACCTCTTTATCTCTTCAAGGATAGTTGAATGTCTCTATGGATGCCTTCAATCTTCCTTCCAAGCTCTCTCAAATAGAAGCTTTCAGTCTCCCCTCCAATCTCCCCTCCAATCTCCTACAAATTTTCCCTCAAACAACTAGCAAAGCCACTCAAAGCCCTAGCAAGAAAAATGAAAACAAGCAGATGAGGAATAGAATGAGTCCAAATGGAGGCCAATAGTGTTTATAAACACTAATTAAACCCTAGGCAATCACCATTTTTTTTTTCGCAAAAATGAGAAAAATGAGAAAAACAATTTCCAAGTCGTGGAATCGCTCGGGAGCATTGTTTTAGGGTCGGAATCAGCCCGAGAGCGCTGTGGAATTGCTTCGAGAGCGTCGCTCCCTCAGCGATTCCGGAAAAATCAGGGAGTGAAATTTTTTTAAGGGAATCCCGATTCCTAAAATTGCTCCCGGGAGGAATTGCGATTCCGTGAGCGATTCCTCATTGATTCCTCTCGGAGCGCGAATCGGGAGCGATTCGTGGGGGGGAGGAGCGATTCCTCGTAGCCTTGGTAATGGTCTACACTATGAAGGAAAGTTAAAACCATGACTTTTCCCTTGTCGTTGTTAACCATAAAATGACGACAGGAGTCACATCCTATCGGGGTCCCCATTTTTAACAAAGATCCCATTTTCTAGATACAATGCAAGATTGGCTTTGTGATCAGTGGAAGAGTTATTGACACGCCTGATAAGGAAGAGACTGATTTTGTTAAGGCTATTGAGGTTCCAAAAGGTTCCTTCAAGAGTTCTACTCTAAATAGAGCCATCCTTGGGAAGCATTCTTCTTGCTTACTTAATTACCAATAGAGAATCACCAAAGATCATCACATTTTTTATGCAATGGTTCTTAAGAAATTATGTCACAAGATGCAAAGCAAACGACTTGGGGTCTACGAGGACCCCTCCTGCCACTACCACCCCTTTAATATGAAAGGATTTTGCCAAACACATTCATAACTTGTTCTTCGAAAGAGGACAACAATTTGATCGGCATCCGATGTAAGATAATTTGTCCCATTCAATTTGGGAAACTTCTAGGTTAAGTTCATTGAAGCTTAGCAACAACAAAAAGAAGCCTTCATATCAAAGAATGAACTCTTTACTATTTTTCCTTTATAGGAGCAAAGCATAAAAACCCTAGGTAGCTCTAGGAAAGTAGCCATTGTTCTTGAAGAAGGGTGAAAAGATCTTAGGAATGCCCAAGAGAACCGTAGAAGAGAGTTGTCAGCCTCCGAGAGAGTTTAAATTTCTATATGTCTATAGACCCTAGAAAAAAACCCAAAAGAAGATGATATAAGAACTTAGAATACTTTAGTTCAACACTTACAAGAGAACTGGAGCACTAGCCAACAACGTTCAGAACAGCGATGGAATTGAGAGATTAAGGTTTAAACTTGCTCTATACCATGTTGAAATTCACAAGTGAAAGTAGGGAATCGAATGGGACCGAAACAAACCCTAATTCCGCGGTATCTCAATCACAAGTGAAGAGAGAGAGAGAGAGAGAGAGAGAGAGAGAGAGAATGTTGTGCACTGCATAAAGAGTGGAAGAGTTAGATTCCCTTAGGAAAATATCACATTATCAAGGGAGATCAAGATTACAAGATGATATATACACGAGTTGTGTATCTATACATAACTCAAGTAGGGTGCACCCCTGTAACGGGTTAATGAGCCTATGTGTAGATGTTTAACTCGGACTGCCATAACTAGTCGCAACTCGATCAAATCCTTACCGTAGGATTTATGTAGGCTTAGTTAGGATGCAAAACAGAGCTGGCTACAACCTTAAGCTCTGATACCATGTTAAAGTTTTAGGGTTTTTATAAAAAATTGACAAACTTGTACTTTCATGCAAACTTAAGCTGTAAAATAATACTGAAATAAAACTACAACAGAAGTAAAAGTCTTGCAAATAAAAAATATAATTTTCATTTCTTTCAACTTTAACAGCTGCAAAATTACACTGTAAAAGTACATAAGCAGTAAAATCATGAACAACAGTACATTATTCTAACTAACAAAACAAATAGGTTTGAGTTGGACCTTATACTCAGAAACTACTTTCAGATCGGACCTTGTCTCTTAGAGACAAATCACTAAGATGGAACAAGTCTAGCCCTAACCTGAGGGCATGGACATACCTGAGAGAGAGAGAGAGAGAGAGAGAGAGAGAGAGAGAGAGTGCTGTAAAGTAGGGTTAGGCAAGTACAGTAGAAGATGCAGCAGTTAAGATATTCAAGATCAGCCTCAAAAGTGTTAACCAAGACAGCCATCAAGTGTCCAACAATGGGGAGTAGCCTTTAAGAAAACCCTAGCAAGATAGCAGCAGACCAAAACCAGTCTAGTGGTAGTCCACACATACAACAACCCACTCAAAACAACCCAACAGAGGTGGTGGCCAACTCTAAACAACCCAAACAGGCTACGGCCTTACTCTAGCAGCCCATACACAGTAGCAACCTACTCAAAACAACGACAAACAGGTAACGACCTCACTCTAGTAGTCCGACCATAGTAGCGACCTCAACAAACAATCCACAAATGGCAGCAGCCTACCCTAGCAGCCCTCACATTGGCTGCGGCCTCAACAAACAACCCACAAACAACTCACAACTCAGGTGACAGCCCTCAAACAGCTGACGGCTCATGTGACAGCCCACAGATACCCATAGAACAATCCACGACGCAGTTGACAACCCACAGAACAGCCCATGACCCAAGTGACAGCTCACTGAATAGGCCACTAAATAGTGCACCATGTCCTTGACATAGTGATACTTCCTCTCGATGTGTTCTGACCTGTCATAGAATACAGTATTTTCTGAGAGCTTCAGACAGTTATAATTGTTTGCAAGAAGCTTGATCTTTTAGATCCACATCTCAACTTTTCTATTCTGCAATCCCATTCTGCTGGGGATTGAAGAGCACAGTTGGCTCCCTCTTGATCTCTAAACTTACCATTTGCTCCACTTGGCATCTTTATGGTAACGTCGCTCGCTTTGCAGGTGGTTTTACTGGAGTTTGAAGAAGTCTTAAGAAACCTCTTATCTCCTATGTTATTTATCTCGTTCTTATACAACAAGTACCTAGTTATAGCCATGCTCTCTGTGGGAGAGAGACTAACTTTATGAGGATAGGACAAGGTGGATTGTCTTTAATTTTGAGATTATATGTTATAAAACACTTTTCAATTTGCTTTATCCATCTCCATGATCCTCTAGAGATGTTACAGCCCCAAACTTGACAACCATATAAGATAACATGAGTGATGAGAGTCCCAAAGACGATTTATATCTTATCTCAAAACAAAAGGTTCGTGATTTACAACTATTTCAAGTCCATAATAAACTTCCACACACTATTTATCCTTTTCATAATGGTGTAGTTCTAGTTAAGCTTGTGATGAAGATCAATTCCAAGATATTTGCATGAAGCCACTTCTTCCAAGCTGCTGTTGTCATATACGAAATTATCGTAATATACATTTATCATGGGTAGTTAGGAGCATGTATTGTGTCCTTGCCGATTTATATGCTTAAACATTTTCTTATCTCTAGCATGATATTTATTCATGTCATGATACTGTTTTTTGTTGGGATTTGTATTTTGTTAAATTATACAAAAATTTAGTGGTTGTGTACACTATTACCATTCCATTTCAGTTAATAATCAAGTCTTGAATGCTTTATTAATTGCATTGTAATGCATACACAACAATACAAATTCTTCATTTTTGATACTGGTGTTAGAATATTGTGATTTTGCATTTTTTTAGATTAGCACCTTTTTGACATACATATAATTGTGCAATAGATAGTAGCTTTTTTTATTTTGTTACTGATGGTGTTATTTTTCAATGTTTTCCTAATTCCTCTATATTTGTTTATATGTAGTGAATGGGTTCTAGGAAATCGCGAGGACCTAGTCAAGGACATCACTGCAGAATTACAACCTGAGAATCGTGAGGTACATTTTCTACCTCCTTTTATTATATTTATTATTTAGATTAGGATATCTTGTCATGACTACATATATAATATTTTGCTAATCATCTAGACTATCATTCTCTGTGCAAAGTTGTTTGCATAAGCCTTGACTGAGTATGTCTTATTGTATTTAGCTGTCACATTACATGATAACACGGGACACAGAAGACACATGGATACAAGTGTCAAACACGTGACATTGCGACCTCAAAAACAGGACACGAGGGACACATTTTATATATATGACACATTATATATATATATATATATATATATATATATTAAAAAATTACAAAAATGAAAATATATAGATATAGATTCAATTTTTTAAGAACTAGTGCATTTAGAAATACTCAATACACATTACAAATTCGTACTCATAAAATTAGAAGTTAGGACCATAAATTGTCAATTGGAGATTTTCTCATTAAGTCATCAAAATCAAAATGTATTACTGATTACATAGATGTGGGAATGTCATTGGCAAATACAAAATAGGGTAGTTCAAGATGGAAGAATCTCATCTGTCAATAGTCCTCCTCCATGTCCGAATCAGCAAAATCAGCACCACCAGCATTGCTCTCTTCTCCAGTGTCATTGTCATTCTCCTCCTCTATGCCCAATCCATGATTTGCATCTGCTGGTGTGGAGGATGACCCCTCGAGAGGATCACCATCATCAAAAGTGATCGGCTCTATGTTGAGTTATGGTGTAACTCAGGATGTCCTCCATGTAGACTGCCTAGCATGGAGGCACTTTCTAGCTCAGGCAGGAGGGTAGAGTGTGAGATGCACTCTGCCATGTTTCATGGGTCCAGCAGTGGAGACATGCAGTGTATCTAGTCACTTTTGTCAATTACATGCAAAAGTGCATGCATACAATTTGATTTTTGGCACCAAAAGTAAAAATAGGGTTTTGGAACTCTAATTAGGGTTTGGTGACCTAATTTCAAGTTGACTTATAAAAAGACACCGAGGGTGCATAATTCATCATCTTTTGTGTGTATCAGGATATCAGAGCAGCAATTGACCAAAGGAGGGCAAACCATCTGAGAAAGCTGGGGGCGTATTCCTAAGGGCAGTGAGAGGTCAGATGCTCAGAGAGTGAGGAGATCCATCATCAGGACAGTGAGAGAGAGAGAGTCTCCACTTGGCATCTTCAAAGTCTGAAGAGCAGCAGTAGAGTGAGCAGCTGGAGGAAGACGTGTGCAGCAACAAGTCACACGTGTGGGATGTGAGGGAGTTGTTGCACATCTTGCTGAGGGGGCAGAGAGGGCCCAGAGAATTGTGGGTTTTCTTTAGTGCCTGAGGAAAGAATTTCAGTGATCAGTCAGATTCAGGCTGATAGCAGATCGACTAAGTTGTGCCTCAGAGGAGTGAGGACACAACTGTATAGCTGGGTTATGTTTTCAGTGCTTGAGGACGTAGTTTCACCTTTAGATCGGAGCAAAGCAGAGTAGATAGTTGAGAGAGAATTCTTCAGAGAGTTAGACAAAGAGTACATTGTTCAGTGACTGATAGAGTTGAGTTGAGAAATCCAACGTGAGGGTGTCCTATTGGAGGAGCATTCTCCAAGGGCAGCAGCTGCAATTGCTACAGGTCTAGGGCTTTGGCTCTTCAGGTTTATCTACTTGATTATCATAACTCATTCTATACCTCTTCTATATTTATTTGTTTGCTCTAGGCTTGAGAAAGTAGAAAGCCCCACGGTTTGTTGGTTTTCCCCATTGGGGTTTCCAGGGTAAAAAATTCCGTGTCATATGTGATTGCCTAATTGAGTAAGGATTTTCATGTGCTGCAAGTTCTAAATACATTTGAAGTATAGTTCATATTGGTTTAGTGAATATTGTTGCCAGATTGATTATCCTGACTTCTCGAAGCGAGTGGAGACCTTTGAGAAAAACTAATACTCTAGCACTGGATCATTAAGATCCATGTTGGCTAATGCCAACTCAACAGAGTTGTCCAAACCCATATCATCAGGAAACACATCCCACATCTTTGTCTTTCCCTTCAACCACTCCTTCCTTTGCTTGTAAGACGAAGGTCAGTGTGCACATACACCATTGTTTCTACCTTGGACTGCTCAAGCCTGCTCTTTCTCAAATAGTGTAAGGTCCCATATGTGCTCCAATTCCTCTCGCAACTAGAGGATGAAGTAACCTAAGAGAGGACCCTCAAGGCTAATTGTTGTAGAATAGGGCATGCTGCCCCATGAGTTGCCCACCGAGCATAGGGCTTCTTGACCCCCATGTTCCTAAGGATGCCATAGCCTACAAATCTCCCACTACAAGTGGAAAACTCTACGAAGCCCTCCTCCACCTCATCAAGGGATGCTCTATCCTAATATATTCGTCTAAATGTTGCCTTACTCCCTTGTGAAATATCTCCATCCATTTGAGGAGGTAATTTGCTTGAGGGCCCACCATTGAGCCACTCATGACTGCAGAACCCGAGGGTTCAATGAGCTGGCCAAGTAACGTAAAGGTCTACAATTCTTATCACATTTGGTAATAAGAAATTAGAATATCCTATATGGTGGTGAATAAGCTGTCTGTTGATGTTCCATACTTAGGCACACATGGAATACCACTCCTCATAAACATCTCCTAAGATGGGATAGTCCATGTTTGCAAACTGCAACAAAGAAATGATTGGGTTCATGATCTTAATGGTAAGATCTACCGTCTCCGATCAACTATCATCTAACACTATGTTCTTGACCTTTTTTGAAGCAATTTTATCTGTCTTTCTCCAAAAAGATTAAAACTCTAAAATAACCATGGACCCAAGAGCGGTTTTGACCTCCCTCAGCCTCTTAAGCATGATAACTGAGGAAACAAAGCAAGTATTTGCAATCTTCAACAATGATAAATTTGTGTATTCTTTGTAGATTGTGAGGGCATTAGTGGGGTTTTGTACAAAATTGTGGATATGGCGGCATCATCAATAAGATTGCCAATCCATGTCACATCTGAAGCTATAGATTTGAGTGCTAAATTTGAGTCCAAAATACGTATGGATATTTAGTTTCCACAATCATGCCAACAACCTTGCAATCAGGGGCATTATCGGTGATGATTTGCACACAAGAATCAACACCTACGTTTTCAATGACTTTGAAGAACAACTCACCCTTATATTGTGCATCTTTGTATTTCCCAAGACCATCCACTGCTTTCAAGAACAACAGTGCATTTTTGGAATACACCATGAAATTGACGAGTGGATTGTAGAACACACCAAGGACACTGAGACGGCGGCGGGGGCAGGGAATAAGTGTCCTGCACTTTGATTTCCTTTTTATACCAATTCAAAACTAGCTTTAGACTTGTTCATTCATACCTAACCATTCAACATCTCTTGTATGTAGATCATTGTTAAAAGAGCTTATTAACAGGTACACAAGTTAAACACATGATATATATGGAAATCAAATCTCAATACTATGTATTGCTAAAAACTATAAGAAAGTTTACATAGTTTGAGGAGACTTCAATTTCCAATTATCACCAGCTAGAACTAGCAGGAGGCTCCAACTGAAGGGATGCTCCAACATCTTGCTTCTCCAGCTCCAATAGGAAGGAGGTTACAACTCCGTCACACACTTCCTCTGCTGCAACAGGATGGAGGCTACACACCCTTCATCAATTATGTTCTGTCTTCTGTGTGATCTTTCTTTGTACTTCTGATCTCACTGTCACAATCTTCAGATATACCACTGTTCAAGCATTTCAAGTCTCTGCTGCTTATTTGTACTCCATCATATCACATATCCATCCATGCATCAATCTGTACCATAATCCTGTTGTCCAATGTCACTATCTACTGTCCTCTTCTCTGTCATTGTCCACTTCAAGCTGCTCCTATCAGCTGTCAAATTGTCTACTGTACCAAGTTACCAACTGCCTCTTTCACAATGATTACACATCAAGCAATCTTCACAACGTCTGCATCAAGGGTCTTCATAAGGTCTTTGTTCAAGGGCAAATTAGGTCTCTTCCAAGTCTGCACATAGAACTTTAAACCCAGCCTTAAATTAGTGCCAACCTATTCGTCTATTCTCCAATGAAGTCTTCTCTAGCTAGACCAAAATATGTGCTCTCCAAGCCTGGAAAAATTTCTCCATTAGTTTGTTGAAAAATCAGGGTTAGAGGAGTTTTTAACATAAGTAGTAAACTTTAATGCATGGACACATAAACTCAGTTTTAGAATAGTACTGCTTAATAAAATTTGAAATGTAATAAAAAACAAACATAATTTTCATCTCTTTCAACTTAACGCTCCATTAGTCACTGCGTTAAGGTTGGTCCTCAAGAATCGTCAAATCCCATGTACAGTAACAACATGATAAAATAATGTACAATAGATATCAGCTGTAGGAAATCATAACCAATATTTGAATCAGCCTTATACTCGGATGCTTTAGGTTGATTTTGTCACCGAAGGGACAAGTCAACTAGGCAAACAATTTACGTACCTTGAGAGAGAGCCTAGGCTGACAAAGGACACACATTCATGCCGAGTAAGGATACAATCACATAGTGCAGAGACACACAGTCATACTTCACACAATCATCCTTTACACAGTCATACTCTACACAGTCAAGCATAAAAACAAGCTCATGATCATGCTGGGTAGAAACCATAGTCCACACAGAAAAACAAGCTCATGGTCATGCTAGGTAGAAACCATAGTCCACACAGGAAAACAAGCACGCTGGGTAGAACACCCATAGTCCTGATGGGAAAGCAGTCTGCACATGAAAGATGAACCCATAGTCACGATGGGAAAGGCCACAATGGTCACGTTGGGAAAGACCCACAGTTCACGCTAGAAACAGGCTCACGGTCATGGTGGAGAAAACCCACACACTAGAACCAGATGCTGGGGAAGTCCCACAGTCCATGTAGGTGCAAAAGAGCACGGTCATGCAAAGGTAAAATACAGTCGCGCGAAGCATAGTAGCATACAGTCATGTGGGACAGTCACGCAAGTGAAGATACAATCACAGGGAGGGCCCAATCACACTAGTAGAGGGAGTCATGGTGGAGGAGGGAAGATCGGTCACGTGGATGAAGATCACGGTCTACAGTCACGTTGAAGAGGGAGGTGGTCATGTTGCAAGGAATGGTCACGCGGAGCAATGACAGCCACAACCTAGAGCCATGATCACGCTACCAGGTGGTCACGCAGAGCAGAGCTACGCGAATGGAGAATCACGTCAAGCAGACCATGCAAACATGCAGATGTAAGAGTCATGCAAGATTAGAGTAGACCAAGTTGATGGAAAGACAAATCGTGCAGCGGGAAAATATATCACGCAGAGGGAAAAAAAAAAGTCTCGGATCACGCCGAAGGAACCCAACACGTAGATCATGCTGTGAAGTCAGATGAGGAGCTAGATACCATGTATCAAGTTCAAATTAAACCTTTAATTTATAATCAAAGTTCTAAACAATAAAATGGTCCAATGGAATTATAAAGTAATTATAAAAATAAGAAAGGTGACTTAGGTTAGCATCTAAGGTCAAAATAAAAGAAACACCAGATTTTCTGAAAGCTTAATGCAACTCTGATTATCCCAATGAATAATCGTTGAGTCAAGTTTTCCACCGAACATGTCAGATAGTAGTTTCATAAGCCAAATTGCTTCCTTGCAGACATCGCTTGTAGCGATATATTCTACTTTTCGTGTACTCTGAGCTATGGAACCCTGTTTTCTGCTGGGCCAAGAGATTATTTCAGATCCCATATTGAAGCAGTAACTTGGAGTACTTTTTTCTGTCTACTACACTGCCAGCCCAATCTGAGTCGGCATAACCAGCTAACTTTACTCCACTGCTGGAAGTATACCTGAGCCCATAAGTAATGGTACCTCGCACATATATGAGTACATGTTTAGTAGCTACCCAGTGTATGTGCTTCGGATCGAACATGAACTGACTCAGAGCATCCACTGTGTAACAGATATCTAGTCTCGTGTGTACAAGATACATCAAAGATCCAATGAGCTGTCGATACAAGCTAGAGTCTTCATCTTGTGGATGGGTGGCTGAGTCTCACAACTTCTTCAAGTTGGTTGTCATGGGCATGCACATGGACTTGCAGTTCTGCATCCCAAACCTCTACAAGATATCAACTACATGCTTCCCTTGTGTTAGAAAGATCTTGTCTGGCTTTTGCTAGACCTCTATGGCAAGAAAATAATGCATCAGACCAAGATCCTTTATTTCAAATTCAGAGGAGAGCTCCCTCTTACACTGAGCTATAAGTTGTTCCTCTCCAGCAAGGAACAAATCAATTATGATAGCATCATTCCATACCTGTTGGCCTGCTGCTTCTTTGTATGTGGAAGGTTCAGCATTGATGAGTTGGCTCATGAGACCCAAGTACTTTTGTGGCCTTATGCTTTCTCTGAAAATTCTGGGAGGAGCTTTATGCTTCTCAGTTTCTTGTATCGTTTCTCGATACCAGGCAAGTCAACTTTTGGAAGGAGGTACATCAAGTAGTTTTTTTGGCGCACTTCCAGATTCCTCAGGTACATTTGGAATTTGAGTCTCAAATTCTTCTTCCTCCCTTCGAACTTTTGAATCTGGAACCTCATAAGGAAGTTCTTGATGTTTGGGAGAAATCTTCAGCATACCTGTAACCATCTTTTGAAGGCTACGAAGAGTTGTATAGTGAAGGTGTCCAAACCTCCGATGCCATAGCTCACATGGATCAATTGTGTGGTGAACCAAGGCTTGAGTGGAAATTTCAGAAGCCTTATAAAGACCTCCCTCTTGAACCCTAATTGTTACAGCTGAGCTTAGCTTCTCATTCTTTTCCCATAGTAGGACCTTCTTGTCTATGAAAAGAACTCTGTAGCCCTTGTCTTCTAAGCCAACAACGGAGAGGAGGTTTTTCTTCAAACTAGGAACACATAAAACATCATCAGTATGCAAAACCGTACCTGAATCATGTTGAAATGAGGTTGAGCCAACTCCTTCAATCTTGTAAGTGGAGTCATCTCCAAGTTCCACTTGAGTAGTGAACTTCTTCTTTCTATGGCTGGTGAGTGCTTCATGATGACCTGACATATGTCTGGAGGCACCACTATCTACTAACCAAGAGTTAGCACTGTCAGTGATGGATCCAGAGTGAGCAGAGACAAGTGGAGTACTCCTCTACCAAGAGAGTACATGTCACTAGGTGGTTGGACACCACTTCCCAAGTGATGCACTATCCAAGCTGAGGCTCCATATGTCAAATGCTTCTCATCACAAGGTTGCATGCTCTCCAAGCAAGGATTCAAGCACTAACGCTCTTCTTCCACGTGTTTTAGGTCTACAACAAACTATAAATAGTTTACCCTCAATGCAAGACTCATTCAAGTCAAGTGTTCACTTTATTTTCCCTTTACATAAGATAAGTGAGGGAGGCCAACAATAGAAAAGTGGACTAGGTCCCCAACAACTTAGTGTAAGACAATAGATTAGGTCTACAAGTGGAGTGCTCCTCTACTAAGATAGTACATTTGTCACTAGGTAGTTGGGAACCACCTCCCAATTGATGCACTATCCAAGGTAAGGCTCAACATGTCAAGTGCTTCAATTCACAAGGTTGCACACTCTCCAAGTAGGGCTTCAAACTCCAACGCTCCTCTACGTGTCTATTTTGAGTCCACAACAAATTACAAGTAGTTTACCCTCTAGGCAAGACTCCCTCAAGTCAAGTGCTCCACCTCTTTGAGTGTACCCCATGGTCTTGATGCTCATAGGGATAAATGCCCTTCTTCTTTGTGCCTGTCCACAAGATAGCTCCATATACAATGCCAATGTCCCATCCTCCTTTACACATGTGCCACATAGAAGATGGCATTGCAACACAAGATCATTACCTCCATAAGAAGTGCACTTCTCTAGCACATATTTTGAGGACAAGAATCCACCTATAGTAAGCTCTCCAATTGTCAATCAACGGAAATTGTCTATATGATATAACAAAAGGCTAGGATTTCACCATGCACCCCACATCGTGTGGACTATGGAGCACACCCCTTAGTGTAAACACTTTTGGAGCAACCAAAAGCTAACACTACCACTTTGTGCCAAAAGTATTTTCACCAACACTATGTTCATTACCCCCTTTTGCTTTCAAACCTGCTGGAGAGTCTCCTATCATCAGTAATATGTCTTGATGCTCCGCTGTCCACACACCACCCAACACCTAACAGTGTTGATTGATAAACAAGAGACCATGGAAAAAGGCGGATTCAAGATTTAAAGCTAACTCACCCACTCCAACTATAGTGATTGCACTCCCTACAACCTGTGCTTGTTGGTTAGGCTTCCCTTTCTTCTTCTTTGGAAATTTGCTAGTATAATATCCCTTATGGTGACACCTGAAAAACTTTACAACACAAATCCTTCTCACCTTGGCTTGATTCTTCCTTCTTAGTCTTACCCTTTCTTGCTTCCTTCCTCGTCCTCTTAATGCGGAGTAGGTCTTTTACTTCACTTTGCCTTGCTACACTAGATTCTAACCTTGTCTCATCTTGCACAAAGTCATTCCAAAGCTTTTCTAAAAATGGTAGCTTCTCATGAGCAAAACTTACTTTGGACAAAGGGTTTCCAAGATAGAGTAAACCCATTTGAAGCAATAGGCACCATCTCCTTATCCTCCACTTTTGTCCCAATGGCAGCCAATTGCTCTTTCAACTCTATGATCTTCCCCAAGCAGCTAGCCATTGAATGTATGCCACTCATGCAAATGGTGAGAGCTTGTTTCTCAAGAGCACCTTCCTAGAGATGTTCACACTTTGGGAGAGTGCAATCAAAGCATCATACATCTCCTCGTTGGTCATCTTCTCTGCAATGTGAGTGATCAAATGATCCTTCATTGAATTTCGAATGATTCTCGTTGCCTTCACCTCCATATTAGTACGCTCAACCAATGGTTCTGGATTGTTAAATGCAATGATTTCTTTCTCAACATGCTCCCAACACTCTACCCCTTCCAATAGCTTTTGCAACTAGTGCTTCCAAGTTAAAAATTGAAAGCACCTCACCTTCCAGCCAGTCACAGTCTCAAAAACTGAGAGTAGCTATCTTTGCAAATTTGAATAACACCCCAAAGCAAAATCAGCAACAAATCAAGTAGGTCACCCTTGCAGGGTTAAAGCACCTATCCCAAGCACACTAATGTTTCACACCCAACCACTTATCACATGTCAAGCATCTCTCTTGGGATGGAAGTTGGAACAACTAAAATATTTCAGTCACTGTACATCAGGAGAGCAATCTCAGTGAAATCAGCTCTAATTACTATATGAAAATTTCAAAAATTTGTTTTTTTATAACAAATCAGAAATTTCACTTCAGTTACTTGAGGTTCTCCAGTTCTATTTCATAGAACTTCGATGTAATGTCTGAATCTAAGATATTCATCACAGCAGTGAATACTCAAATTCTCTCCAATGACTTTTTCACTAGGCAAGCTTAAGAAAATGGACACCAATAATGTGTTTGAAGGAGAGATGAATTTCGCTTCAGTTACTTGAGGTTCTCCAGTTCTATTTCATAGAACTTCAATTTAATGTCTGAATCTAAGATATTCATTACAGCAGTGAATACTCAAATTCTCTCCATCTACTTTTTCACTAGGCAAGCTTAAGAAAATGGACACCAAAAATGTGTTTGAACTTTGAAGTAGAGATGCATATCACAGCACTTAGGGCAGAATCTCAACCAATACACACATTTGAAAATTATTTCTATAACAGAATATTTTTAACAACACTAAATCTTATTTCCAGTTTCGGGTAGGCATGCTAAAATACGTAACAATTCAGCCCTGTTGACACAACAAACCAGTTTACTTAAAACAACCATGACAATGAAAAGCCAAAATCTGATTTTCAGATCAGAACATGTAAGTTTAGGACAACAATAAAACATTTCATATATTCACATAAATAAAGATAAAATACAAATACCTCAGCTCATCCCAAGCTAGTAGAATAAATCATTTCTTCTCATGCCAATCAAGGACTCTGCATTTGCTTCCCCAACCCTAGCTAGGGCATCCATCATCAGTGACAAAGCCTAACCAACAATACAAAGGCCTAGCAAGGCATTCCACCAAACTGCCTAACCACAACAAAGGCTCCACATCAAGTTGGTATCAACACCAACAAGTCCACCCCTATATCTCCCACTTGCATCCCACAAGCTATTAAGGAGATTCACCAAGTATGCATCACACAAACTCCACTTGTATCCGAGTACTACAAACTTGCCCTAGCGTTTCATCCACAAACCATATGTCTAGCTTGCATCACTACTTCAAGTCAAACCCTAGTGCTTCAAGTCTTTTCTAGGGTTTATTTCATTGAACTCCTAAGCAATGTACAAACATCATGTCTGTGAACATGTCTGTGAAAATATCACTAAGGCTTCAAAAAACAACTTATCAATGTTAGTTTTTGTACCTAGGCAGATGTTCCCTAGGTGACTTTTATTTTGCCTAAGTCACTTAGAAGAGGGAAAAAGGTGACCCTCACATTAAATGTCACTTAATGAGACTTTAGAAACATAAAGTCACTTTTTGATAAATTTAAGTGGGTGAGTAATTTTATTTATGTGAATTAAATAAAAGGGATTTTTACTCTCATTGAATCTCATCCATTGGATTGGATCTTTTTCCACCGTTGGATTAAGATGCCCACTTAGGGTTAAACAAAAAGCATGAGGGAGGCAAAGAGACTTTACTTTTCACTTTTTCAGGAGAAGAGAGAAGCGCTGAGAGAGAAGGAGGACGAGAAGGGTTTTGTTCATTTCAGAGAGAAAATTTATGCACAGAAATCAAGGAGTACAGAAGCATTAACTCAGGCACAGAAATTGAGAGGAGAGTATGGCCCATTTAATGCTGTATGGCTGCATTTATGTGCACAAAAATCGAGGAGTACGGCTGCCATTAATGCTGTACGATTTTGCATTTATTTTCCTGCACAGAAATCGAGGAGATTAAGTCTATACGGCCTGCATTTATTGATGTACGAACAACATTAAATTTGCACAGAAATCGAGGGTATGGACAGCACAAAAAACGAGAGTACGGCCCTGCATTAAATGCTGTACGATTTTTGCACAGAAATCGAGGTCAGTTTGGAGTGTACGGCCTGCATTTATCACTGTACAGTTGGCTCAGAAATCGAGGTGCTGTTCATGCATAGAAATCGAGACAGTCTGCTGCTGGTCAAAAATCTGGGTTGAGATAAGTTGGAATTTTTGACTGTAAATTTAATGTCTGATTTTTGTTGAAGAAAATAATAAAATCTCTCTCCTCTCTTTGACTAGTTTTCCCCGTGGGGGTTTTTCCAGGGCTTATTTGGCCAAAAATCTCTGAGTCAAATTTATGGTGTGATTGTCCAAATGTATTTTCCAGCCTGTTAGTGTTTTACTGTGTGTTTAAAATTGTTTAGTGTATTTTTCTTAAGTAACTTTCAGTCAATGCAAAACCGACTGAAAGTGAAAAACACAAAAATGTTCATTTAAACCAGCAAGCAGTAAAACCCAGAATTTTCTACATGGTATCCGAGCTTGGGGGTTGAAAGCAGTGATTTTTGCAGACACAGTGATTTCCAGAACTCAGAAATTTTATTATTTTACTTCTGTCAGTGAGCAGCATTTTGTTTGGTTGGTGAAGAGATGGCTACGGGACTTAGATTGGAGGATAGGTTGGATGGGACAGGGAATTTTGTGCCGTGGAAGGCCAGAATTTTGCTGTTACTTGAAGAGAATGAGCTATGGCCGGATGTAGTTAGGAACATTACAGCAAATCCGATTACCATTCCTGCATCTACTGATGCAGCAGCCCTTTCAGCCTTCAACAAACAAGACTGTAAAGCTAGAAGGATTATTCTTGATGCGGTTAAAGATCACATTATCCCTCACATTTCAGGTAAGGATAGGGCACATGAGATGTGGACAGCCTTAACTAGCCTGTATGAGAGTTCTAATGTGAACAGGAAAATGGTTCTCAGAGAAAAACTCAAGAGCATAAAGATGAATGGGGGTGAGGGAGTCACAGCTTACCTTACTAGGATTTCTGCAGTTCGGGATGAACTTGCAGCGGTTGGGGAGAAGGTTGCCCCTACAGAGCTTGTCCGCACTGCAGTGAATGGGGCTTCAAAGTCCTAGGGTGTATTTGTGCAAGCTATAGTGGGCAGAGAGAACCTACCTGACTGGGAGAGGCTTTGGGATGACTTTGTGTAGGAGGAGACCAGGAGAGGTCTTGTACAGGGTAGTACTTCTCAGAGAGGGGCTGATGATGAGGATGTGGCTTTGGCAGCCAAGGGTAAGAAGAAGAAGGGTCCCAAGAAGGGTGGGGCAAAACAGCACCAGCAGCAGCAACAAAGTGGGCAGAAGAAGGACTTGAGTAAAATCAAGTGCTATGCTTGTCAGGCGTTTGGGCACTATGCCTCACAGTGTCCAAGCAAGAAGAAGAAGAAGGGACAGGGACAGCAGACTGCAGCCTCAGCAGAGGTTGATGAGTTTAGTGTTGCATTTCAGAGGGAGTTTTCCCTTTATGCTGGACAGATGGAGAGAGAGAGAGTCTCTTTAGCCACCAGCATAGATATGGATATGGACAGTGAGCATTCTCTGTTGGCAGGACATCGAGGGGGTCCATCCACCTCTTCTACTTGGTACATTGACAGTGGAGCCTCGAGCCACATGACTGGAGCTCGAGAGGTGTTCTCAGAGTTATCTGACACAGGTAGAGATGTGGAGGTTGTCCTTGGAGACAACACCGTTGTGAGAGCTGTTGGTCAGGGGACCATCACATTTCAGAGGGAGTCGATGAGTCCCATGACTCTGCGGGATGTGTTGTATGTCCCTGGGTTGAAAAAGAACCTTGTATCAGTTTCCACTATTGAGGACAGGGGTCTTGGGGTGTGCTTTTCAGATGGGAGAGTACAGGTGTATCCCAAGGCCACAGGCATGTCCAGTGCCATGGATATTGGAGTTAGGTGTGGAAAGCTGTACAAGCTATTATTTCAGCCACAGTGTGCCTTAGCACATAGCAGTAGTAGTGAACTTTGTGAGCTCTGGCATCGGAGGATGGCCCACCTTCATCACCCAGCTCTTAGATTGTTGAGGAGCATGGTTACAGGTTTACCAGAGTTCAGCACTGAGTAGAGTGATGTGTGCAGGGGGTGTGCTTTGGGAAAGTACACCAAGACTGCTTTTTCGAGCAGTGACACAAGAGCTGCCGGGGTGCTTGATCTTATTCATACTGATATTTGCGGTCCCATGTCATCACGGTCTTTGACAGGCTTTGAGTACTATATCAGCTTTATTGATGACTACTCCAGGAAGACCTGGATCTACTTCTTGAGGAGCAAGAAGTCCGAGCTTGTGTTGAGAGTCTTCCAAGGGTTCAAAGCCCTTGTGGAGAAGCAGACAGGGAGAAAGATCCGGATCTCGAGATCGGACAATGGGGGTGAGTATACCTCCAAGGAGTTCGATGCATTCTGCAGTCAGGAGGGCATTCAGAGACAGCTGACGGTTCCTTATACTCCTGAGCAGAATGGAGTAGCAGAAAGGAAGAACAGGTCTATTGTGGGGGCAGCCAGAGCGATGCTCCATGATCAGGGGTTACCTTTCTTTCTTTGGGCTGAGGCATGTAGTACTGCAGTTTATCTGCAGAACAGGAGTCCTCACAGGGCAATGGGGAGCAAGACTCCTGAGGAGATGTATTCGGGCAAGAAGCTTGGGGTGAGCCACTTTCGCATATTTGGCTCGATGACTTACTCTCACGTCCCTTCTGAGAAGAGGACGAAGTTTGATCCCACCGCAGAGAGAGGTATCTTTGTGGGATATGACGAGACTTCGAAGGCCTATCGAATTTACTTACCTTGCTCGCGGAAAGTTGTTGTCCGCCGGGAAGTAAAGTTTGATGAGGAGAGAGCCTTCAGGAAGTCCAGAGAGTTAGAGCAGGGGGAGACAGTTGTTGTCCGCCGGGAAGTAAAGTTTGATGAGGAGAGAGCCTTCAGGAAGTCCAGAGAGTTAGAGCAGGGGGAGACACCAGCTCCCACACCTCAGTTGGTATAGGCTTCTTCGATGCAGCTTATAGGTCCACAGGTTTCTGGAGGGACTGGATCACAAGGTACAGGCACAGTGTCGACAGGTTCAGTGATTCAGGTGGCTAGCACTTCAGGGACAGGTTCAGGGACAAGTTCAGGTTTGAGTCCTCAGATGACAGGATCGTCAGGCACAGGTTCATCAGTTACTGGTCCTCGGGGTGTTGGACCTTCAGGTACAGGGACTTCCTCAGATGAGGAGGAGCAGCCTTCAAGGAAGAGGAAGCCTAAGTGGCTTCAGGAGACCTTGAAGGAAGCAGAGGCTTTTGGTAGGCCCCAGGAGAGGATCAGGTCAGTAGTGGAGCCA
The DNA here is from genome assembly GCA_001517045.1 of Pseudotsuga menziesii. NCBI lineage: Eukaryota > Viridiplantae > Streptophyta > Pinopsida > Pinales > Pinaceae > Pseudotsuga > Pseudotsuga menziesii. The sequence goes on from LPNX010446785.1 coordinate 334,910, forward strand.
GAAAGGCTTGGTGTGGTGCTGGACAGGGGTGATATGGCTCTTGTTGCATGCCTTCGTGACTCTGAGCCATCCACATTTGAGGAGGCTTCCCAGCATCTGGTATGGAGAGATGCCATGATGGAAGAGTACCATTCCATCATGAAGAATGATGCTTGGGAGATAGTACCGAGACCGGAGGGGAAGTCAGTTGTGACTTCCAGATGGCTTTACAAGGTAAAGCAGGCTGCAGATGGCAGTGTGGAGAAGTACAAGGCTCGGTTTGTGGCGTGGGGGTTCTCACAGGTTGAGGGAATTGACTATGATGAGACTTTTGCTCCAGTTGCTCGTTATTCCTCTATCAGGGCAGTGATATCTATAGTAGCAGAGATGGGTTGGAAGATCCACCAGATGGATGTGAAGACCGCATTTCTCAATGGGCTTCTGCAGGAGGAGGTATACTTAGAGCAGCCACAGGGATTCAAGATCCATGGGAGAGATTCTCATGTGTGCAGGCTGAAGAAAGCCTTGTACGGACTAAAGCAAGCTCCCAGAGCTTGGTACTCCAGGATTGATGCTTATCTGACATCAATGGGATTTCAGAAGAGTGAGGCTGATCCCAACCTTTACTTCATTGTGGTTGGGGGAGATCCGCTCATTCTTCTGTTGTATGTTGATGATCTTTTTATCACAGGTGCTGAGCATCTCATTGCACATTGCAAGAGAGATCTAGCATTGGAGTACGAGATGATCGATATTGGGCTGATGCATTGCTATTTGGGGATGGAGGTATGGCAGGAGCCTGGGCATATTTTCCTTGGACAGGGGAAGTATGCAGCTGATATTCTGAGGAGATTTCGAATGGAGGACTGCAGGCCGATGTGTACACCTATGATCACCAACTGGAAGCAACTTCATGCTTCCGAGGGCAAGTTGGTGGATCCCACTATATATCGTCAGCTCATTGGGTCTTTGATGTAACTAGTCAACACCAGGCCAGACTTGTGTTTTGCGGTGAACACTCTTAGTCAGTTCATGGTTGAGCCTAGGAGTGTACACTGGACAGCCGCAAAGCACATATTGAGGTATCTTGCAGGGACAATGGATTATGGTCTGGACTACAGGGGTTCGGGTGGAGTCAGCTTGGTTGGGTTCACAGATTCAGACTGGGCAGGTTGTGTGCGGGATCGGAAGAGCACTTCCGGTTGTTGTTTCAGTTTGGGCTTGGCAGCAGTGTCGTGGTTCAGTCGGAAACAGAAGTCCGTTGCATTGAGTTCTGCTGAGGCTGAGTATATGGCAGCCAGTCAGGCTACTTGTGAAGCACTGTGGCTTCGCAAGTTATTGGTAGATTTGTTTGATCAGCAGCTTAGGCCTACGGTGATCTACTGTGACAATCAGAGTTGCATTCAGCTCTCTGAGAATCCAGTGTTCCATGACAGGTCAAAGCACATAGAGATCAGATACCATTTCATCCGTGACTACGTTCAGAGAGGGGCAGTTGAGCTTCTGTATATATCCACTGATGAGCAGGTTGCAGATATTCTGACGAAGTCTTTGGGGAGGGGTAAGTTTGTCTTCTTCAGAGATAAGTTGGGAGTGGTACCTAACACCTTCCTCGATAAGAGGGAGTGTTAGTTTTTGTACCTAGGCAGATGTTCCCTAGGTGACTTTTATTTTGCCTAAGTCACTTAGAAGAGGGAAAAAGGTGACCCTCACATTAAATGTCACTTAATGAGACTTTAGAAACATAAAGTCACTTTTTGATAAATTTAAGTGGGTGAGTAATTTTATTTATGTGAATTAAATAAAAGGGATTTTTACTCTCACTGAATCTCATCCATTGGATTGGATCTTTTTCCACCGTTGGATTAAGATGCCCACTTAGGGTTAAACAAAAAGCATGAGGGAGGCAAAGAGACTTTACTTTTCACTTTTTCAGGAGAAGAGAGAAGCGCTGAGAGAGGAGGAGGACGAGAAGGGTTTTGTTCATTTCAGAGAGAAAATTTATGCACAGAAATCGAGGAGTACAGGAGCATTAACTCAGGCACAGAAATCGAGAGGAGAGTACGGCCCATTTAATGCTGTACGACTGCATTTATGTGCACAGAAATCGAGGAGTGCGGCTGCCATTAATGCTGTACGATTTTGCATTTATTTTCCTGCACAGAAATCGAGGAGATTAAGTCTGTACGGCCTGCATTTATTGCTGTACGGACGGCATTAAATTTGCACATAAATCGAGGGTACGGACATCACATAAATCGAGGGTACGGCCCTGCATTAAATGCTGTACGATTTTTGCACAGAAATCGAGGTCAGTTTGGAGTGTACTGCCTGCATTTATTACTGTACGGTTGGCTCAGAAATCAAGGTGTTGTTCATGCACAGAAATCGAGACAGTCTGCTGCTGGTCAAAAATCTGGGTTGAGATAAGTTGGAATTTTTGACTGTAAATTTAATGTCTGATTTTTGTTGAAGAAAATAATAAAATCTCTCTCCTCTCTCTGACTGGTTTTCCCCGTGGGGGTTTTTCTAGGGCTTATTTGGCCAAAAATCTCTGAGTCAAATTTATGGTGTGACTGTCCAAATGTATTTTCCAGCGTGTTAGTGTTTTACTGTGTGTTTAAAATTGTTCAGTATATTTTTCTTAAGTAACTTTCAGTCAATGCAAAACCGACTGAAAGTGGAAAACACAAAAATGTTCATTTAAACCAGCAAGCAGTAAAACCCAGAATTTTCTACAATCAACACAAACTTTAAAAAAAATATCGAAAAATATCAGATAACATCGGCACACTTCAAAAAAACAAAAAATATTTTTTTTTTAATTGCTAAACATTTAAAGTAACAACATTAAATACACACATTGCCACATAAATATGAAAAGAAAGCAAATATATCATATTAATATATAAGATGTATAAGATGTCCAATGATACATCAGACATCAATACTAAATCATGTAGTGGGTCCTGATTACTAAGTAGTGAGTACTGGGTCTATCGACTCCAGAGCCTCAAAATATCATCAAATATAATAAATGTATTTCGCCATCATGAATCAATTAAGATCTGCATACTACATAGTACAATGATATCGAATAAATAAACTAGCGATTCCTTCTGACCTTTTTATGGGAAAAGGTGATGGCTCTAGTAATGGCTCTCCCTCTAGATGAAGAAGGCCCTATGGATGACAATGGACACTCTTATGTGCTCTAGCAGGAGGAAAATATACACTCTTACATCCTCTTGAAGAGGGAGAAGCTAGAGTCTTATGTCCTCTGCTAGTGTTATAGCTATGTTCAAGTCCATCTCATTGTGTCTCTAATTGTGTCCATGTCTATGAAGGTGGTGGTGTACTCCCAGTGTCAGTAGCCACCTCTTTTAAAGGTGTCTACTTTGGAACATCCTCCTCCTCTATCTCATCCCCTACTAGGCTACCACCTTGCCCACCTTCTCCTACAACTCCTCATATAACCTAAGTTGCACTGAAATGGATATGGGAATAGATACGGATATGGGGAGGGAAACGTATATGACAAATTTTGAAATATGTCGGATACGATATGGCAAGGAAACGACAACAGACTTGCATATATATATAAATTGCCATGAGACATACATACTTTAGATTACCATTCATCAATTAGATTTAAAGGTAGTTATGTCATTTATAACAATTAAAATTAGCAAACTCAAGTATTGTTTTAAACAATATTCCTTTATCTCAAGTGCCATAGATAAGTCAACCACTAGCAAACATTTAAACAAGAACATGTCAACTACTTCTAAACATCGATTTCAAACCCTAAAATTACTTGATGGATGTATCCAAATGTTACCATATAAAGACTAACAAATATTACACTAATTGCACCTCTAGAAAAGTGTTGAAATTTGTGATTAAACACAATTTTTTATGTAAGCCAAAGACTTGACTATGTTGTATTTGGGTTGGTCCACTCACCAACGAGACAATCAATTAGGCAAGTGAGAGTCGATTGACCAACCAACTGGTTCAAAAAGTGACTGGCCGATTGGCTCATAAAGGGCCTAAATTCACAGGATTGTTTATGATTTGGAACCGACTTGGATTTTCAAATTTGACATAATCAACCATGTTTTAAGGGGATTAATTAAGCACTGAAGTATAAATAAGTGAGCTCATGTTTTAGTGCAACTTAGGTTGGTTTGTGATGACTTGCATTATTGAACTCTATGCCATAATACTATCTCTAGACACCAATGAGTTCCCTTGGATATGTTGTTTAAGTTTTATGGTTTATACTAATAAAAATGCTTGAAATAAGATTAAAATATCACATGCATATCATATGCAGAACTGGCTAAACGACGCACCATCATAATTCTCTCCACGACATAATAGGGATATGAGTGTACTAGCAATGGAGTAAATAAGGCCATAGGTAAAGGGTTCATACTAATTTAAAAAGGAAAAGAAGAAACTGAAGCTTGTTGGAAGATTATTGGAAATATGTGTTGTTTTATGTAACCCTTCATAAATGTAGTACGCTATTTTGTATGGCTTGTTGCCGCCTAATTCGCACCTCGGGTAACGTGGCAGAAATCTTCAAGCCACTGGGTGCGACCTTGGGGGCAAGCTCGAGCCAAGTGCTGTCACCTG
>LPNX010446785.1:342568-404834 GCA_001517045.1 Pseudotsuga menziesii
GCTAAAGCTGCCATTGTATCAATTTTGATATGCAAGTTGTTTTGTCACATATGCAAGTCATTGGGGTTTATTTGAAATGAAGTTGTGAGGAATTAGCAAAAATATTGAAAAAAATAGTCATTGTACTTCTACACTACGTTGTGAAACTAACACTTTAGTAGACAAGCATTTGATACAATGAAATGTCCACAGATCAATGATTTTTTGAACCAACGGTAAGCCTTTATCAATTTTGAAAAACTACAAAGAAACAAAATCCATGAGACATAAAATGTCAGATTACAATTCACCAATTTAGGGTTGAGGTTTTGCTCTTGATTTATAAGCTTTGAGGCTTTATATCTAAGTTTTGAGGTTCAATTTAGGGTTAGGGTTTTATAGTCTGCCTTTGGGCTTATTTATTTGTTTATTTTCATGTCAAAAAATCATTATTTCTAGTAAAAAACTTGCTCTGTAGAATCAGAAACGTTTCAGAAAACCAGGGAACGACTAGAAACTTTTCAATTCCGGTAACTTAGCATATAACCAATCAAGGGCCAAGTCGATGACAAGCACCTCAATTGCCACCCTCCATGCAACAATGGTGTCCACGTCAGTGTTTTCTGAAGTTGCCTCGCCCACAACCAAATGTTGTAGTAGATGTAGACCTTGTCATTAAGGCATTGGGATTCCAACATATATGAGGATCATAAATTTTATAATATATCATTTAAAAGGTTGTAGAGCATAATATTATAAATTTAAAATTTAAAATTACTTCAAAATTCAATTTGAAAATTTTCAAGTTGTTGCACTTCTTTGTGTGTATTTTTTCAAACACACTCGAATTGCATCATGACAAGGTACATGTTTGGCCAAGCACACAAATGGAAAGCTTAATTGGGCACTCTTGAGCTATAGCTTGTCCACTAAACATCTACAACAAATACGAGAAACATAAGAAATAACATCGAAATTTGAAAGTTTGAAGCAAAGGAAGAAGATACATTGAACTTTGAAACAAAATGAACTTGAAGCTTACTTGGCATTTTGGTCTTCTTGTCTTGAATAGCAATGTCAAATCCAAATGTCCCACCGACCATTCTATATATCTCCATTTCTTTAGAAATCTCCGCATGTTTTTGCAAACTGGGCACCATTCCCTGTATACATATAGGAATCCATCCATAACCTTAGCATCAAATTTAAAACTGTTGAATTTTAAGAGGTAGTGATGTTTTAATACAAGTAATAAACATAAGTGCATGAACATATAAATTCAGATTCAGAATAGTGCTGCTAATAAAACTTTAAACTGTAATAAATCAAGAACATAATTTTCTTCTCTTTCAACTTAATGCTCTGCTGGTCACTGCGTTAATTATAACGATCTACTGGTCATTGCGTTAACTTAATTCATTGAGATGGTATGCCATGTACAAGAATAAATTAAAAAAGTGCAGGAGACACAACATTAAGGAATCACAACCATTATTTGAGTTTGATCTTGTCACCGAAGGTACAAGTCAAACTGGGTAAACCATATACGTACCTTGAGAGAGAGATATAAATTAGACAGAAACATACCTCGGACTCTAAGAGAGTTTTCAATTAAAAGCACATGCTTAAGTATATCAGTCATACCCATAACAGTCATGCTAAGGACACACAGTCACTTAGCACAAGAGACACTCAATTATACTGAGCACAATCATACTCTCTGACAATCATGTTGAGAAAACCATAGTCCACACTTGAAGGATAACCTCAGAGTCACTTAGGGAAAGAAACCCAGCACTCAGAGGTAAAACCCATAAGATCTCACGCTGAGATAAACCGTAGATACAAATGGTGAAGGTAAACCTGTAAGCAATCACACAGAGATAAAGCCGTGAGAAAGAAACCGGGGAAGATATCAAGCAGAGAGCAGAGATCACCGTGGATAGAAATCGCTGAAGATAGACCCACAAAGATTAATCGCAGTGGTAAGCGTCAGCTCAAAAAACGCAGAGGTAAAACTCAGTCAAACAAATCGCAGAGAGTAGACTCAGCTCAAAAAATACAGAGGTAAAACTCTGTCCAACAAATCACAGAGAGTAGACTCAACTCAAAAACGCAAAGGTAAAACTCTGTCCAACAAATCGTAGAGAGTAGACTCAGCTCAAAAAACATAGAGGTAAAACTCTGTCTAACAAATCGCAGAGAGCAGGCTCAGCTCAAAGAATGCAGAGGTAAAACTCTGTCCAACAAATCGCAGAGAGTAGGCACGTGAAGAAATAGAAGATCATCACTATGAGGGAAAACGCATGCAGCGGGTGAAGGAAAACAACAGACAGCTCGTGAAGGGAACCGCTAATAACCTGAGAAGGAAAATGACGGAGACAACCCACAGACAGCCATGAAGGAGAACGACAGATAGCTCGAGGAAGAATGAACGCAATCAGCCTGTAGGCAAATCGCAGAGAAAAAAAAATACAGACAGACCGTGAAAATAAACACATGAAGATAAGTGGAGAGGCTTCCAAAATCGATAATCACATAAAAAATGCCCTCAACTTTTTATAAGGTCAAGTGGTGTAAAAGATTCACGTTTAGGATAGTGCTTAGGGTCCACAATAAATAATCCAAACCATAAAATAAAAACTTTAACCAACAGAGTAATATAAAATAGTCCAAACATAAAATAAAGTTCTTAAACATGAGATAAGATTAAATAGTCCAAAAGTCTTTATTAATAAAATCATAAAGATTTTATTAATAAAACTATAAAATAATAAATTTAAATAAAGTCATAAAGTGAAAGTCCATAGGTCCAATATAAATTAAATAGTCCAAAGCTACAAGTCGGTCAAGGGTCCTTTAACAAAACATAAGGTAACCATAACAATATATGGTCCAATGGTCTTTAATAAACCATTAGGTAAATACACTCCATAAAGTAGGAGTCATCATAGTCAAAGGTGCACATAAGTGAGGGTGCTAGGACAAGTATTAATAAGAGTATAAAATAATAAATTTAAATAAAGTCATAAAGTGAAAGTCCATAGGTCCAATATAAAGTAAATAGTCCAAAGCTACAAGTCGGTCAAGGTCCCTTTAACAAAACTTAAGGTAACCATAACAATATATGGTCCAATGGTCTTTAATAAACCATTAGGTAAATACACTCCATAAAGTAGGAGTCATCATAGTCAAAGGTGCACATAAGTGAGGGTGCTAGGACAAGTATTAATAAGAGTATAAAATAATAAATTTAAATAAAGTCATAAAGTGAAAGTCCATAGGTCCAATATAAAGTAAATAGTCCAAAGCTACAAGTCGGTCAAGGTCCCTTTAACAAAACTTAAGGTAACCATAACAATATATGGTCCAATGGTCTTTAATAAACCATTAGGTAAATACACTCCATAAAGTAGGAGTCATCATAGTCAAAGGTGCACATAAGTGAGGGTGCTAGGACAAGTATTAATAAGAGTATAAAATAATAAATTTAAATAAAGTCATAAAGTGAAAGTCCATAGGTCCAATATAAAGTAAATAGTCCAAAGCTACAAGTCGGTCAAGGTCCCTTTAACAAAACTTAAGGTAACCATAACAATATATGGTCCAATGGTCTTTAATAAACCATTAGGTAAATACACTCCATAAAGTAGGAGTCATCATAGTCAAAGGTGCACATAAGTGAGGGTGCTAGGACAAGTACGAATAGGACCCATAGTCAACAACCACAAGATCAAGGTGAACTGCAAGGGTGGACAATCATTCAATTAGGACAAACAAGACCAAAGACTTTTCTTTCTCAAGGTACATAGTTTTATATATTTTGTCATCACTGTATAAAGGGGAAGATCCAAACGGATGGTACAATCCTTTTGTCCTTAACACTGCTCCCAAGGGTTAGGTACCAGGGACATTGTCAAGGGGTGGCCAGTCCCTTGAGAAGCAACCTAACAATAACCAATTAGGAGAGGGGACATCATTATCTTCCATTCTTAATGAATGGCTTTTAGCCTTAGGCTGAGTTTCAATGTCACACTGAATCAGGTTGATAAATCCCTGGACCCTGACCGGGTCCTCCATTCTCTCGCAAAATGGTTCTCAGTACTACGCTGAGTTTCAGTCTCACATTGAAAGTTGATCAACTACCTGCAGGACCTACTTGGACATCGTGTCCTTGGTTCAAGACTAGATATATCTCTGCCTCTACCTGTAGGCTCTACTTGGACATTCTGTCCCTGGTTCCAAACCAAAATACCCTAGAGGCATATAGGGGCCCTAGCCACATGCTAGGGGCTTTGCCATGGCATTAACCTGCTTGGTCCTAGACCAAGAAACCCAGGGGACTGCTGGGGGCCCTAGGGTACCTTCTAGTGTCTTACTCTATCCTAGTCAAGTAACTAGGGTACCATCCTCTATGAGAATGGGTCTCGCAGTTGCACAAACTTTAACAAAAACCACAAGTGTAAGAGAACTTGGGGTTGAGGTGGATCTTTGCAACATGAATGGGGCAATGGAGCGTATTGTTCCATTGCTCATCAATGACCCTATATATCATAATATTTCCTCATACCCCTCATCACCCCTGTCCCCATAATAGGCATGGATGGATTCTTCGGCCCTATCAATGGCATACATCTCCTCACTGTCTACCCAAAAACTCTCCTAGTATCACACTGGCTTGCATATGAGGTTTGCTCATCCGGTTTAGTGCCAAATGACAATGCATGCCACTCATTTGCAAGGAAACATTCCCTTCATCTCCCACATACTCTATCCTAGTCAAGTAACTAGGGTACCATCCTCTATGAGAATGGGTCTCGCAGTTGCACAAACTTTAACAAAAACCACAAGTGTAAGAGAACTTGGGGTTGAGGTGGATCTTTGCAACATGAATGGGGCAATGGAGCGTATTGTTCCATTGCTCATCAATGACCCTATATATCATAATATTTCCTCATACCCCTCATCACCCTTGTCCCCATAATAGGCATGGATGGATTCTTCGGCCCTATCAATGGCATACATCTCCTCCATGTCTACCCAAAAACTCTCCTAGTATCACACTGGCTTGCATATGAGGTTTGCTCATCCGGTTTAGTGCCAAATGACAATGCATGCCACTCATTTGCAAGGAAATATTCCCTTCATCTCCCACATACAAGCCAATAGAGGTCGAAGTGAAATGAAGCTAGTGGGAAAAGGTGTGATTGTTGCACAGTCCAACTCCGTGTTATTTGTGAATTTTCTCATCAAGCTAAGCACAAATGTATGATATATATATATATATATATAAATTTTGTGATGCTCCTAGGCGATTCAACAATATCTTTGATATAAACAATTTTGCCCGTATCCTCTAAAATCAAATCAATGCAATGTGCACCACAAGGAGTTCAAAACAAGGTTGAATACCTCAGCATAAGCAACATGCCAGCAACCATATAATTAGTAGTGTTATCCATTATGACTTGGACAACATTCAAAGGATCTATCCCTTGGATGAACCCATCCAACAACTCACATTATAATATTGCATCTTTAATATGTACAGATATATGAATAGATTTAATAAACATTATCCCCTGGGACAACTAACCAAGAAATTAAGAAGGTCCTACCGTTCTGACGAGTCCAACCATTTGACATAACAGTATATCCTATGAGTTCCCATGTCTCCTTAAAGTCCTCCCATCTATGAGTGCAGTCGACCATTTCATTTTGAAGGACAGGCCCTGTTACCAGATGAACTAGCAGGGCTAGTCACCGGCAAACATACGAGGGAGAGAGTGACCACTATCACCTTAGCCACTCTTCCCAAACTGCTTTGGAAGTCGAAACATCATAGGGGAGAGCCCTATAGCAACTCTATAAGGACACTAAAACACCAAATCATATCTTCTTTGAAGAATGTTAGTGACCAGTGCCTTATTGGAGTCAATCCAAGAAATGAAGAAAATATACTCTGTGAATATAGGTCATGTAAGTGCAATTAATAGTGCATTCATCCAGGGTAAGCAAAAATAACCAATTTCAGTCTTAGATAATGCATATACCATATAACAAATGTGAAGTGTCATTTATTACAAATTTACATGTACAACACAAGTATAACATCCCAAAGTACAGCAGAATTAGCAGTAAAGTAATAGTGAATTTGATGGTATATCAGTCTTATATCAGTCATTAAGACAGCAGTAATCATTCACCATTTCACAACATGTATTCATGTGATTAACAATTCCAAGCATACAGTACTATGGTAGCCAAGAGACAAAATAAAATGCATTTTAAATTTAATACCACATTCCACACTAATCAAACGAAGGCATAAATAGCAGCAGTATGTGTCATGCCAGTTTGAGTATTAATATCTAAGTCAACAGATTCGGTGATTTTTCACCATGAAATTCGAAAATCGCCGATTTTATGTGCCTGGCGAACTATTCATTGAAATTCGGTGATTTTCTGTGGATGAACCCCAATCAATGACAAAACCTATCTCTGCTTTAACTCACTGCTCATTACGCAAGTCTGCGATTGAGCTTCCCTCGTGAATGCTTCCGTGAGTGACAGCTGGAGTGTGGAGGTCACCGTCATTTTACGAGTGCTGTGGAGTTGTCGCTCCGTGAGTCGCAAAGGGCGCCGAGTGCCTAGGCTCGAGTGTGTAGTTGTTGAAGCACTGACGAGTAGGCAGTGTTTCCTTTACAATTGAACAAATGCAGTGCTTCCGTGGTGGTTCACGATATTTGATGGAACCGGATAAAACTAAAAACCGCCGTCGGGATACATATGATAAATGTATTTCTTACATAAAGAAGACTATAAATAAATAAAAAAATTTAATTTTCAATCCCGCCGTAGGGATACTTCTTCTGATAAATGTATTTCTTACATAAAGAAGAGTATAAATAATTATTTTTTTTAATTTTCTAAATTCATTTTATGTTAATTTGTTTATTTTAAAATTTTAAAAAAAGCTTTTATAAAAAATTAATATCGATTTGTTTTAGTATATTAATATTATCTATGTGACATCACAAGTACAACTTGTTTTAATAATCTATATTGAATATATATTCAAGTTGAAAGGATGTTATGTGATTACCTAAGAATATAAGTTTTTGGTTGAGATGTTGAATAGTATAAATATTTTTTAATTTTCTAATTATATAGTTATTAAAACTTACTGTCGATTTTTATGTTGAATTTTATGGCCAAATTTTTCATTGCCGAATTTTTGTCGAATTTCAACCTCTCCGAATTCGAACACGAACTCGAACCAGGTGACCCTTAGATTAATATGACCCTTTAGTGTCTCTTATCATAAACATTTACCATTCATCATCCATCAACTATTTAGTGTATGCAAGAGTAGGGAAGCCACTAAGTATTATATAATTATAGCAACCAACAATGCAATAACGGCAAGGTACCAATGTGTTAGCATCCCATGTATCTCAGCAGTATATATTATGGATATAGGCTAATTATGTGACTATTCAGTTTAGGAAAGAGAGAAATATGCACGTCTGAAACAAGCGTTTAAAGTGTTCATTTACTATCCACAAAATAAGATAATCAATTATATAACATTTGCAAGTTTGTATAACAATGATTGAAGTTTAAACTATGATCAAATCCAAGAAATGTCAGTTTGTACAGTCTGATATATGCCTGCAAACAGGGTTAGATTCAGACCTTCATTTAATAACAAACCACATCAATAAACAGCTAACCTCCTAACCAAATTTTTTATGTGTTTGTGAGTGTTTTGCAGGCTGGTAAATGCACTCTACAGGACTGATATAATGGAGAAGGGAAGGCTGCTACAAAGGAAAAAAGAGGTCGGCACTTTATTGCAGACCCTGTATATGGTGACTGTGAGGGTAGTTAAGGGATGTGACAACCATATAAGGACTGTTTCTAATAGGACAGGCCCTAGAAGGAACAGGCCAAGCCCAAATAAAGGCTGGCTGACCTCGAAAGTGAGGGATGAGGGCTATAAGGTGGGTAGATTAGGGACTGTTTTAAGGCAGCAGCAGTGAGTTAAGAAGCAGGCTGATGGTTTTGGGGAGGGGATAGGAGGAGAGGAATGAAAGAAGGGAAGGAAAGCATGGAAGGAAGAGAAGAAACCCTAGGTCTGATTTTAGGGTTAAAAAATAGGTTTTAGGCTAGATTTTTAGGGCGTTTTTAGGTTATAGGATTTTTTTATATTTTTAGGGCCTTTTAAAATCTCGCCCTAGGGTTTCTAAGGACAAATAGGGCAAGGCAAAATTGTAGGAGGGAGTCTGAAATTTTAGGGAGGCCCAAAAATGCAAAAAATGCAATATTTGGATTTTAGGTTTTTAACATAAAAGTGCAGACCTACTTCAAACCCTAATTCTACCATGAAAATGCAAATTTACACACACAATTGAAAGAGATTTGGAGGAAAAGAGGTGTAGGGACAAGGGGTTTAGGTTTTACCCTAACCCTAGGGCATCTAAGGATGTGACCAACCTTCCTTTGAGAAGCTTATCCTAAGCTTGACAACAAAACCTAAAGGCCTTAGGTTCTAACCCTAGAAGGACTCTCATGAGGGACGTACTTGTACAATCCAAAGTGACTAAAGGTTGAAAAATGACCTAGCTCAGACAAAATGCAGCTCTAATGGCTACCATTCAATCCATGAACATACATCATTCATCAACATTTAACAAAAGAGAGATCAAGCAAAACCTTAGATACCTCCTTGTGCAAGTGTTTAGCCAACAAATCCTAGCATCACCTTTAGCAAGAACAGAGCACCAAAGAACTTCAAGACATTGCCATCCAAACCCAAAAAAACATCTTCCTCAAGAGAGGCACATCTCTTCCAAAGAGCCCTAGTAGGGTAAAATAAGTGCATAATGTTTAATCCCACTTGTCTTGTTCTAAAAATGAAGTGAGTAGATCTATTTATATGATCTCACATTCACTTTTTACAAAAATATCCAGGCTGACATGCCATTAAAATGTCAATTAGAAATTATAAAATGTCAACTTAAAATTAAAACAAAATAATAATAAAAAAGTAGGCTTATAGTAGGCTACCTAGGGTATTTTTTCTCCTAGGTACCAAAAACTACTAAAATAAGCGAATCACTCCGAACGAAATGTTGGAGTGAGCTGGAGGGAGGGCATCATGCCCCATCTAACCCCGAAAATGTTGTAAAATCCCTCAACGCTCTCCTCAAAGCAGCAAGAAGGCCTGGCGTGGAAGATAGCTTCCTCTGAGGAAAGAGACTAAGGAGAGAGGGCGTCAGCATGCAGAAGGGACAGGAGGGTGTCCTAAGTGGCTGGGAAGGGAGACAAATGTCTCGCAATTGAAGCAAAGGCCACCAAAGCAAGCAAACAAAGTTTGGGGTCATGTGACCTAGTGATCAACCCTTGGGAGCCCTAGACACCAACCCCGAAGTTAAAAACACCAACAAAGGGCAGTCAACAATGCCATCAAGCCGTAGTACGCCTAAAGGAAGGACCAACAGGTCCAGCCATGACCACCATTGCTCAATAACACCCCTCCTAGTCGAAAAAAATGGCTCTCTTCCTAGGGCACATCTAAAGGTGCGTTGGGTACAGATGCAGCGTAACAGGGCCTCTCAAGTCCTCATAGGTAGGGGCCTTATACCCCAAGCCAACAATAGCAACAGCATAAAAAATATGCTGCAAATAAACAAAACAGATCTAGGTTTTACATACATGGTAGATCTCTTTTTACAAATTGGCAAGAAGAGGGAAAACTGATAAAAGAACCCTAAGCTTATCAAAAACCTAGAAAAATGAACAAATGGTTACACATACATACAAATGTGGAAAACACTAATGGAAATCAATCTCCAATCCACAATAAATTGGTGATGGCAGATGGAAACAAGGTTGAATACCTCAGCATAAGCAACATGCCAGCAACCATATAATTAGTAGTGTTATCCATTATGACTTGGACAGCATTCGAAGTACCTATCCCTTGGATGAACCCATCCAATGACTCACATAATAATGTTGCATCTTTAATATGTGCAGATGTATGAATATATTTAATAAACAATATTCCCCGGGACAACTAACCAAGAAATTAAGAAGGGTCATACCCTTCTTATCAGTCTAACCATTTGACATAACAGTGCATCCCATGAGTTCCCATGACTCCTTAAAGTTCTCCCATCATTGAGTGCAACCAACCTTCCCATTTTGAAGGATAAACCCTCTCAAGTCCTCATAGGTAGGGGGCTTATAGCAACAACATAAAATAGAATGCTGCAAATAAACAAAACAGATCTAGATTTTGCATACTTGGTAGATCTCTTTTTACAAATTGGCAAGAAGAGGGAAAATTGATAAAAGAACCCTAATCCTATCAAAAATCTACAAAAAGGAACAAAAAATTGAACAAATGGTTACACATACATACAAATGTGTAAACCACTAATGGAAATAAATCCCCAATCCAGAATAAATTGGTGATGGCAGATGGAAACATGGTGATTTTAGTCCTTGGCTCCAAGGAAAATGCTAGAAACCTCTTGGCTCTCTAAAACCCTCCAACTGAGTGAAATGAGGAAAAAAGGCCAACTTAGGTGGGTTATACGTCAGCTTGTCTGCAAGTTAATGATTTTTTGTTTCAACTCCCAATGTTTCCTCAAAAATCAGTTAAAATCACGATTTCTCGTGTTGAAATGATCTCCTCGGGTTTAACTTCGTGAATTTTTGTGGCGTTCGCGAAAAATAGCTGATGTTTGGAACACTGCTCCTAACTCTTCCAATTCTTGTATCACCCAATCACAAAGTCTCCAAGACAAGTACATCAAGATTATAGCTACATACTTGAATAATGAGCCATAACAAGGATCTCTCCTTCTATATAATATTGATAAGGGAGGCCAACAGTAGAAAAATGGGCTAGGTCCTCATCATCCTACTCTAAGTCACTAGACTAGATCCATAAGTGTTGTGCTCGTCAACCAAAAGAGCATGCATGTCACTGGGTTGTTGTGTACTACCTCCCAAGTGGTGCACTCTCCAAGCTAAGACTGCTCGTGTCAGAATTCAGGTGCTCCTCTGCATGTGTGTCCTGGGTCCACAACAAACTCCCAAGGCATCCAAATCTTGTATCACACAATTACAAAGACTCCAAGACATATTATAGATCAAAATTACAACCACATACTTGAATAGTGAATTATGGCAGAGGCTCTCTCCTCCTTTTATATAAGATAGGTGAGGAAGGACAACAATAGAAAAGTGGGCTAAGTCCACAACATCCTACTCTAAGTCACTAACTAGGTCCACAAGTGAAGCATTTCTCTACCAAGAGAGTACACGTCACTAGTGGTTGGGCACCACCTCCCAAGTATTGCACTTTCCAAGCTAAGGCTCCTCAATGTCGGACATTTTTGTCACAGGGCTACATTTTCTCCAATCAAGGCATCAAGCTACAACACTCCTTCTCATGTGTGTCTTGTTCACAACAAATTCTAAGCAGTGCACCCTCGAGGCAAGACTCCTTCAAGCCAAGCAATCAACCTCGTTGAGTGTGCCATGTTGTTCCAATGCTCCTAGTGCCAAGTGCCCTTCCTCGTACTACCTAGCGCTCCTCCACAAGTTAACTCCATGTCCTATGCCAAGGCCCCATCCTCAACACGAGTGCCATATAGAAGATGTCAGTAAGATAATTACCTCCATAAGAAGTGTTGCTTCTCTTAACAGATACCTTGAGGACAAGCATCAACCTATAGTAAAGGTCTCCAAATGTCAATCAAACTAAAACAGTGTAATATATAACACGGGGCTATAGTTTCACCATGCACCACACATCACATGAAGTGCACCCCTAGGATGGTGTAAAATCTTTTGGAACAATCCAAAAGTTAACAATGTGCACATTTAAGGTTTGTTAATTTACGGTTTGTTGGTTGGCTCCATTAAATCCTCTCTATCTATGGGTTTCAAGTTCCATTGTTGCAAATATCGTTTCAGGGAATATGTCACAGAGGGTCCGGAAATAAACTTATTGGGGGAAATATCAGAAATTATCAGAAAATATCAGCAAGCATAAACTTGGATCTGAAAAACTCAGGAAATACTGAAAACGTCGGGAGAAATCAGAGATATTTGCAACACTGATCTCAACAACTATTATACATTATCTTGTAATCTTGTTAAAACAGTGTTAACCATATCTTTTTAGTGCCAGATTTTTATAATTGGACTGTGTGCTGTTTCCTGTACATTTAGTGCACTTGAAAGTCAAATTTTCTATTCCAGCAACAGTGACTTGCAACTAAGAGATTATTGAATCCAAAACATTGACTTTTGTAATTTCTTCTGCATTTTAACATATTTCATCCCTCAAGGGACCTATATAATTAATTTTGTGGCCACTTATTGTTAAAAGTTTTTGATAAATGTGGCCTATATGACGACGTGCTGATACTAGTATTGGTAGTTTGTTTTCTATGCCTGATTAATGTTCATGACATGACACATTGATTGTTGAAGCCAAATACGGTGACTTCTTAATTTCTTCTGCATTTTAGCATACTTCACCTTATGGCTGACTTCTACAATAAATTTTGCAGCTATTTTATTGTTAAAGTTGTTTGATAAATGTTTGCCCACTTAATGGCTATAACTGAACATATTTATGGTTGTGGCATATATTGTATACACTTGTGCTTTATTGCGGCAAATGATTATGTTAGGCTTATGGTCTTCTAGTGGTATTCATGTGGTCTAATACATACTGATGTGTTGCTATATGATTCATTATGATAAACGATAGATCTTTATGTTGGATAAAGGCCTACTTGTGTTTGGACACGGACATTACTCCCCTTGGAACAGATGGAGTAATGAAGCAATTTAATTTTAGAGCAATATATTTTGTTGGATGCTTGTTAGCATCAACGGTTTAAATGTGACCTTTAATATAATCTGCAATATGCAGAATATCGCTGTTTCATTCTGACCTATTTCAGGTTCGTCTTTTTTATTCATTCTTTTATTTGTGATATTTTCATTAGGAATGGTGGACGTATATATGCATGGGGCCTTCAGATCCTCTCCCAAACTGGCACCTTGGGCTAAGAGGTACACAGCACCGTGCAGTGATGTGGCGTGTATGGAAGGAGGGGGGGACAGGATTTTTATATTGGGGAGCAAATTGCTATGAGAAAGCAGTTGTCTCTAGTGCCGAGGTAGTTCCTGTTGTTATTTATTCTCTATATTAAATGTGTGACCATTTTCTAGGTTGAATGTGAATTCATGTCTTTTCATCTCAATCCTTTACTTGATTGTTTATAAAACATCAATGAAAATATCGAATCCATGCACTGCAGATAAAGTTTCGCCGAGGGTTGCCTCCAGGTGATGGAGTGCTCTTTTATCCTGGAGAAGTCTTTTCTACTTCAAACCAGCCAGTTGCTTCTGCTAGATTGGAAAGGATTCTAAGTGGTTTGCAAGTAAGTTTCAGCTATTTTATCTATTTATGATGCTTCCATTTTGGCCGTGCTCTGTGCCAAGAAGTTCTTGATTTGCTTCTTGGAATTGAGCATGCGGCAGGAGCTTAAGCATAAATTTCTAGAATAGTATATTTACAAGTCTGGAAGATCTGTTACACTGCTCAAACTCCATAGATATCTTGCAATTGTAGTATTTAAGACTTCGATGATGTTTTAGTTTTCATTTCTTTAAATATGTTTCAGGAGCTTAACCATAAATTCTAGAATAGTAATTTTACCTGAGTATTGTAGGTCTGTTAGACTGCATTCAAACTTCATATATAGCTTGCAATTGTTCTATTTATGGCTTGATAACGTTTTAGTTTTAATTTATGCTTTCCGGGCTTGAGTTTATTGTTTTGAGCTCAATTACTATGCTTTTGGATGTTACATCTGCAACAACTAGTTGTGTGTTGTAATTTGCAAGGCTTTATACAGAAGTAGATCTTGATTCCTTAGAATTAACAGCATGCTTATTGATATTCCTCAAATTGTATGCAGGACTTTGAATACCTACAGTTGTACTCTTCTAGATATGGTAGAGCCGAGGCCCTGGCACTTTTGGAGAGGTCGGGAATTTATTATGGTCCTGAACGATACACACATGACCATGGCCCCGTTGATGTCATGAGAGCAGAGGTTTTCCGTACCTGCAGATCTTCATGATTTACAAAATGTAGCCTGGATCCACAAACCATATTATATGTAGCATTATTTTCTGCAATATTTGAAATGCAATTCTTCAGGTTTTTATTAGTTATTTTGTCTCACAGGCCCATTTATTCAGGATATATTGTTATAGTTGCATAGTAAGTATTGTAATCTATATGTTTGCCCTAGAGAGCAATCTTCTTCAACAACTGTTTACTGAAGAGCTTGCAGCCAATGGAAATGAAAGGTGGTTTTTGTTCGAGTGTAATTTAAAATGCCCAGAATTTGCTGGGTTATGTCAAAGATTTATATAGCAAGGTTTGATATAAAACATAAATATGAATACGATTGGGTACGGGAAAAAACGTGTAACCAAATATATATCATTATAACTTAAAAACTATCAAGTGTCATCATACAAAAATATTTATTCTGTTGATTTTTAGAAAATTGAAAAATATATATATATACCATTAAAATTTAAACAAGTTTATTCATTATAGTTTTTATTATTATCCATTTTAGACTCTGGGAGAATCCGCATCAAAAATTTTAAATGTCAATATTTAGAAGTTTCGAACCTTAAGCTAGCGGTTGTTATTATTGTCCATTTTAGACTTTGGGAGAGTCCGAATCAGGTTTTTTGAACTTCAATGTTTGGAAGTTTCGAACCTTAAGCTAGGTTCATCATCAGGACAAAACCTTTAGAAACGATGACATTCAAAAAAGACTAATGAGTATTCTCATTTATGTGCATAAGGAAGGATAAAGTTTTAAGAACTAACCTTGATAACTAATTCCATTCCTAAGTGAATTAAAAAATAATAATTAAATTAATGCTCGTGAAACTAACACTCAACTTTCAAGTGTATTGCCACATGTATAAACTATTTTGTTATTAAAAGAATAATGAAGATTTAAGTGGACAATGTGATTTTTGTAAGATCTATGGGAATTGGTAGTTGGTCGGGATGAAATGGGTGAAACTCAGGTTCAAATCTGGTTGGTTGCCACTATAAACTCAAGGCTAATGCCAACAGCTTGTAAGCCAGCACCTAACAGGAAACTTATGATTTAGCAAGGGTGTAGATGTCCAGAGACCACCCATAATGGGGTCTCACTCAAGAGGGTGCCTACCCGTCCAGCCTTATCACACCGGGACAATGTTTCATTGGGTATTTGAACCTGGGTGGGGAGAGTGTGAAACTTGCCTCAATTTTTGGGCTATTACCCCTCAACAAACAATGTGGATTTTGACCAAAGGCAGCAAACTAGCCTTGAAGACACTTCTTTAGGATTGCTGCCCCTTTTATGATTATGGGCACCCAAAAGTTCAAAACTGCAACCATTGTTATAATCACATAATTCTCATTCGATTATTTGTGGGCCAGTAGTGGTGCATTAACCTTATCTTCCACTTTCTTCTTCATCTGCACCAACCCCAAATCTTTTCATCTCAACATTTGTACTTGAAATTGTTTCCCACCGATTAATGTCAATATGCAGTCAACATAGTGCCATCTGTGAAATGCATTCCTTCCTTGGGTGAGAATTTGATGTTTCCCATCAGGTAACAGTGTGCATTAGCCTTATCTTTACACTTCATCTGCACCAACACCGGATCTTTTCATTTCAACATTTGTAATTGAGATTGTTTCCCATCGATTAATGTCAATGTGCAGTAAACAAAGCGCCATCTGTGAAATGCATTCCCTCATTATGTGAGAATTTGATGTTTCCCATCAGCTAACAGCTGTGAAGATAAATAAATTCAATATAAGGCGGCTAGATGACAAGAATTCATCAGTGGAAAAATCCAGGGTAGTAAAGCAAATTGGACAGAATTAAAGATGGCATGCAATAAAGCCTCCATGTGAACAGGTCTGGTTTTTGCTTAGTTTTAGCAATGAAAATATTTTCATCTGCCGCCCAGGTCATTGTATTTGCACAAGTGTGAGGCACCCACTTATTGCTGGGATAATCAAGGTTCCCGAACTGTGGATGTGATCGGAATCGGTTGAAGAATCCGATACTGGTGTGGCACTCATCCCAAGATTAGGAATCAGGCTTTCGGAACCCTAACACTAATTAAACCTAATTATCCTACATTTATCCTTCGTAAACAGCTTTAGATTAGTCAAAACGAGGTGGAAGAATCAGATGAAGAATTCGAGAATCCAATTTGTGTGTGGTTAGGCCTAGGGCTGAATCTGGTTAACTTAGATTAGTCAAAACAAGGTGGAAGAATCCGATGAAGTATCCAAGAATCCAATTCGTGTGCAGTTAGGTCTAGGGCCAAATCTGGTAACTTATAGGATAATACTTCAAATTTTGTATTGTTTTTGTTCAGTTTTAGTAATGAAAATGTTTTCATCTGACGCCCAGGTCATTGTGTTTGCACAAGTGTTAGGCACCCACTTATTGCTGGGATAATCAAGGTTACCCAAACCGTGGATGTGATCAGAATCGGTTGAAGAATCCGATACCGGTGTGGCACTCATCCCAAGATTAGGAATCGGGGATTCGGAACCCTAGCACTAATTAACCCTAATTATCCTACATTTATCCTTCGTAAACAGCTTTAGATTAGTCAAAACGAGGTGGAAGAATCCGAGAATCCAATTCGTGTGCGGTTAGGCCTAGGGACGAATCTGGTAACTTAGATTAGTCAAAACAAGGTGGAAGAATCCGAGAATCCAATTCGTGTGCGGTTAGGCCTAGGGACAAATCTGGTAACTTAGATTAGTCAAAACAAGGTGGAAGAATCCAATGAAGAATCCAAGAATCCAATTGTACGGCTAGGCCTAGGGCCGAATCTGGTAACTTATGGGATAATACATCAAATTCTGTATTGTTGTTGACTATCTATATAGGACAGGCCAATACAGCTGAATTTTGCTCTTATGACTTGTATCTACACATTATAATTTTCATATGCAGCCCAGGTCATTGTGTTTGTACGAGTTTGAGGCGCCCACATATTGTGGGATAATACAACCAATTTTGTGGTGTTGTTGATTATGCAAATAGGAAAGGCCAATACAGCTGAATTCTGCTACTATGACTTGTATCTGCACATTATTACTATGCAGTATGCAGTAAGTTGCCACAGCCAACCATATTATTAATTTGCTGCTATGACTGATTTATATACACATCCGCATGTTGATGCCATGTGGTAAGTCTGCCATAGTCAAACGTTACTTGCCAGTATGATTTATATCCACTCCACATGTCGAGGCCATGTGGTAAGTCTGCCATAGTCAACAATAGAATCAAAGTTTTGTCAAAAACAGATGTCATATGGTAACACTGCCATAGTCAACCATAGAGTGACAATTTGTCAAAAACATTTGCCATGTGGTAAGTCGCCTTAGTCAACCATAGAGTGACAATTTGTCAAAAACATTTGCCATGTGGTAAGTCTCCTTAGTCAACCATAGAGTGACAATTTTGTCAAAAACATGGAAGCAAGTATTACTTACGGGAAGTGTTGTTTATTCAAGAAATGTACTTCCTTAAAATTAAGAAGTCATTAACATTCTTCTCTATTAGTATGGTTGAAAGGCTTCATTTTGCTTCACCAATTCATTGAATTTGTTTGCAACAAAGAGAAGTAACAGTTATATCAATATCTAGCCGAGTAACCAATTAAATAAGCCAATGATCCAAGCCCATCCCAGCCCTATAGGAAATGGACAGGATATTAAGAGGATTTATTCTTTAGTGTAGTAATATACTTTATGACTCTTATTCTTGTCAGTACTCCTATTCTTCTATAGTATGAATAGAGAAGAGTAGGATCTTTTCACTATCTTATGTATAGAAACTCTTGAAAGCTATAAAGTACATCATGTAGAGAGCTTAGAATAGAAAGTATCCTGAAAGAGATCACTAACCATCAGGATTAGATCCTTTGTCTCTTATTTACTCACTCAAAGGAAGGTTATGCAGTCAGTCATAGATAAGAAGGAACGAGGAAGTCTTCAAGAACAAGGGTCTCTAGGTTAGTATGATTGAGTAGTTGAGAAACTTCTCAACTCGAGAGGATCCTGCCAACAAATTTTCTCAGAATTTGTTGCGTAGTAAGCCTTTTATTTCAAAACAATGATCATAACCAAATTCCAGCATAGGCCTTTTATGTACAAAGAAGAGAGGTAGTGCTAATTGCCTCTAGGGAAGAGTGTCTTAGGGTTTCTATGTAGAATCCAGCATAGGCCTCTTATGTGTAGACAAAGAGCAAAGGTAATATGAATTGCCTTGAGGGAAGAATTTCTTAGGGTTTCTACGTAGAACCTAGCATAGGCCTATTTTGACGTTATGAGGGGGCCTACTACGTACAGGGTTTTAAGTAGGTTTGTCTGCTTGAAAATTTCTATGTAGGTGAAGATCAATGACTTAGGTTGGGTTGCTAGTGAAGTTAGGTTGGGACTTCGGAAGAGATGCCAGATGAGGTGATTGTAGGGTCTAGAACTTCAATTAGATGGAGTGTGTGTAAGAAAGCACCATTGTCAAGATGAGGTGATTGCAGGGTCTAGAACTTCAATTAGATGGAGCATGTGTAAGAAAGCACCATTGTCAAGACGGTTTAGAGATTCAAGATCGTTCTTTGAAGAACATGCCCATTGTGCAAGAGGCCACCATTATTAAGCTGATTTAGAGATTCAAGATCCTTATTTGAAATATTCCAAGGATGGTTAATATCTTAACCATTTTGAATAGGATAGATTTCCTGTTAGATTGCTTTACTAAGAATATTTTTATAATCTAGAGAATTGTGTGTATTTGTAAGCAAAAAAATCTACCAAGAAAGATGGTTGCAATGTAGTTGTCCCAAGTCTACCTACAATGGAGGCTAACATATTTCTTGTTCTCTAAATGTGATAGATTTTGTGATAGACACTAGGTCCATGAAGGGTACAGTTGCCTTGTGCCCTTTTAAGAAGCTAAAGAGAAAGCCATACTAATCTACATTAATAATTCTTTTGAATAATTGTTCTAGGTATTGTTGCAATTAGATTAATTTCAGCAATGTGTAAGTTATAGCATAAAGTTGGACTCATTTGTTAGCAGTGCAGAATGCCCTTTTGAATAGAAGCTAAAGAGACGCCATATTAATCTACATTAATAATTCTTTTGAAATATTGCTCCAGGTATTGTTGCAATTAGATGAATTTGAGCAATGTGCAAGTTATAGCATAGAGTTAGACTCATTTGTTAGTAGCGTGGAGTTGCACTTATTCTTGATAATTTTATCTATAGGTCTGCTAGCATATAATTTGGATTGCTTAGATTTTGAAGTTAGGGTGGGGTTTGGTTTAAGTTTTGACATGCTCTGGTTTACTTTTTGGTATGCCTAGGTATTGATTATTGACTCTCATAACAAGGTTACAAAAAAATGACACATAGTTCAGGATAGTTTAGAATAATGGAAGGGAAACCAACACATTAAGCCCTAAATTTGACATGAATTGTTTTGGTTTGATGGAATTGTTTAGATCTTATCTTTATATTGCACAATCCAGTTGTAGTAGAAGCATTTAAGGGTGTTTAATCTACTTTCTTGTTGAAACTAATGATCTTGTCAATCCAAAATTGCATGGTTGGATTATGCGGTTTGATGGAATTGCTTAGATCGTATCTTTGTATTGCACAATCCAGTTGTAGTAGAAGCATTTAAGGGTGTTTAATCTACTTTCTTGTTGAAACTAATGATCTCGTCAATCCAAAATTGCATGGTTGGATTATGATGATGGTAAAATTGGGAAAAGTAAAAAAATCTTGGACATTTAACCTTCTTCATATTGAAATTGCCTTTTAAGTGCAATGTGTGATTGAAATTACTTCTTGTTTTGAAGATTAATCGAAGAAGTGGCACATAAAAACACAATATTCTTTAACATAGTAATTAGTAATTTATGATAAGGTAATCGAAGAAGTGGCACATGAAAACACAATATTCTTTAACGTAGTAATTAGTAATTTATGATAAGGTGGCACATTATATGCAAACGGTATGTTGGTGACGAGGACTTGTTTAATGGTAAATGTGTAATTTGTTCATATTAATTTATATTGAGAAAGTGGGGACTCGTATAAAGAATCATTATGACAAAACAATAAATTTATATTGAGAAAGTGGGGACTCGTATAAAGAATCATTATGACAAAACAATAAATTGTTGAAACTTGACGTTGGCTTTATGGTATAGGGCTTTCACTCATTTAATTGTGATCATGGGCTATGTTTTGGACAATGGAAAGTGGATTTTTAAGTGGTTGAGTTGGAGTATACTGATTATTATGATATTATTTTGTAACTCATTTAATGGTGATCATGGGCTATGTTTTGGACAATGGAAAGTGGATTATTAATTGGTTGAGTTGAGTTGGAGTATATTGATTATTATGGCGTTCTTTTTTAATCTTAGTGTATGTGGAAAAGCACGTTTTAGATTGAAGGTTGAGAATTTTAGCATTGAGACTTTTAATTTTCACCTAGTTTATTGAATTTTGATTAGTTCATTTCTTAATTTTTAATTAGTTCATTGAATTTTGGTTTGTTAGATATAGAAAGTTGGTATTTATGATATTTAATGTTATGATTTATGAGGATTAACAATACAATTGAATTTTGGTTTGTTAGATATAAAAAGCTAGTATTTATGATATTTAATGTTATGATTTATGCACCTTTTCTTTTTCACTAGGAGAATCGGCAACTGGGGCCGGGCTAGTACTCGAATGACACAGGGTCCAGGGATCCATTCCCGCTACCACTATAACCTTAGGTGCCCCACACCCATAACCTTAGGTGCCCCACATCCACCGCAAGACATGGGACACAGGTAAACCCAGGTGGGATTGATCTCGTGACCTCCAATTTACAACAAGTGACTTCATAACAACGAAACCGCCAATAAGCCACACCTGTGCGGGCTTTTATGATTTATGCACTTTCCTAATATAGTTTTTTTGAATTGTTTCATTTTTTTGGTTTAGTGATTTTATAAGAAATATAACGTTTTCCTAATATTCATGTTTCTCCAGAGGGCATGACTTGGTCCTCGAAATAATCGTTTTGGTTTTAAGCTTGGGTTAGATATGTTCTTATGGTCAGTCGCTTTTGTTTGATTATTATTCCCTTAAAATCGTATGATATTCATATAACATTTTCATTTCCAATGTATGTGGTCTTTTTTTCAATTACAGACATTCCATGTGTGTAGTTAAAGCAAGTATCATATTGCATAATACATAAACAAAATACTATTATGAATTAATCTTGTCACAAAAAGAGTACATAGAACCACCAATACTAAGGCCTTGGTCAGCATTCGAATTAGGGAGGTGTCAAGACCTTTCTCAACCACAATGAAAACACCACCAATGCTAAGCTTGATAATGCTTTCTAAAGATTGAATTGGCCTAATAATATTCATTTGTGCTCTCTTGGGGAGATGCAAGGAACTCCTCATTGACTCTCCTAATATCCATTCTTGATTAGCCTCTTGATAATAAAAAGATAAAACTAGTGATGTGCAAGTTTTCTTGAGATCTAAGTTCAGATGAGGAATGGTAGTTGACGTTCTTTTATGAGGCCAATTA
The DNA here is from genome assembly GCA_001517045.1 of Pseudotsuga menziesii. Taxonomy (NCBI): domain Eukaryota; kingdom Viridiplantae; phylum Streptophyta; class Pinopsida; order Pinales; family Pinaceae; genus Pseudotsuga; species Pseudotsuga menziesii. The sequence continues at coordinate 364,327 of LPNX010446785.1, forward strand.
ACTTGTTTACTATGACTATCATAACTAGCAAGCATTTGATGACCCTAGAGGCCTACATAAGTTGCATATCTCATTGCTTTAGAGTTGCAAGGTTTATTGTATAAAACTAATATGTTCTCAATGATAAAGGGTCAAACACACTATATAATGAAAATAGGTGATAATGGACCCCAAGAATCTTTATGTAGACAATGATATCTCCTCGAATCACATAATAGAGAAGGCATCTAAAGATGAAATAGTCCACCAGTTCTATCTATTTAAAGGATCAAACTTTAAAAATCTTGTACTCATGGAATATGGTAATTGGTTTTGACTTGTGAGTGATGGGAAGGCGTTGTGCACTCAAATTGAGACAAGGGGGATCCTAAGCCCATGTGACTAGATTTAGGTAGACTAGATGTAAATAGGAGCATCAATAATCCATAGAGGAAGTGCTTAGCATAGGACATCTTAGGGTTGAGACATTGGGCGGGGAAATCCCATGTGATCAAAATAATTTGTCTTAATATTCTCTCCGATATTTATCTCAAAAGTCAAGAGTGTAGAAGATGTGCAAGAGAAGAGTGTGGTTTACAAGTAAATATACCATTAGCCCTTTTAAATAGAGAGTTGCAATAAAGAAGAGCTTGAATACAACTAGGTGTAGTAATTCAAAACAAAGTGCACAATCCAAGAAGCACATGAACAATAAGTTAACCAATAATTGCCACCTTGAGGGGATAAATGGACTAGACTTTATAACAAAATATGGGATACAATAGAGAACCACAATCTACATCAATGAAGCTTCTAAATATGTTTATCCTTGAGAAGAATTAGGCTAGAGAGAATGTTTTAATATATTGCAAATACCATGCAAGTGTTTGCACAAACAATTTCATCCTTCAGATCTAGAAAACCATTAGTGACTTCCTTTGCAAGGTGGATGCATATAACATTAAAATGATTGGAAACCTTGGAAGCAAGCACTCCCGCATGAAACCAAAATAAAGGATATAATTGGTAATGGTATTTATCAACAATAGAAGATGCACAGAACATTTCAAGGAAAGAGGGAGTCATTAGTATGACAAATTCCAAATCAGTGAAAGTTTCACTTGCTTCGACAATACATTTAGACTCATTACGCATCTCTATACAGCCATTTTCTTCCAAGATGAAAACAATGGTGCTTAAAGGAGCCTTCTCATTCTAGTGATTATTGTTCCCGGCCCTTTTAACTAAAAGGAAAGGAGTACAATCATTAACGTTTGAGAGCGATTATTTCAAAACCATTATTTCAAAGGAAAGTAGTACAAATCATAAAATATTGGGGGCAATTATTTAAAAAGGAAGGAGTGCAAATCATAAAAGTTTGGGGGAAATTATTTAAAAAGAAAGGAGTGGAAATCATAAAAGTTCAACAACAATTCCTGCGCTTACATAGAAAGGTTGGTTTCATTATGTTAACAAATAATTCATTCAAGACCACTTTTTGTTTATCATGTTAATCATAAAAGTTTGGGGCAATTATTTAAAAAACAAGAACAAAACATAAAAGTTCAAGAGCAATTCCTGCACTTGGATAGAAAGGTTGGTGCCATTATGTTAACAAATAATTCATTCGGGACCACTTTTTTTTTATCATGTTGAATTGCTAGAGGCTTGCTTTTATTACACATACCACCTAGGCAAGGTCCCTATACTCGATGCTTGATACTGCTAACCTTAACCCCACCCCCTACAGTGCTTGAATCACCTTGTTCATCTGATGTAGTCCCACCTACCGGCTGATCTCTATCTTGCGACCGAAGACCTATTTATCCATCTCTATACCTCTTGGTTGTATTTTATATCGAACCTTCTATCAAACTTCTTGCCTGAGAAATCTTCTTGCTACACGCCCTCAATCTTTGAAAGGAGAACTTTATGGCTGGTTGGATGGCTATATTGCCTAAGAATAAGGAGTAAATAGTGGACAATAGAGGGGGGGTACTCGATAGCGATGAGTCGAATGAAAAAGAGGAAGAATGGCTCTAAGAGAGAAATGACTTATTAGATAACTCTGGTGTCAAAGGTACTAAGGATGGTTTATAGTCCTCCTGCTCATATCAATGACTTTACTTGTTCAGCGACCACTTATCGGTTATGACATCTCGCTTATTTCAAAACAATTAAATTTTGTAGCATCAAAGAAATAATATAAAAAAACTCACAACTCACAATTTCGTGTTGTCACTTTCCATGTCAAGACCTTGATATGGACTCTCCTCTAAGCTCTTTTAACATACATCAAGTTATTTTTGCCATTTCTTCTACTTGTGTCATATCAAAAAATATCCATCCACTTTTTAATCACTAATTTAAGTAGAATACTACTCACAAGAAGCCTAAGGACTGGAAGTAGATGACCAACCATACAAGACTCCTATTACTCTATACAAGGCTTAAGCAAGCAACCATCAACACCCGCCTCCTATTGACAAGCATTCGCTGCCTCCAATGCCAATTGACCTTTAGAAGGTAATTGAAAGAGCTAGAGTATTACTCTACGTCATGCCTTTGCAACGATGTTGAATATTTATGCCCAAATTATCACAAGACGTTGTGCAGAAGGAAAACCATTTGAAACCCACAAAGAAAAGATCTCGTTGTAGAGAACAAGACCATCCTAATTTAGGGAAATAATATTCACAAGTAGTCAACTTACGTTTCATGTTGAACCACCATGGAAAACATTTCAAGGTCATCACAAAATTGAAACTTTGCATGTAAGAGTTTTATGTAGAAAACACTCTAAATGGGTCAAGAAAACACAATTATTTTTTGAAAAGAGATCTATACATGGTGTAAGTTGAGTTGTGCACTAAGACATAATTTTCTCTTAAAAGAGATCTATACATGGTGTAAGTTGAGTTGTGCACTAAAACATTTTTTTTTTTAAAAGACATTTATACATGGTGTAAGTTAGGTTGTGCACTAAAACATTTTTTTTTTTTAAAGACATCTATACATGGTGTAAGTTGAGTTGTGCGCTAGGTAAGCTCGCTAAGACAAGTGCATCAAGGACTACAAAAATTGGTACCACATGCCTCAAAGTGAATCTCTCCCAATCTCAAGATTCTTTAGAACCATTATACAAAGCTTATTGCTGATAGGGATAAATGATAATCATTTTGTGAATGTACATAATAACCAGAAAAGTTCAATCTCATTAAAATTTGCTAGCCTCTAGCTCGAACTAGAGCATAAATCCTTGCAATTAACTAGCACATTTCATGCAATGTCATCACCAACACTAGAAACTTTAGGAACCGAAGGAAACTACACACCTTCCATCACATTCCTTATTACAAGCATGGAAATCTGAAGTTAGAGAATTTTTTCTAGAGAAAATGCACATCCAATCAAAGTATTTCTCAAATGAAATGAACGACAACATTAAAGAAAATATTTAAGCAACAAAAAATTAAAACTACTAAGATTGCCATTCTAGTTTAGCAAGTCTTTTAAACCTAGCATTCATATTTTTTATACTTACCATGGCATAAAATTCAAAGAAAAAACCTTAACTACACCTATTGTCTATTTTGAGTAAATAAAACATTTTGGCAATACCAATAGCCAAGCAAAATTGGTATCCTTTCGTTGCTGGGCTCAAGTGATTGATGGAAAGAAAAACAGCTGAAGGACACAAGATGGTTTAGATATATTGGCATCGACACAAAAATAACCTTTAAAACAATTTTCTAATTGATCTTTAGCACAAGAGCATATGAAGTGTTAAACACTAAAGGTCGTCAAGCTATATTCCAAATCCATCATCTTAAAGGCATAAAAAGTTTAATGTTCCAAAGTTCAAGTTTAATTTGACCACATGAAAAATTAAATATCTCATTCAACATAACTCGATTAAAGCATGGTTTTTATCGCTTTAACATGTATCATCCATGTGGTATCTTCTTAACTCAAATTTTGACAACGTGATGAATGGCATGGGATAAACAGCAATTAGATTCCCCTTATTTTGGGGAGTTCTTTAACATAAGTTGTTTTTAATTTTTATTGATGCCAATGTGCAATCTAACAGTAATATGAAATAATCCACCCAATTTATCAAAATGAGGATTTAAACAATGCAAATTAAGATTTCAATTATTCTTTGTCTACCCTTTCCCAACATATTAGAGCGATTTGAATGCTTCTATAAAACACCTTAATGAATCAAACATCTCATTTAGCTTACCTCAATTATACCATGGTTTGTCTTTCCTTTTAATAAGTACCATCCATGTTTTAACACAGATTGGTTGAAAACTTGTCTTTCTTGTAAGAAGTATCATCCATGTTTTTAGCACAAAACACAAATTTGTTGAAAACTAGAGATGAATCTTACATCAAATTCAAAATCCCAAGCCTCTAATTTCCAATTAAACTTAATTTAAATTTTGAAAGAAATTAAAGTATGGCATTGACCATAATCAAAAGAATTTGCACTAAAATGGCAATTGTGATATTCTTGTAATAAACCACAGTTTACATATGTCAATTCTTTAGTTAATCTATCATAAGTTAAAACAAAGTAAAAAACTAAATGCTGAATGTGTGGTGGGCTTATTTATTGTACTATAATTAATGCTTAAAATGCATAAAATCTCAAAACTAACAACATTAAATAGGACAAAGGGACATGCCGCTTTAAATTAGGATTGCATTCACTAGTGTGTACGAGTCCAGTGCATGACATCCTAGTGGAATCAACATGCAAGCTTGAAAATGTCTTAAAATGACCAAAGCTTTTCAACTTCAACCTAGGGTTTGGTGCATACCTCATTGGCCCGACCCTTCAATTATAGAAAACAAGACTACACTCGTATATACAACAATAGACTCTAATTATTGATATCTATAAATCAGCAATGACGATTGAGGCTCTGGGGGATAGTTAAACATTACTACATGATTTCTACAAAAGCAGAAGGGCAATATATTTGATGCAACATTTGAACTTTGTATTGCAAGCAACCTTCCAAACAGAGGAAGAGGTTGATAAAATGATATTGTCAAAAATTGCTTCCATCCTGCAATAAAATAAGCAGCTCTCACGTACGAGCTCGGCCACCCCCTGGCAACACAAGACAAAATCCCCTAAACCACAAATAGAAGAGAGCAATTAAAATACAGATCAAGCCAGAACTTCATTCATTATTACCTTTTCCAATTGCTCCCCTTCCAGCACCTCTACCACGACCTCCACCACGACTTCCCCCATCTTCCTGATATCCTCGGCCCCCACCTTTTGGAGGCCCCTTCCCACCAGGTTCATCCCCTCTACCTCTGCCTCTTCCACGGCCTGTAATTGGAGGCTTCCTATCTGCAGAGGATCCAACATAGTCACTGCTATTAGTTGGATATAACAGTAACTTCGATCTTGTTTTACAGTTTACTAGAAGTGACTAAAACTCGCATACAAGGGTGCACTGGTGGGTACCTATACGTTTCTCCTCCTGAACTTTATCAATAACCTGACACCATAATCACATTCAAAGGAAACATAAGCCAGCTGAAGGTGGGCACCAAAACCATCTATCAGTAACACTCGATAACCTTTTTCTTTGTGCTTTAAAATTAATTGTCCCTTGTCAGAGATAAAATAAAATAAAAATACTTTGCTAGGTCAGTAAAAGTTCAAACTTCCAACAGTATTCAGTTTCCCAATGGTGGCAGAACTTAAAACATCAGCTTCCAGTCCTTGATAAAAGAAGAAGCAATCGATGTTTAGCCAACATTCATGGACAACGCAACAAGTTGAGGAGACCACACAAGGGATGTAGGGGAGAACCCCTTCAAAAAAAAGCAGAGGGTACAAATATATGAATAATAATAACAAAGAAGAATAAATAATGGCAACCATAAGGAAACTGATCACCATTTTTATTGCATTGGCCAATAACCACTTTTACACGATTTAAAATAGGTGAATCATCACTTTAGTATTAGTAAAAAAGGTGAAAGCGCATTGATATATTCATAGATCATCATCATATAAAATAAAATCATAATTTGTAGAATAGTCTTTAGATACATTCACAAAAGGCACAAGGAGATCAGACATTTATATCCTTAATTGAGAAGCTATTGTCCAGGCCTAAATAATTGGTGTCACTCTGCTGCAATAATTCTTTAGCAGGATTTGGTTTCAATACACCACCCCTTTGCTATCATTGTCAAAAAAAAGCAGAGGGTACAAATATATAAAAAATAATAACAAAGAAGAAGAATAATGGAAAGCATAAGGAAACTGATCACCATTTTTATTGCATTGGCCAATAACCACTTTTAGACAATTTAAAATAGTTGAATCGTCACTTTTGTATTAGTAAAAAAGGTGAAAGCGCATTGATATATTCATAGATCATCATCATATAAAATAAAATCATAATTTGTAGAATAGTCTTTAGATACATTCACAAAAGGCACAAGGAGATCAGACATTTATATCCATAATTGAGCAGCTATTGTCCAGGCCTAAATAATTGGTGTCACTCTGCTGCAATAATTCTTTAGCAGGATTCAGTTTCAATACACCACCCCTTTGCTATCATTGTCACTTATGGCTTATCAAAGATAAAAAGTAGCACGCCAACCAAGCCTCGGTTCAACATTGAACCCTCCTCACCATCAATATGTATAATCTATGGGGGGTTGGCGTTGCACCACTTTGATTAATTTCCCAATCATTCCACTGGGCGCTCTTACTTACATGGCTAAATCTTACAAAAACATGAGCTGAAAGGCCTCCTGCAAGGGTTCCAAACTAGTAGATACACTTTCTAAGTTAGACACCTAATATCACCTCCATTTCTACGCGTACATACTCTTTCTAAATTAGACACCTAATATCAACTCCATATCTACTTGTTCCAAAAGGAAATTACGCTCTTTATTTATGTGACGTTGAGAGGGCAAGGAACGTTAAGTGACTCGACCAATGACTACTTTATATATGTTAATTCATTTATTTATATTCAATACCAAGTGTTATTTTAGCATGCCTAGCCTAGCTCATATAGATTGACACCTCATTGCTGAAGATATTTTTATGACGGGCCTTCTGCATTCTCTGGAAGGAGATGTGCGGAAGTGGTTTGATAGATTACCGCCTCATCTATAAATGGGTATGACAATTTTGTCACAAAACTTAACAGTGATTGGTCTCACAAGTTAGATGGGAAGTTCCTCTTGCATCAGCTTTTTGACATCAAGAAGAGAGAAAATGAAACAGTCCATGAATTCAACCTGAGATTTGACAGGACTGTAGGAAGTATCCCAGATGAAATTAGACCCAAGGACCAAGCAATTGGTATTCATTACTTGAATGCTTTTGATGGCTGGTTGGGATACACCTTAAAGGATAAAAATCCAAATGACTTTAAGACTGCCCAAATTAATGCAAAGATGGCTGAGCAGCATGTAGCATCTATGGGTAAGCAAAACTTCTTTGATCATTTTGCCCCATCCACTTCCAGATCTGACCCTAAGCTCCGAAAGCCTAAGGAACCTGTGAATGAAACGAAGGAATCAAAGGACACATTAGAAACCATGCAACAGATGATGAAACAATTAACTGTCCTGACAAAGAGTGTTGCTAGTTTCCATGATCCTGAGAGACATAGAAATCCTTACGGCCCTAAACGCTACTAGAATAACAATAGAGGCCCTGAGAGAGACCCCAACAGAAGAAGACCTAAGTATCCAGAGAATCCTAAAAGGAAGAATGTCAATCGGTGTGATGAAAATGAGGAAGAACCTCCAAAAACTAGTTATCCTGATGACCAACCAAACAACATCAACTTCATTAAGGATCTATCTTCTGATGATGGTTTTGGAAGAAATCTCCTAGAAGAAGAAACATGGGAGCAAAAAGAAGAGACATGGGAGCATGAAGAAAAACTTGTTGATAAGTTTGATCCCTCATGTTGTACCTTAGATATCCCTGAAACAAAGGAACAACTGCAGGTTAGAATCTATAAACGAAGAGTGGATCCCCAACCTTCTTTCTTAGACAAACGCAAAGCAATTAATGAAGATAATAAGAAAGAAGAAGATCTTGCCTTAGGAGATCTGAATTTGAACATTGACATAGAGAAAGAGCTAAGCAAGATAATGTGTAATATCCCTATTACTGAGTTGATGAATGTACCCTCTGTAAGAAGCCAACTAGAGGAGTTCTTTGATAGCATTGGCCAAGACAACCCCTGAGGTTGCTTTAGAATCTAGTCACATACAGAGCCCTAGTGGGATGCAACCTAGCAAAGATGAAAAGGATCCACCTATTAACATCCAATCTACTATCTATGAAAGAAAGAACAGTAGTCACCCTCCCTTTTACTTAGCCTTACATATTCAGAATATGCTCCTACATAATTGCATGTTGGATTCTGGAGCAGCTATGAATGTAATGCCTTTGCATGCCATGAAGGAAATGGGATTAGAAGTGACTAGGCCTTATGGGAATGTTTGTGGCATAGACTCAAGGCAAGTGCCATCCTATGGCTTGATCAAAAACCTTAGAGCTGATCTGTTTGCATGCTCAGACATCTCCACTATGATGGATGTAGTTGTTATCAATTTGCCCCCAGCATATGGAATGCTTTTATCTAGAAAGTGGGCAGCTGGTTTAGGTGGATACCTCATGATGGATTTGTCATACCTTTGTGTCCCAAACTCTGATGGCGCTCTGATTAGGATCAATAGGGAACCCTGCTATGAAAAACACTGGGAGACTTTCGAGGGAGGAATTAAAAACACATATGGGGAAGAATTGTTGAATAATGCTAAGGCCAATATTCTGGACGATGAAAATAAAGTATGGGAATATAGGCAACCCGAAAACATGTTTATGGCAATGGAAGACTCTAACTCATCTACTGAAGAAAATCAAATAGTTGAACTCGTCGGGATGATCAACTTGGAAATGCTTAGAGGTGAGTGCTCAGAAGAATTAGAAGAATTAAGAAGAAGTGAGAATCAACCTCAAAATCAAAATCCTACAACTGGAGGTGATAATACCAGGCATATGGGAAGAATCCCTCGTAGAGTAAATGAATGGTTTGCTTTGATTGACCATGAATCATGATAGAGAAAGGGAAAGACAAGGGCTTGAACCTATTTACCCGTGGGAAAACCATCTAGAGTTAGCTAGTGTAGTAGATGTGGGTGAGGAAGTCAATAGCTCTCGTATCCCTAATGTTGTTGGGTCCTTATCTCATTTGTCCTTAGAAGAGGGTAACCTAATTCAAGTCCATGATAACTCTCTGATTTGGGAAAAGGATGCCTTAATAAACGATGCACCTGAAGGATATTTTAATCTTAACAATCTTGCTATATTTCAGACTCCTTCAGCTACACCAAATAATGCCTTATCAGCCTATCCTCTCATCCCTAATTTTCTCCTGCCACCTGAGTCATCCAGTCTTCACAGTCATGATCTGTCTCACATTCTTAGTTCTTCTGCATCACAGTCTGGAATAGGCCCAACTGAGCTAGATGGTATGCATCTTCACGTTCCTACAGGAGAAGGCCCTAGCCATAATACTGTTGTGTCCCACATACCTTGCCCTTTGGAAGAAAATAGAAGCTTTTGGACTATAGGAGAAACTGTCAAACATATAATGTCTCCTTATGAAGAAGGGCCTCTAATGCACCTATCCAACAAACGAGAAGAAAGATTAGAGAGATTTTAGTTGGTAGTGTAGCCATTCCCATTGATGGTGGTCCACCTAGATTTGATGTAGTTCCTTCCAGGAGGAACTCAAGGATTATCACCTCGCAACCGAGAAGTCTTGTCGATATCCATCCCATGCCTATATGTAACATTGAAGTGGTTCCCGAATCAGTAAATAGGAATAGATTTCCCACCAGAAGTCAAGTCCTTATCCAGAACCACCTACTGCATTTTAGATCAAGGCAAGCTAATGACATTTGGGTTGGACCTTTTTTCGTTGAGCGTTGTGTTGGCGACATATGTTTTCTTGTTACTAGTACTAGACAACAGATTTTAATTCCAGTCAACCATAGGGATTTGAGGGGATACATTCCCAACCTCATTTAGCCTTCAGTCTTTTCTTGCCTAGTAGAATAGAGTAGATAGGACTCAAATAAGCCTTTCCTAGCAGTAGTATAGAATCTTGCATCTTTGCCTGAAGCTCGCCTTTGAAGCTCTTAGTATAGTTTTGATTTCTATTTCTTTTATCCTACACAATAAAAAATCAAACTTTTCTTTAAAAGTTATGGTTATAGATTAGATTTATTTTTCAGTTTTATGCATGCCTATTTTCAGTACTTTATTTTTGTCCACATATTGTTCTGACGACCGGTCTGTGAGTTTGGTATAGCTCTGGACATGTCGCTGGTAGTCGGTGACATTTTGGTAGCAGTTGTAGAGCTGGAAGGATTGATTGAGGATGCGAGAAGCAAAGTACGAGGACTAGAGATTCTGAGGTTCTCAAGTGCTCTTTTCAGCAGAGCACTTGTCCCAGCTAGAGCCAGATGTTATCACATATATAATAGTCAGGCTACCATATTCTATTTTTCAAATACGGTACATTTTTCAGCCAGATCTGATACATATGAGATGTTGAGATGAGCAGTTTTAACGGATCATTATTTTGTTAATGGACTATTATACTCTCCCATGTCAGGACTGAGTCTCAAGACACTCAGATCCGAGGGCTGATGTAGCCATTTAGTCATTTGCAGAGCAGTTTGTGATGCCTAGATTGGTATTAGTGTTTTCTCATTAGACAGCTGATGGTTCAGATGGATTATTTGCATGGTTATGACTTGGCATTTATTATATTGTGTTATGGTTATCATTGCTCTTATACTCATCTTTGTGACAAATACTAGCATTTAGTATCATGATCTGGCGGTCATAAATATATGGACTTGGATGTATTTGTATTATGTATTGATGTCCCTACTTTAACTTGGAAGTTCCTGATTTATACTCATTGGTTTTACCCTCCCTACAGAGAATAGAGGTAGTCATTCCCACCATACTCTGGCTTGCTAGTGTTGGCTTCATTGCTCATTGTCTCCACCCATCCATTTTCTTCGAGTTTTGTTTTAACCTGACTTACTACTTGACTTGTGGCATGGAGGACCTTTCCCCGCTAGAACCTTTGTTGGACAAACCCCCATGTTTATGTTGTGTCTCGGCTCTGAGTTAGTGACAGAACATGCCTTTGGTAAGTTGGATTGTATGCCTAAATCATTATGGTCGGTTGTCCCGATGTTTGGCACTGTGCAGAACTCCCCTTGGTCACTTGAGATGTTGTTGGCTAAAACCAAAAGCTCATGTACTGCTTGTACTAGAAATATTTATATATGCGCCCCTCGAAATTGTAAACTCTAGAATGTCTTTTTTAACATATGTGAGTAAAGGGCAAGAGCAATGAAATGCTAAAATACCTCGCGAAGGGTATAAGAAAAGGTCCCAAAAGCAATGGTTAAATATATGCTATATCCGAATATTGCTGACCTTATAAATTTGAATATGTCCTTGATGAAAGCTACAATTAGTTGTGCTTTTAAGCACTAATGAAGTCCCAAAGGTCATATAGGCCAAAAAGGCCATGGAAATAAAATTGACGATCCTAATGAACCTGAATCAAGGTTGATGTAGACATGATGCCTAAGTTGAATAAGCACTCTCTGAACAACTCAACCATTTGTGAGGCACTGCCATTCCCTGTGTTGTTGTTTGTCCGGCATATGGTTATAGTGAGTATTCCCTTTCCATATCCAAAGTGTCATGATGTTAATTTGGTAGTCATCCTTTGTCCTAGCCTTGTCAATTTCAGCCTTCACCCTTCACTAGCAAATTGACTACAACTATGAAGTGAGTATAGTCCTGAAAGTCTGGTCTGAGTAATAATAAATAAAACCCTACATATGTATTTGGTTGATGTACCGCCAATGAGGTGACTGCTACTTGTTATGATTGTTACTTAAATGATTTGTAGAACATGTCTTAGCCTTGTAACACTTGCAGCAGATAGATGACAGTCTGAGTTATATTATTGGTATCCGGTCATTTACAGGTGATTATATTGTCTATTGGATATGGTTGATGATTAGGCAGAGACCTGGAAAGGGTATGAGTATACACCCTAGATGGGTTTGGACTCTCCGAGTCTAGTGAGATAGCTTATTTTCAGTTCCGGGCACTTGCAGAGATGGTCAGGCTCATTTTACCCTTCTAATGCAGTTTTGCTTCACAGGATGATGTGTCTGAGCAGGGAGATGTGTTTATTGGATCTCCTAAGGCACTGTATGGGGCATAGGGGGTGCAACCACTTGATTGTGCCATAGTACCCCCATCCCAGATAGCCTAGTGGGCTCAATTGGACAACGCAAGCACCCTAGAAGGTTGCTTTGGTAGGTTCACATTTCCCAAGGCAAATTAAAAAATGATTAAATGGCTATTGAAAAAATCGATTTGGGGTACCGAAGCAAGGAAATGACATGGAATGAGTGTGATGTCCTCTGCACCTTCTCCAGCAGTTGCAGCACCTTATTGGGCCCACACCTATTTTTTGGGCATTTTTATATTATTTTCTGGAGCTTTTGGGAAGCTCATGATTTCCTCGAGGCATAAAGTCAAAAAAATAAAACATTATATTGTTTTATTGTGCCATGGGGACACCCAGAGGGAATTAGTTAACACTCCGTGAACCCATCATGTGCTTCATTTATTTCTTGTTGATTGGGGTACCCTCTTTATGGGTGATCTAGTCCACTTTGGTACTTTATGGTTATATTGATCCATGTATTGTATGTTGAACTCATCTCAACCATTGATTGGAACATTTATATCTTTTAATCTTAGCCACTCGTTTTGAAAGTGGTTAGGATTTTGGTTTTCTCATTCATATTTAAAGAAGAGAGCTTCTCATTTGTAATGGTCTTTGGCTCTTGGATCTGATTAATAGAAAAACTTTCTTGTGGATATTTTTTGGATCTACTTTGCATCTGGTGTTCTTAGATGGTGATTGGAAAATCTTTTGCTTCCTAGCATTCGGGAAATTTGTGTGAGATCTATATTTTTTCGGGATCATTGTCTTGTCGACAGGAGGGCGACTTCACTTAAGCATCTTTGCAGGGGGACCTCAACTCGCTTGCACTAGCTTCATCTATAACAGGGGGTTTTCATTAGCTTCATTGTGATCTATGATTACATCTTGTTATTTTTCTGTAGATCTTGTCTTTTTCTCATGACACAGTAAATCTGATATTGTTGCTGTTTGCTTGTGCAGGAGAGAGGGCGCATTGGTCACCTGTGGCAAAACATTGGGCTTAGAAATCACACAGGTCTTCTCAAATTGATCGACATAGCAGGGATCATTACCTTCAAGGCATCAACAAGGATTTCCAAGTAAGATTTGGAGGTTAGTTCCTTTCTTACGGATCTCAACCCATTGACACATGCTTTTCTTCATTTTACTGAAAATTCCATAAATAACAAAAAACCAAAAATACTAAAAAATAAACCACTCGATCTCTAGACAAACCACAGCTGGGTTTTGTAGATCAAGCCTCCCTCTCACCAATTCACCCCTAACGTTGATCTGAAAGTGGCTGGTTTTCCCTTGATCTGGAAAACTGTCTGCTCAAACCCCAACGCTCCTCATGAAATTCTGACTTTCTTGGGATTTGATTTTTCTGGCAAATTTCCTACTTGTGTTTGTAGATCAGGTCATTTGTTCCATTTCTCCTTCAACGCTGAGCTGGAAGTCTCCAAATTGCCCTAGATCTAAGAAATTGACTTTTCAAACCCTAGCGCTAGCCTACCTTGCTGCTGGTTTTCCCCGTAGACTGACTTTTTCGACCAAACACCTTTCTGTGTCTGTAGATCGGGGTATCTCCCAGGTGGGTCTCCTCCAACGCTAGGCAGATAGTGACTCCACTGCCCTAGATCTGATAGGCACTGATATCCAACCCTAGCGCTACCCCCTCTTTGGCCTCCTTTCCTTGTAATCTGACTTTTCCTTGGTGACTCGAGTACTTTGACTCTGTCATATCTTTCATCGAGTCTATCCATCGATACTAGATAGCCCCAATCCTGTCCTTGACCTCCCTGCATTGGTCATGTTTCCCAAGGCAACAAATATCCTCATTTGTTGCTAGTACCTCAACCCCAGATCTAGTATTTACTTCATAGGTCACCTGTGTCCCACTTTGGATCAAGCCTCACACTTCTTAAACCCTCATCCAAAGCCTTGGTTCACCTAGTGACATCATCCATAAATCAAGGGTTTCCATTACCTTACACCTTACGTACCTCAAAGTCCATCTGATTTGATCTGGGGTCTAGGTTTGATCTCTCCTGTCGGGAGTGGATCTGGGTCTCCCCATTTGTTGTCTTGGGCTAAGACACATAAAATGAAGGTTGCCTTGATTGACGTGACAACCATCCATTGGGGAGTCTAGGCAGTCTTGGTTCCACCTTCTTAGTTGCATATCCCTCTACCATCCATCCTCGATCCACCTCACATAGGCAACTACAAGGTTGGTGATAACACGTCCCTAAATAATCTTGCTGTCACAAATACTATAGGGGGAATTACTCCTCATTTTTGCCAAAGCATGACAGATTTTATGTAGCCCATTACAATGAGTCTCTCAGATACATCATGAGTGATATATGGATTGAGTCAATTTTGAGATCGTAGGTGGATCAGTTATGTGGGATGAGCCTCAGAGCAAGGCCCCAAATCATTTACCAAGCTCCTTTGGGATCTCCCTTACCATACATGTCAAATCAGATTTCTCCACTATTGGATGGTGAGATTAGATATTGACTTACAGTGCTTCATATATGTGCAATTTTGTATCAGATTGTTGTGTAAAGAGAATATTTTTTATGGATGATTGTGTGCAGTATTGGTAGATTGACTAAAAATAGGATTTATCTTATGACTTGGGATTATATGACAAGTATGATGAATAAGACATTTGCAAGGCATTACATTTAATGTTAGCTTGTGTATTATAATTATACACATTATTCACTAGCAAGTCTCCATAATATTGCTTTGATCATCACTTGACCCTTGTTTCGACCATTGGCTTCACCGTATTCCACCCATTCATCTTACATGATACAAATCCCTTTTGATATGGACATGGCTAAGTGACTAAGGACCTTCCCTTCCGTGACCTCTTAGTTAGGATGGCCCCCATGTATACCCCTGGTGACTTAGCTCTAATGTCATGAAGCCTTCTAACCTCGTTTATCTCATTTTGCTTATAGACCCCTATGGATTGAATGCAAACTAAGAGTGGCCTAATCACTGTAAGTGTTCCCCTGAACTTAGAAACAAGTCTTCCCTTCCTTGAAATTGGTTAGTGGTTAGGAGGGTAGGTACTCTTTGATTTAAGAGGTTAAGCCTACTTGCTCCTAAAAGGCATTATTGTGGCAACTCCATTGCACCTATGGATGATGGTTGGCAGCAGAGCTAAAGTTGTGACTTCACTGATGTCCAAAAGGCGATCCAAGGCTAGTACCTTTTAATCATTAGCCAACTAAAGGATTGCTAATAAAGAAAGTGCTTCAAAGAAAAATCCGAAGAAAGAAAAAAGTAAAAGTATCAAAAAGTAAAATAAAAGGGGGGCTTGTTAAAGTCAAGGGAGAACCTTCTAGAATATTATCCATTTGTGAGACACCCTGCTCCTTAGTGTTTTCCTATCTAGTTAATTTCATAGAGGATCTTGATGTCCCCTCTTCTCCAAGGGTAACTCAAAACTTCCATAGATCAAACATTTCACCTAACTAGCCCATTAACTACCCAACCATTCATTCTACCCAACAAGGAAGGTTGATCTTTACAATACTATGTGATGATTTTGATTAGAGGATTTTATATATATATATATATATAACTCATTTACTTGTGCTCTGTGTTTTGGTATGTTTATGTGTTATGTTTTGACATGTCGTGCAATGTGTCACATAATTATTACAGGTTATGATATAGGACCATAGACTTAGTGGTTTGTGGTTCATCAATGCGTCACACTCCCTCTTAACAACGAAAGTGTTCTTCACCACTCACATCTTGTCCCTGAAATACACAAACTTGCCCTTCATCAATGACTTCGTGAGAATGTCTACAATATGCTCATCTATAGACACATACTAAATCTCAACTACCCCCCTCTAAACATGATCCCAAATGAAAGGTATCTAATCTTAATCTGTTTTGATCAATCGTGAAATACTGGATTCTCCATGAGTTTCATGCAACTCTAATTGTCATAGTAAATCTGTGAGATTTCTATGGCCTTGATGGCAGCAAGAAATCATGCAGCTAAGAAACTAAAGCACAATGTAATCCTACAGAGATAGCAACAAAAATAATGAGCAGAACACATAAAAGATAGAATTCAATTGAATAATTCATCAAGAAGCATACATTTATAATACATCTCCAAAGGAGAAATTCGAATGGGCTTTTGAAAGACACATGTGGTGAAAATTTTGGAACCCCAACCCTATTTCGAGTTTAATTTCACTGCATGTAGTTTAATGCTCGAACCCCAGCATGCATAATGATATTATAATTTTTTTTAAATTACTTTTGCTTGAAACACATGGAATTATTTCAACATAAACAACTTGGAAATTTAAATTGAAGCCAACTTTTTCACACTCAGAAAAGTATAATAGCCAACAAACATATGAAATTTAGACTTATAATTTTAACTAAAATGGTCCAGGAGAAACCCGAAGAAAAAACCTGTTTTTAGAGAGATTTTTAATTCTTCAGGCAAATTTACAAAAATAGAACAACAGTACTTATCTCAATATTTCATCTCGAAATGTGTGCCAACCTTCAGCAAAAAACTCAAACTTCAACTGACAAAGATTTTACCCACACGTGTCAGCATTAAATGATGTTGTATGGCCTCGATTTTTGTGCCTATAACAGCTTGTACAAACCCCAAAATTCATGCATTCCTCTTCCTTGAAATTTGTGCCACAAATTCACTATTGTATGGTCTATCCTTTTTGTTGTACAAACTGTCCTTTTTCACCTCGAAAACTGTGTTGTATGGGCAACAATAAATGGTGTACGGGCTACAGTAAATACAGTACAGCCTCCTCGATTTTTGTGCCAAGAACAGGAAAAATTCAGTTCGTAAATTCGTGTCCTCTTTCTGTGTACTTTGCCTAGAAATGTGTGCCCTTCATCTTGATACTTTGCCTACAACTCGGCTTTCTCAAAATTTTCTTCTCTTTCTCTCCAAATCAATTTTCCTTCTCTTCTTCTCCTCTCTCAAAATTCTCTTTAGTGTAAGTGAGCAATGATTACTCTCAAGGCCTTTCCCTAGCCTTTTTGTTTGAGTAATAAAAGCCACTTCATAAAAATAAAGTCATTCTCACTTTAAAAGTACTAGGGACCACAACATTTAAGTGTTCATGTCCACCCCAAGGCATCACAAGGTGAACAAACACTTCCTTGCTAATTTTTCAACAATTCCTCTTACCGAGGAAGTTGTTATTCACCACTCCGATCTTATCTCTGAAATGCATATGCTTTCCTCTTCCCAAAGACTTTGCGAGAATGTCAACCACCTATTGCTCTATAGATATGTACTGCAACTCAACAACTCCCCTCTAAACATAGTCTCTGATGAAGTGATATCTAATCTCTATGTGTTTAGACCTGTCATGGAATATTGGATTCTCAGAGAGTCTAATGCAACTCTGATTGTCACAGGATATAATTGTAGGCCTCAACTCCTGATCAAACAAGTCAACCATCAACTTGCAAAGCCACAATGCCTCGCAACTAGCCTAACTAGTTGGCATATACTCAACCTCAGTAGAACTCAAAGCAATGGATTTTTGCTTTCTGCTGAACCACGACACTATTGCCGAGCCCAAACTAAAACAACAACTAGAAGTGCTCTTCTAATCTAATGCACGACCTACCCAATCTGAATATGTGAAGCCAATCCAACCCACTCCATCTGGTCACCTGTAGTCCAGACCATAATCTATTGTCCCAACAATATATCTCAAAACATGTTTTGCAGCTACCCAATGCACTCTCTTAGGCTCCATCATGAATTGGCTGAGAGGGTTCACAACAAAACATATATTTAGTATGGTGCTAACCAAATACATTAACGAACCAATGAGTTGTTGTATAAGATAGAACCAACCAACTCTCCCTCGAAAGCGTGAAGCTTCTTCTAGTTGGTGATCACGGGTGTGGACATCGATCTGCAACCCTCCATCTGAAATCTCTTCAAAACATCAACTGCATATTTTCCTTGCCCAAGGAAAACATGTCCATCCTCCTGCCATACCTCCATACCCAAATAATAATGCATCATCCCAAGGTCAGTCATCTCAAACTTTGAAGCAAGATCTCTCTTGCAAGCTGTAATCAAGTGCTCCTCCCCTGTGATAAACAAATCATCAACATATAGTAGAAGAATGAGTAGATCACCTCTAACAACAATGAAGTATAGGTTGGGATCAGCCTCACTCTTCTGAAACCCAATCGACAGCAAGTATGAGTCAATCCTCGAATACCAAGCTAGAGGAGCTTGCTTCAGCACATACAAGGCCTTTTTGTTCTGCATATATGTGAATCTCTCCCATGCAGCTCAAAGACTTGTGGGTGCTCCAAATACACCTTAACCTATGGAAGACCATTCAAAAATGTTGTCTTCACGTCCATATGGTCGATCTTCCAACCCATCTCTAAAACTATGGATAACACTGATTTGATGGAAGAATAATGAGCAACCGGCACAAAAGTTTCCCCATGGTCGACTCCCTCAACCTGTGAGAACCCCCGCGCTACAAACCAAGCCTTGTACTTCTCAATGTTGACATTTGCAATATGCTTTATCTTGTACAACCACTTGGAAGTCACAACCATCTTCCCCTCTGGTCGTGGAACAACCTCCCACACATCTTCCTTCATGATGGAATTGTACTCTTCCATCATGGCATCTCTCCAAACCTGATGCATGGAAGCCTCCTCAAAGGTAGAAAGCTCAAACTCGCGCAAGCTAGTCACCACCGCCATGTAACTGGAAAATATCTCTGGGGCCTTGCTCTCTCTAGCCTCCCTCAAGGGTGGCCCCAAAGACTCCTCAACTTACTTCACAAGCTCCTTAAGCCAATTGGATTTCTCTTTCCAGAAGTAGCTTCTTATGGCAGACCCTCCTCCTAAACCTCCTCATGTGACGAGTGTCTCCCTTAAAAAGTACTTGTGGTCTGAGATCTTGTGCTTAGTGAACCTGAACCTGAACCAGAACCAAGTCAACCCGAGTAATGTGAAGGTGCAACCTGTGAACCTATAATCTGAGATCTTGTCCTTGTACCAAAAGTCCATATTGACTGTGTCCCTGAAACTGATGATCTTGACACATGTGGACCGGTCAAACCTCAGTCCTGTGACCCTGTACTTTGAGATGTTATCACCTGAAGTAGAAACTTGTTGCTCCTCCATCTCAAACTCCCGAGATCGCCTAAAGGCCTGCTCCTCAAATCTCACCTCCCTCCTCACTACAACTTTCATATGTGCACGAAGGTATATGGGTAAAGGCCTTTGAAGTCTCATCATACCCAACAAAGATGCCTTTCTCTATAGTAGCCTCCAACTTTGTCCTCTTCTCAGAAGGGACATGTGAATATGTAAGGCATCCGAAAATGAAGAAGTGGCCTATCTCAACCTTCTTCCTAGTAGACATCTCCTCAGGAGTTTTACTCCCCAATGCTCGATGAGGACTCTTGTTCTGAAAATAAACAATAGTACTACGGGCCTCACTCCATAGAAAGAAAGGAATAATCTAGTCATGCAGCATGGCTCTCGTTGTTCCCACAATCGCATGACTCTTCCTTTTGCAATTCCATTCTGCTGTGGAGTGTAAGAAATTGTCAACTACCTCTTTATCCCATTGTCTGCAATACTCATCAAACTCCTTGGAGGTATACTCACCCCCATTGTCTGATCTGAGTACTCTGATCCTCCTCTTTGTTTGGTTCTCCACAAGAGCTTTGAACTCTTGGAACTTCTTCAAGACTTCTTCTGACTTCTTGCTCCTCAAGAAGTAGATCTAAAACAAGGAAACTTTGTTTCTTACAGAAATAACCAGCATAGATAAGCCAGATTAGAGTAATCCATGAATATAAAATATATGATTGATAAGATATTAGGTGGTTTTACAATTTACATTTGATTGGCTTTTATGAGCCCATTGTACTTTCTCGTAGAAAACATGACTCTTGATTTATAATTGTTTTTATGTTAACAATTAATATTAATTGTTATCTTATTTCCATGATGTTATATATTATATATATATATAGCATTGCCTTCCCCTTAACGAAAGCTTTGTCCTCAAAGCCCATTGAAGACAAGGGTTATATCTTGATTTTTTTCTTGAACCGTCATCTCTAGATCCTTTCTTTTAGTATTTGCGACACTTGATGAAATGAGACGATACGAGTTACAAATTCCAAGAAGAAATGTCGCATAGTCGCTGATGTGGTCCACATGAGATCTATTTTCATTGAAGCTATTTGATGGCTTTGTGGGGTGGTTTTTCTTGTTTGTTGCTTAGTTTGTTGATTTGATGTTCTTGCTTGTCTGACAACATAACTCTTTTGTGTATGTTCATTTTGACCTTGTCGATGGTCAAAATGACGTTTATAATTGGGGTGTCAATAAGGATTTTTTGTTGTTTGTTTTTTTGTTGGATTGACTTCCTTTTGAACTGTGACGAAGACTGAATTTGTATTTATTTTTTCTTCCTCAACTTGAATTTGTTTTTCGGAAAGTCTGGATGCTTCCTTCTGGATTTGCATTACATTGTTCTCCAATAGATTGTTATTACTCTGAATCTTCTCGAACCTATCATCTTGCGACTTTTTGTCCTCTTTTAACTTCTCGATTTGTTCCTCTAGTTCTTGATTAAGATTTCTTAGGCGCTTGTTTTCTTCCTCCTTTTCTAATATTCTTCTTTCGAGGTCTTCATTGGAAAGTTGTCTTTCAACTATGTTCTAGCTTCTTGATTTTCATAAGTAATGTCTTGTTATGAATTATTAGTCGAAATAGTTCTTCGATATTGCTTGCTAAATTGTCATTGATTTTCTTATTTTCCAGCTTGTGTGTTTTCTTAATGTCGTCATACTTCTGTTGGAGTTTTTCTTGTTGTTGTTGATGTTGACATGTCTTTGAATCTTGATCTTCTAGCTTATTCTGGGCTTGCGTCAATTCACTATCTTTGTCCTTGATGAGCTTGTTTAAGCTCTTTATGTCTTCTTCTAAATCGTTATTGCTTCTATACGGTGACTTTTCGTCATTCTTTGACTTTTTGATTTGGTCTTGTAAGTTTTGATTGTGACTTTTCAAATGTAATATTTTATCCTCCTTATCTACGCTACGCTGGTTATTTCTGTACGAAATAAAGTTTCCTTGTTTCATTGGTATCAGAGCGAAGTTAGAGTAATCCATGAATATAAAATATATGATTGATAAGATATTAGGTAGTTGTACAATTTACATTTGATTGGCTTTTATAAGCCCATTGTACCTTTTCGGTGAAAACATGACTTTTGATTTATAATTGTTGTTTATTAACAATTAATACTAATAATATTAATATTAATTGTTATCTTATTTCTATGATATATATATATATATACATAACAAGATTCAGGTCTTCCAGGAATAATTATCAACGAATGTGATGCAAGACTCAAAACCTTTCAAAGAGGCAGATGACATGGGACTACACAAGTATGAATGAATCAAGTCAAGCACTCCCCTGAAGCACTCCCGCTGATCTGGTGTCATTGCTTGGAAAAGCAACCTTGGTGTACTTTCCCAAAGCACACCCCCCACACACACCACTCTGCTCTGTGCGAAAATCTGGCAAACCTGTAGTCATGTCTCTCAGCATCCTCAAAGTTGGATGATGAAGGTGGGCCATCCTCATCTGCCACAGCTCGCACAAATCATTGTTGTTGCTAGTGTGCGCTAATGCATGATGAAGCTGGAAGAGAAGCTTGTACAGTTTCTAGCATCTAACTCCAATGGCATATAAAGCAGATGGTCCCGCTACCTTGGGAAAGACATGAACTTTCCCATCTAGGACATATACTCCAAAACCCATGTCCTCAATAGTGGAAACTGAAACAAAATTCTTCTTCAGCCTAGGGACATAGAAGACATCCCTCAGTGTCATGGGTTCCATTGACTCCCTCTCAAAAACGACAGTCCCACGCCCAACTGCCCTTACCATGGTATCATCACCCAACACCACCTCCATATCCAAGCATGTCTCAGTCATCTCGGTGAACATCTCCCGAACACCTGTCATATGGCTCGAAGCCCCACTGTGTCAATATACAACGTCGAAGGAGTGGTGGACGCACTCAGAGAATGCCCAACTATCATGGAATGCACTCTCTATGTAACCACCAACAAAGAAAGAAAACTCTCTCAAATCTCACAACATACTCATTGATCTCCGTTGCTACTCCAGTATGTTATTTCTTCTTCTTCTTGTTTGGACACTGCCCAACATAGTGCCTCAACTTTTGACAAGCAAAGCATTCCACTTTGCTCATGTCCTTCTTCTGCTCACCAGTTTGTTGCTTGGTTTCACCCTTAGGACCCTTCTTGGACTTTTTCTTACCCTTCGGTTGCTAAAGCCACATTCTCCTCTTCATCTTTCTTGTGAGATGTACTCCCCTGTACATACCCTCTACGGGTCTCCTCCTGTATGAAATCATTCCAAAGACAATCCCATGTGGGCATATGCTCACAAGCAACCACTAACTCCACAAATACATCCCATGGCTTTGTCACACCATTCAAAGTTGTGCAAACCAACTCAACATCCAATACTCGCTCCCCCACCGCTCTAAGCTCATCTCGAACCTGTGTAATCTTGATAAGGTAACAAACCATGTTCTCTCCCTTGTTCATCTGAGTACTCTTCAGCTTCTCCCTTAACACAATTTTCCAATTTTCATTGGAACTCTAGTATAAGTTGGTCAAAGCTATCCACATTTGATGAGCATAGTCTTTCCAATAAATATGTGGTATACCATGGTCTTTTATGGCATCAAGCATTTTTCTTTTTGCTTTAACGTCCTGCTTGTCAAATACAACCTTATCAGCTGCAACTGTAGGAACTATGACTGGATTGACAAAGGTATGGTTCACTATGTCCCATAGTTGATTCTCCTGCAGTATTAACACTATTCTAGCCTTCCATGGGCTAAAATTAATTGTCCCATCCAACCTGTCTTCTAACCTAAGTCTGGTAGCCATCACTGCAAATCAACCCAAGAACCTGATTCTTCACAAAACCTTGTTTTCCCTTATTTCTCCAAGTCTGAAAATTTCAATCTAAGTTTCAGTTTCAGCTATGATACCATGAAAATTTTGGAACACCAACCTGGTTTCAAGTTTAGTTTCACTGCATGTAGTTTAATGCTCAAACCCCAGCATGCATAACCATATTATATTTTAAAAGTTTCACTTTTGCTTGAAACACATGGAATTCTTTCAACATAAACAACTCGGAAATTTAAATGGCAGCAAACTTTTTCACACTTGGAAAATTATAACAGCCAACAAACATGAAATTTAGACTCAAAATTTTTCCCAAAATGGTCCAAGAAAAACCCCGAAGGGCCTGTTTTCAAAGAGATTTTTATTTCTTCAGGCAAATTTACAAAAATAGAACAATACTTATCTTAGTATTTCATCTCGAAATACGTGCCAACCTTCAGCAAAAAAAACAGACTTCAACTAACAAAATTTTTACCCACACGTGCCAACATTAAATGATGTTGTACAGCCTCGATTTTTGTGCCTGTAACAGCTTGTACTGATTTCAAAATTCATGCATTCTTCTTCCTCAAAATTTGTGCCACAAATTCACTGTTGTACAGTCTGTCTGTTTTGTTGTACAGATTGTCTTTTTTCACCTTGAAAACTGTGTTTTACAGACAACAATAAATGTAGTACGAATTGTACTGTACATCCTGCAATAAATGCAGTACATCCTCGATTTTTGTGCCAGGTGCAAGAAAAATTCAATCTGTAAATTTGTATCCTCTTTCTGTGTATTTTGCCTTGAAATGTGTGCCCTTCATCTTGCTACTTTTCTTGCAACTCAGCGTTCTCAAAATTTTCTCAAGGGTTTTCTTCTCTTCTCTCTAAATCAACTTTTCTTCTCTTACTCTTCTCTCTCAAAATTCACTTTCGTGAAAGTGGACAATGATTACTCTCAATGCCTTTCTCTGGCCTTTTTGTTTGAGTAACCACCACTTGAAAATCAATGGCCTAGATTAAAACATAACTAGATGAAATCTAGGGCCTTTATTAAATCTCATTTTTTCTCATTAAAAGCATTAACTCACTTTTAAATAATAAATGAGACACTTAATACTCACCCCCCCTTTTTAACACTCATAAAGACACATTTTAATTTTTTTTGTAACTCCAACTCAGGTTAAAAGTCACTTTATAAAAATAAAGTCATTATCACTTTAAAAGTACTAGGGACCACAACTTTTAAGTGTGCATGTCCACCCCAAGGCATCACAAGGTGAACAAACACTTCCTTGGTAATTTTTCAACATGTGGCAGGCTTCGATGGACTAGAATCCATCTCTATACATAGACCAGTGGCAACTCATGATGTGACCCAATTAGCTAAAGGATGTTAGCACATGAGAGAGACACTAGGGAGTGAAAATAGGAATAGGAAGGCACATGATCTGACTTGTAGTGGTCAAAGAGACTCAACTTAACTCAAGCTCATGGAACCTAGGAAGAAGAGTCAGTTAGCTAGGTGAGATTGGGGACAAGGCGCCTTAAATCAAGGAAATTGACTCTAGAGCCCCTAAAATTATGCATGAGGGCGCATTAGCTCCTAAAATATAGGGATGAGGACCATGAGTGGATAAAGGAGGCCAATAATGACAAAAATTAGGCACTAGGTGGTCAACATCATAGGCTAGGTGCTAGGGTGATCAGATATTGTTGCATCGCAACCAATATTGATGCATCGCCAAGTCTAGATGGATAAAATATTCCAACAAACCCCCTTCAGGCTGACTTATGTGAGGAAATATAGGACCCAGGCAACTAGGCCTATGGTCACCCTTTACATTATTTATCCATGTCAATTGAGGAAAAAAAAGGCAAAACCGCATGGGAAAAATCCTTCCTCAAAAATGAACATGAAAAAGAAACCAAAAATGCTCTCCAAACTAAATGATTATGTCTGGAGGAATATTCTTCTTGGGAAGAAGATGAATCTAATCAACTGAATCAGGAATATAGACAGCTGCATAATAGAGACTAGAGCCATGTAGAGCAATTGAGGTACACTGATGAGAGAGCAAAAAGAGGTGCTCATTCAACTTGAACATGTTGAGATCAAACCCAAATGAGACTAAATGATCTTGAAACATCAAACCAAAGACAGTTGTATCAGCTCCAACAGAGTATGCCAACATGATGGCAATGGCACGAGGATCCTTGAACTTCGAACCAGCAAAGGTGAGAGTAGATCCAAATGAACCTTGATGTTCTTGAGATTTCGAACCATGTGAGGTAAACCCAAGCAACTGAGATGATGTAGACTTGAACATTGAACCAAATGAGGTAAAATCAGCTCCAAATGTGAGGAGAAAGTGTCCAAGCAAATGCAGGATGTCTCCAATTTCATTAGCATTGTGAGGAAATGTGCATGTAATCATGTAGGAAAAGGGAGAAGACATGAGACCAAGGAGGGAGAATGCATGAGCTCTATAATCTGATCTAGCTTCCAAAATATCTAAGAAATCACAACATTTAAACTAATATAGAATTTTTGAAAGAGACTTGAGGTGCTTGATTTTTCATACCAAGAGTGATGAAATCAGTCCCAAGCATAACTGAAAGGAATTGAGGCATCGAATTCAAATCATGAGAGTTAAAATCAGCTTCAAGAAGATGAGACAAGTGTCCCAATTGCACCATTGAGAGGGAAAATTCATAGTCTCTTTCATCTTCAATAAAATTATGAATATTGTTGCAAGCATTCAAGTAGGAATTCACTGGAAGCACTGGACCAATGAGAGAAAATGGATCACTTCACAAATATGATATTACCTCCAAAACATCCAATAGATCGTTATTTTGTACATCAGCAACAACATTGCAAAGAGGGGAATCGAATTCCTCTTCAACTTCTAAAGCAATCACTGGCATACTTTGCTCAGAATTCAGAATAGAAGAATCATTGGAGAATAACTAAGAAGGATGGAAAGAGAGTTTCTTCAACAATGGAGGTTCGAATGCCTTCTTCTGAATCAGTGTATGAAAAGATGAGACATCAGCGTTCTCATAAACTTCTAGAGCAACAAGAGAAGGAGACTTCACAAATTCAAACTGAACGAGTTGAAGATTCTACCATCTCTTCAACATGGACAACTTCATCAAAGAGAGTTGAGGCCAAGATATTTGAAGGAGAAACACTTAAGGAGGTGTTGGATTCACTCCAAGTATTATCTACTTCTTTTTGCACACCAAAAGCTCTATCTAGATTGCTCTAGAGCTCAAATGGATACTCAGCAAAATCAACGAGATAATGCATCTTAAGAGGGAGGCATTGCCAGAGACATAATTTCATATGCTCTATCACAATCATTTAGCCAATCATATTTCTCTTCATAAGATTCTTCAACAGCTCCAGTAGACACATCAAAGAGCTCATGGCTCTCGAGATATGGAACCATCTGTAATTTCCACCCTAAATAATTGAATGGAGAGAGTAGAGGTACAACTTTCGAATCCATCTTAAAGTTTGTTGTACCTGAAAAATAGACACTCTGATAATCTATATTGAGGATTAATTGAATCTACTAAGCTCTACTTAAGACAGTAGGCACATTTGGGAGTGCCTCACACTTGGGTAGACTCCAAAGGATAAATTCAATGGCTTCAAGGCACTTGCCCCAAAACTCCACTGCTTATGGTGCACTACATCAAGCAGTATTTGCTCAACATAAGCTCCCTACGCTCTGATACCATATGAGATTTATATGGCCTTGATGGCAAAAATAAATCATACAGCTAAGGATCTAAAGCACAATGTAATCCTACAAAGATTACAATAGAGATTAGCAAAAAAAGTTGTGAATAAAATAATGAACAAAACACATAAAAGATATAACTCAAATGAATAAAATCTTTGGTCTATTATTCATCAAGAAGTATATATTTATAATACATCTCCAAGGGAGAAATTCGTGAGCCTAAAGAGGCAGTTGAAAACCAAACATGTGGTAGGCTTAGATAGACTAGAATCCATCTCTAAAAATAGACTAGTGGCAACTCATGATGTGAGCCAGTTAACTAAAGGTGGTTGGTGCATGAGGGAGACACTAGGGAGTGAAAATAGGGATAAGAAGGCGCATGATGTGACTTGTAGTGGTCAAAGAGGCTCAACTTAGCTCAAGCTCATGGAATCTAGGAAGAAGAATCAATTAACTAGGTGAGATTAAAGACAAGGTGCCTTAAATCAAGGAGACTGACTCTAGAGCTCCTAAAATCATGCATGAGGGTGCATTAGCTCCTAAAAGATAAGGATGAGTTGCATGAGTGGATAAAGGAGGCCAATAATGACAAAACTTAGGCACTAGGTGGTCAACAGCATAGTCTAGGTGATAGGGTAATCTAATATTGTTCCATGGCAACCAATATTGATGCATGGTTGAGTCTAAATGGACAAAATATTCCAACAAAATCACAGTTGGCCTCAACTATTGACTAAATAAGCTTGCTAGCATCTTGCGAAGACAAATAGCCTCAAAACTAGTCAGACTAGCTATCGTATATTCTGCCTCTAAAGAACTTAATGCCACTGACTTTTGTTTCTTGCCAATCCACGACACAATTACCGAACCCAGGCTGAAACAACAACCAAAGATGTTTTTTATGTCCACTACACTACCTGCTCAATCAAAATCAGTATAGCCAATCAACTGTATTCCATCCCCTCTCTAATAGATCAGTCCATTGCACCTTTAAGATACCTGAGCACATGCTTTGCTGCCAACTAGAGCACTCTCCTAGGCTCCACCATATACAAACTCAATGTATTGACAAGATAGCACAGATCTAGCTTAAGTGTTGACCAGATACATCAAAGATCCAATAAGTTGACGAGACCTAATGGGATCAACCAACGCACTCTCAAAAGCTACCAGCTTCTTCCAGTTGGTTGTCACTTGTCATAGGTGTGATCATAAGCCTACAGTCCTCCATCTGAAATCTCTTCAAATTGTCAACTCTGTATCTTCCCTGTCCCAAAAATATATGCCCATCCTCTTGCCAAACCTCCATACCCAGGAAGTAATGCATCAATCCTATGTCTTTCATCTCAAACACTGAAGCAAGATCACTCTTACAGTTGGCTATGAGTTTCTCTGCTCCTGTATTAAACAAATCATCCACATACAGTACCAAAATAAGTGGATCCTCATGAAACACAATGAAGTAGAGATTGGGATATGTGTCGCTCTTTTGGAAACCAGTCTTACTGCAAGTAGGTATCTATCCTCGAATACCAAGCTCTCAGAGCTTGCTTTAGTCCATATAGTGCCCTTCTAAGTCTGCATACATGAGAATCTCTACTATGCACCTCAAAGCCCTCTGGCTATTCTATGTACACCTCTTGTATGAATCCATTCAGAAATGTTGTCTTCACATCCATCTGGTGGATCTTCCAACCCATCTCTTCTACAATAGAGATCACTACTCTAATCCAAATAGACCTAGCAACTAGAGCGAAGTACTTATCATACTCAACTCCCTCTACCTGTGACAATCCCCTTGCCACAAACCGAGCCTTGTACTTTTTCAATGCTGCCATCTGCAGCATATTTTATCTTGTAGAGTCATTTAGAAGTCACCACTGCCTTCCCATCATGTCTCACCACAACCTTCCAAACATCATTCATGATGGAAGCATACTCTTCCACCATGGCATCTCTCCAGACTTGCTCGCATGTTGCCTACTCATAAGAAGATGGCCCAGGATCACCAATACTACTCACCGTAGCTAAATAGCCACAAAATCTTTATAGCACCTTACTCTCTCTCATAGTCCTCTTGGGAGTCACCACAAACTCTTGAGATTCCTTCAAGGTATCTTGAAGCCA
Organism: Pseudotsuga menziesii; assembly: GCA_001517045.1. Taxonomy (NCBI): domain Eukaryota; kingdom Viridiplantae; phylum Streptophyta; class Pinopsida; order Pinales; family Pinaceae; genus Pseudotsuga; species Pseudotsuga menziesii. Next base: position 393,575 of record LPNX010446785.1, read on the forward strand.
CTTGGGCTTCCGCTTCCTTGAAGTAACCTCTTGTGGAGGGAACTTCTCCTGCTCATCCTAATCAACGTCTTGAAACTTTGTACCTAGTGAAGCAGCCCAATCGTCTGTGACCTGGTAACTCATGAACCAGTAACCTGTGAACCTCAAATTGGGGAACCACTACCCTGTGATCCTATACCTATACCTGGGGAACCTGTAGCTTGTGAACCTGTCACCCCTGATACCAGTGACCCTAATCTTTGTGAAGTCAAACTCTGCAATGTACCATCCTGAGGTGTAGGAGCCTGTTGCTCCCCTTCTCTAACTCATGTGACTTCCTAAAAGACCTATCCTTCTCAAATCTCACATCCCACCTCACAACAGAATGTCTTTGTGCATAAATGTATATGCAGTAGGCCTTCGAAGTCTGATCATACCCAACAAAAACAACCAATTTTATCGTGGGCTCTAACTTTGTCCTCTTCTCAGAAGGGACATGTGAGTAAGGAACCCAAAAATCCTGAAGTGCCCAACCTCAGGCTTCTTCCCTATGAAAGCCTCTTCAAGAGTCTTAAATCCCAAAACCTTATGAGGACTCATGTTTTGAATGTACATTGTTGATGTTCTCCTTGGTTCCAGCATCAAGTAAACATTTTGTAGATCATTCTCTTAGAGGTCTACGACGCATGGAGAGTATGGCCACGTCATAGCCCTAATTAGTCTTCTTGACTATATGTATAGAGGGCTCGAATGCTTTGCATGGTCCAGTCATGTGTTGATTGGAGTGGTCGTAGGCTAGAGATCACATTGCATACTCACTGTGTGGGAGTGCTCTATAGCGGTAGTGATCTATTCTTATAGGGTGAGATGACTTGTTTATGTTACAAGGAGATAAGGAGATCTTATCTCCTTGTATATTAGACAATGTCTAATCTAATGTTGAATTTGACAATTGGCTCAAGTAGTAAGAAGTGACCAAGACTTCTTAGAGTATGGTCAAACCAACATTATAGCTCTTGGGAAGAATATGACTGCATGTGAGGAGATACGAAGAAGTAGAACTTTCCTATGACGAATAAATATCCAAAGTCAAGACAATCCATTGAAGAAGTCCCAAAGAAAGCGGAAAACAAGAAAGGACAAAATACCCCAGTAAAAGGGGGAATTTGGACCAAGAAGACAAAAGTACAAGTCGACCTCAAGAGTGCAAATCCAGTCAACTGAAGAATATGAATATAAGTGTTCTCACACTTCATTTCTCACATTCAAGCAAGCTCATCTCTCTCAATTGGTGTGCAATTCTGAAGGGAGACAAGTGAAGATCACTAGAAGTAATTTTGGGGTTATATTATCTTTATCTCTCTCAAGTTTTGCTAGGGTTTCTTGTGGAAGAAGGGCACACTCTTGTGCTAGGGCTTATCTTCATGTTTTATATCGTACTTGAAATTTGGATTGATTTCTTAAGAGAAAATTTTGTTGGGTTTTCTCCCTTTTGGGTTTCCAAGGGTAAAATCTTTGTGTCTCTTGTGCATGTTTATCTTTCTGTCATCCTTGCTTTTATTTCTACTGCAGATGAATAATGCTATAATTGTTGGATGAAGTAAATAATGAAATAAAGTTGAAAGAGATGAAAATTATACTGCTAAGTTAAAACACTAACACACTGTTGTTTTACAAGCCTTTGCCCAAAGAAAGAATGGCAAACCTTGATCACGTAGCATAGATTTCGTTGCACCAACAATTGCCCTTTCCTAGGGTAAAATCTTTGTGTCTCTTCTGAATGTTTATCTTTCAGTCATCCTTGCTTTTATTTCTACTGCGGATGAAAAATGCTATAATTGTAGGATGAAGTAAATAACGAAATAAAGTTGAAAGAGATGAAAATTATATTGCTAAGTTAAAACACTAACACATTGTTGTGTTACAAGCCTTTGCCCAGTAAAAGAATGTCAAACCTTGATTATGTAGCATAGATCTCGCTACACTAACAATTGCCCTATTCTTCCTCTCTACCACCCCATTCTATTGTAGGGTGTATGGTATTGTCAACTGTCTCTTAACTCCCTCCTGTGCACAAAACCATTAAACTCCTTGGAGGTATACTCACTCGCATTATCTTATTGCAACACTCGAATCCTCCTTCCTGTTTGGTTCTCCACACGAGCTTTAAACTCTTTGAACCGATGAAAAACTTTTTTTTATTCTTTACTCTTCAGAAAGTAAATCCAAGTCTTCATGGAGAAGTCATCAATGAAGGTCACATAGTACTCATAAACCTTCAATGATGCAATAGACATCAAACCACAAAGGTCAGAAGGTACCAAATCAAGTGTCTCTGCTGCTCTACTGTCACTGCTTAGAAAAGCAATCTTGGCATACTTGCCATGTGCACACCTCTTGCACACATCACTATGCTATGTGCTAAACTCTAGCACACATGTCACCATCTCTCTCAAAATCATCAAAGTTGGATGATGCAAGTGGGCCATAAGTCGATGCCATAATTTGCATAAGTCATAATTGTCACTGTTGTTGCTATGTGTCAAGCCATGATAAACTGAAAATAGAGTTTGTATAGCTTTCCACATTGAACTCCAATCCTCACTGTTGTAGTATCTATGGATCCCTTACGATGAATGTGTACATGCCCATCTCAAAACAGTACCGCAAATCCTCTATCCTCTATGGTGGAAACTGACATCAAATTCTTCTTCAACCCAAGGACATACAAAACATCCCTCGTTGTCATGGACTCTCTAGACTCCCTCTGAAAGGCGACTGTCCCTCGTCCGACTTCCTTGACAAAGGTATCATCTCCAAGTACAACCTCAAGATCTAAACCACTCTCGGTAATAAAGTACTTCCACACACCAATCATGTGACTAGATGCTCCACTATCTATGTACCAAACACTGGTAGTAGATGCACTCGATGATTGAAAATAAATCGAGGACAAATCCTTGTCATCTTTAGTGGAAATCTCTTCCACATCTGTTGAGGTCAAAGAATGACAAGTAATCAAGGAAAATTCCTTGTCAAGATTTTATGCAAACTCAACAACTTCAACTAAAGTTGCAGTTTGTCGCCTCTTCTTCTTCTTAAGGACATGATATTGCATAAGCTCCCATCTTGTTGCAAGTAAAACATTTTACCTTGCTTGTAGCCTTTTTCTGTTCACCCTACTGTTTCGCCCCACCCTTGGGACCCTTCCTGGACTTCTTCTCGCCTTTCTCTACAAGTGTCACATCCTCCTCGTCATGACCAGCAAAAGAACTTCCATGCACATAAGCTCTCTAAGTTTCTTCTAGTATGAAATCATCCCACAGACGATCCCATTTTGGAAGATTTTCTTTTACCACAATCACTTCAACGAACATTGCCCATGGCTTCATCACATCATTCAAGAATGTCCGAACAAGCTCGCTCTCAGCAACAATCTCCCCAACTGCTCCTAACTCATCCCACACTTGAGTTATTCTGGTAAGTTATGAGGTTACATTTTCATCTTTAATCATTTCCATGCTTGAGTTTTTCTCTCAATACCATCTTCTTATTTTCATTAGAACTCTGGTAAAGCCTGGTCAAGGCACCCCACATCTGATAGACATCGTCCTTGAATGTAACATGCATCGTCCTTTCCTGAAACATTTGGGATCACATGATCCTTGATAGCATCAAGGATAACTGCCTTCGCCTTGATGTTCTTTTTGTCATAGGTTGCCTTTGCTATTGCATCTGTAGGCACCACAATCCTTTATTTCCAAGGACTGAAATTAGCAACCCCATCCAGCCTGTCCTCAACCCTCAACCTTATAGCCATGATCTTCACAACTAAAAAAACAAATCCAAGTTCTGCCTCTGTGTACAATATAACCCTCGCTTTCACAGATTTGATCTTTGCTCTCACACATCTAGTGTTTCTTTCATAGATCTGGTCTCTGCCCTCACAGATCTGATAGATCTAGTGTGTCCTCCCACAAATTTGGTCTTTGCTCTTATAGATTTGATCTCTGCTCTCACGGATCGGGTGTATCTACTATGATGTTTCAACTATGCTCTAATACCATGTAAATTTTTAGTACTCTGACCCCAACCCGGTTTCAAGTCTCAATATATCATAGTTTAATGCCCAACCCAATTATGTTGCTCGAACAACATAGATTAGCATAAACAGATATTTATAACTAGAAACACACGAAGCCTTTTACTCTTTTAAATCAACAACACACACATAATAGACATATAGATTTTTGTTGAATTTTCAGCATTAGCATAAACTTTAAATTTGCAGATAAACATAAATAGATTAGCAGTGCAGGCAAAACACATTCATCACATCAGCACACATGGACACAATATTCTTCACTAGGGAAACCTTCAAACCAAAAACCCCAAAAGCATTAATAGCTCATCTCGTAAATGAGATGGCTTAAGAAATTCTTCAAAACGTTCTTGAAATCCAGATCTGGATTTTGACCACAGTAACTGTAAAATTCATCAGTAAAAATCAGACTGATAATTTTACCCACAATTTCCAGAATTACAGAAAATTACCAATTTAGGGCTTTCTCAGAAAAACTGAGATTTTCTCTCTCCTGCCCGAAAATATCAGATTGCTGAAAACTGCCCGAAAACATCAGTGTCTGAAAAACTACCCAAAAATATCAGCCTGCTGAAAAAAGCCCAAAAATATCAGCCTACTGAAAACTGCCTGAAAATATCAGGCTGTCTAAAAACTGCCCAAAAATATCACTGCTGAAAACTACCTGAAAATATCAGACTGCTGAAAACTGCCCAAAAAATGGAATGCTGAAGATAGCTGTGCAAAAATGTTGAAGATGGACTTTGTTGATAAAACCTTAGCTGAGGGTTTGAACATAAGATAATCTTCTTTACCTGTGAGAGCAAAAGTGTGTGTGTAAAAAAAGAGAAAGCTTGATCTTCTTTTATAGCCTTTGGACAAGATTAGGAAAAATAAAAATAATAATATTTTTATTCTTCTCCTAATTTCACTTTCACTTTTACCAAAAAGGTACTTTTATTTTTCCGAGTTTTATAAGAAGTCTTTCCTTAATTTCACTTTCACTTTTACCAAAAAGGTACTTTTATTTTTCCCTTTGAGTTTTATAAGAAGTCATTCTTTAATTAGGAAAAATAAAAATAATAATATTTTTATTCTTTTCCTATTTTCACTTTCACTTTTACCAAAAAAGTAATTTTATTTTTTCCTTTGACTTTTATAAGAAGTCCTTTAATTTTGTTTTCCACCTGTCGTCCTTTTAGGTGGACAAGATTAAGAAAGATAAAAATAATATATTTTTATTCTTTTCCTAATTTCACTTTCACTTTTACCAAAAAGGTACCTTTATTTTTTTTCTTTGACTTTTGACTTTGGCCTTTTACCAAGTGCCCCTATGGTCATTACCTGTGGTACTTTTTTATTTCAAAAGTACATCATCATAAACCAAGAGAGTTATTAATGTTTTTATCTCTCACACTGTCTGACACCTAGATCTGGTACTAGGGTAACTTAACCAAGGGTAGCTAATCCTTAGAGAAGCACACCAAGCCCATAGATCAAGGGTCAAAGTGCCACACACATGCCCAGACCCAGTCTAGGGCTTACAGTGTCTTCATTCTCCCAGAGAATGGCTACTCATAACTAAGTTGAGTCTACCAGTCCCAGACCGTTTAACATCATGGCCTCGAACCAGATGTCTACTCAACACAAGGTTGAGTCTACCAAGGGCATATCTGGGTTTATATCATGGTCCCAGACCAGATATCTACCATTCAACAGAATGGTCACTCAACATTGGGTTGAGTCTTCACCGTGGTCCCGGACCAAGTGGGCCCATTCTTCGAAGAGAAGGGCTCTCGATGCTGCTCAGAAAATCAACACTCCCTCTCAACGGAGTCATACCAAGCTTGTCACGAAAGTACACGAACTTTGATGCTGTCAAAGGCTTGGTCAAGATATCTGCAATCTGTTCATCTGTACAAATGTACTGCAACTTCAGAGCACCTCTCTGCACTAGGTCTCTGATGAAATGATACCTCATTTCAATGTGTTTCGATCTGTCATGAAACACTGGATTCTCTGAAAGCTTTATGCAACTCTAATTATCGCAATGGATGATCGTTAAGTCAAGCTTTCCCTCGAACAAACCAGATAACAACTTTCAGAGCCAAACTGCTTCCTTGCAGGCGTCGCTTGCAGCAATATACTCTGCCTCAGCTGTACTATGAGCTATGGAACCCTGCTTCCTGCTGGACCAAGAGATCATTGTTGATCCCATACTGAAGCAATAACCAGAGGTACTTTTCCAGTCAACTGCACTGCCAGCCCAATTTGAATCTAAATATCCAGATAACAATACTCCACTGCTGGAAGTATACCTGAGCCCATAAGTGATAGTCCCTCGCACATATCTGAGTACATGTTTGGCGGCTACCAAGTGTATGTGCTTCGGATCTGACACGAACTGACTCAGTGCATTCACTGTGTAGCAGATATCTGGTCTCGTATGCACAAGATACATTAGGGAACCAATGAGCTGTCTGTATAGAGTAGAGTCCACATTCTGTGAACTAGAGGCTGAGTCCCACAACTTTGTCAAGTTGGTAGTCATTGGTACGCTCATGGACTTGCAGTCCTGCATCCCAAATCTCTGCAAGATATCCACTGCATACTTTCCTTGTGTCAGGAAGATCTCACCTGGATTTCGCCAGACTTCTAAGCCAAGGAATTAATGCATCAATCCGAGATCTTTCATCTCGAATTCAGAGGTAAGCTCCCTCTTACACTGATCTATCAACTATTCATCACCTGTAAGAAACAAGTCATCTACATATAGAACAAGTATCAAGACATGATTAGGAACAACTTTAAAGTACAAGTTAGAATCAGCTGTACTTTTGGAGAACCCCAAGCTACGGAGAAATCCATCCATCTTGGCATACCAGACTCTCGGAGCCTGTTTTAGTCCATACAAGGGTTTCTTCAGTTTACATACATGGGTCTTTCCCATGAGTAACAAAGCCTTCAGGTTGTTCAATATAAACCTCTTCCTCAATCTTACCATTGAGAAAGGTTGTCTTTACATCCATCTGATGTAACTTCCATCCAAATACTGCAGCAAGTGAGATGATGGTTCTGATGGTAGTGTACCTGGCAATAGGTGCAAATGTCTCGTCATAGTCAATGCCTTCTTTTTGAGTGTAGCCACGAGCTACGAATCTATCTTTATACTTCTTCACACTGCCATCTGCAACATGCTTGATCTTATAAAGCCATTTGGAAGTCACTATTGACTTTTCTGTAGATCTAGGAACAACTTTCCAAACATCATTCTTCATGATTGACTTATACTCTTCAATCATGGCATCAACCCATACCTGTTTACTTGCTGCTTCTTCGTACGATGAAGGTTCTGAACTGATAAGCTGACTCATAAGTCCGGTGTACTTCTGTGGTCTTATGTTTTCTTTGAAAGTCCCTAGAGGAGCTTTATGCTTCTCGACTTTTTGTACTTTTTCTGGGTACCAAGCAAGTCTCCTTTTGGAAGGAGGAACTTCAAGTAGTTCTTCTAGCAGACTTTCAATGTTCTCAGGAACATCTGGAGTTTGATCATCAAACTCTTCCTCCCTCTGAATTTCTGAATCTGGAAACTCAAGTGGAGCAACTGCATCTTCGAGTGAAAGCTCTAGTGTTTTACGAAACATCGCTTCCTCATGGAAGATCACATCTCTGCTGACCTCAATGTACCTTTGTCCAGCTATATATACTCGATAAGCCTTCGAGCAATCACTGTACCCAACAAATAAGCCTTTCTTACCGGAAGGCTCTAGCTCGGCCCTTTTTCCTTTTGGCACATGAACATACACAAGAGTGCCAAATATCCTCATGTGATCAACTGCAGGTTTCTTCTTGGTGAAGACTTCTTCTGGAGTCTTCTCACCCAAGATAGCATGAGGGTTTATGTTCTGGATGTACACTGCGGTTCCGATAGCTTCAGCCCATAAAGACAAAGGAAGATCTAGATCAGTGATCATGGCCTTAGCAGCCTCACAGATTGTTCTATTCTTCCTTTCTGCAACCCCATTCTGCTGGCGATTGTAAGGCACTGTCAGCTCTTTCTTGATTCCTGCTTCTCGACAAAAATCATCAAACTCATTAGATTTATACTCACCTCCGTTATCTGATCTCAAGACACGGATGTGCTTGCCAGTCTGATTTTCAATCAGTGTCTTGAACTCTTTGAACTTGTCAAAGGTTTCACTCTTGGCCTTGAGGAAGTAAATCCAAGACTTTCGAGAGTAGTCATCAATAAACAAGACATAATATAAACACCCACTCAAGGAGGGTGAAGACATGGGCCCACAAATGTCAAAATGAATCAAATCCAAAATGCCTTTAGATCTACTCTTGCTTCTGGGAAAGGATTTCTTAGTGTTCTTAACTAGATCACATCCTTTGCAAATTCCTTCATGCTTTGGAGAAACTTCTGGCATACATGTGACCATCTTCTGCAATCCTGGGAGAGTTGTGTAGTGAAGGTGTCCAAACCTTCTATGCTAAAGTTCACAAGGATCAACTGTGTGATGTACCAAAGCATGAGTGGAAACTTTGGAGGCCTTGTAGAGGTCTCCCTCTCAAACCCCAATCTGATCTGCCGAGTCTAGATCTATGTCTTTTGCCCATAAAAAGACCTTTTTGTCCATAAAGAGGACTCTGTGGCCCTTGTCTTCTAAACCAACAATAGATAAAAGATTCTTCTTTAACCCAAGAACATAAAGAATATCATCAATATGAAGAACCGTACCTGACTCAAGTTGAAGTGAAGTTGAGCCAACTCCTTCAATCTTGTAAGTGGAGTCATCTCCAAGTTCTACCTGAGTACTGAACTTCTTCTTTCTGTAACTAGTAAGGGTACCACGGTTACCTGTCATGCGCCTGGAGGCACCACTGTCCACCAACCAAGAAGTGGAGCAAGCTGAGAAAGAACCAGTTAGAGCAGAAATCAAATAGTACTCACTTCTAGGCTCATCAATTTTATTATCCTTGGTTTTCTTCTTCATCTTTGGTTCTTCATCTTCTTCTTCCTCTGCTTCTGCAGTAGATACTTGAAACCTTCTCTTAGGTTTCCTCTTGTTCTGCCTGCAGTCTCTAGCATAATGTCCAAACTTGTGACAAGTATAACATTCAATCTTGGACATGTCAAAAAACTTACCCTGAGGTTTCTTACCCTTCTTCTGCTGAGGGAAAGGCTTCTTGAACTTCTTGGTCTTTGTTGCAAGTGCAAGGTTATCCTGCTTGATTACCTTGTCAATGTTCCTTGCTTCTTCTTGTATGCAATCATGCCAAACCCTTTCAAAGGTTGGCTGATTTTCTCATCCACAGACAAGATGCCATGAAAGTTTCCCAAGAGCTTGGGAGAACATCAACCACTGTTTGTACAAGATCATCATCATCAACAATAACACCAATAGCAAGGAGTTGATCTCTTACCTGTTTGATCTTGGTGAAGAAGGAACCAACACTTTCATCTTTGTTCAACTTCAAAGTTCATAGCCTCTTCTTCAAGACTCTTTTGACTGGGAGTCTTCTTTTCATAGAGGTTTACCAATGTATCATAGCATTCTTTAGCAGTCTCCAAGGATGTGATGTTAGGCATCAATTCTTCTTTGATAGAATCATAAATAACTCTTCTAGCCTTACCTTGCTTCCTCTTGTAGGCAAGCCTACCAGCATTTGTAGTTGGCTCTTCTATGACGTTAAGAACAATGTCATCCAAGTCATTCTCATCAAGAATGGTTGTCAACCTAGCCTTCCAAGAATTGAAGTTTGTTGAACCAGAGAGCTTCTCTTTCGGTTTGAAACCAACGGTAGCAATCTCTGTCATTTATCCTACTGTTAGATCTGTAAATCTTATTCCAAGATCTAGTGAGAAACAACAGCAGTATCCCTTTACTGTGTTTTCACATGCTAAGCTCTGATACCATGTTGAATTTTCAGTATTAGCATAAACTTTAAAAATTTGCAGATAAACATAAATAGATCAGCAGTGCAGTAAAAACACATTCATCACATCAGCACACATGGACACAATATTTTTCACTGGGGAAACCTTCAAAAGCCAAAAACTGCAAAAGCATTAATAGCTCATCTCGTAAATGAGATGGCTTAAGAAATTCTTCAAAAAGTTCCTGAAATCCAAATCTGGATTTTGACCACAATAACTGCAAAATTCATCAGTAAAAATCAAATTGATAATTTTACCCACAATTTCTAGAATTACAGAAAATTACCAATTTAGGGCTTTCTCAGAAAAACTGATATTTTCTCTCTCCTGCCCGAAAATATTAGACTGCTGAAAACTGCCTGAAATATCAGACTGTCTGAAAACTGCCCAAAAATATTGACCTGCTAAAAACTGCCCATAAATATCAGACTGTCTAAAAACTACCCAAACATATCAGACTGCTGAAAACTGCCCGAAAATATCAGACTGCTGAAAACTGCCCAAAAATATCAGACTGTTGAAAACTGCTCAAAAAATAGAATGTTGAAGATAGTTGTGCAAAAATGATGAAGATGGACTTCGCTGATAAAACCCTAGCTGAGGGTTTGAACATAAGATAGTCTTCTTCACCTGTGAAAGCAAAAGTGTGTGTGTAAAAAATGTGAAGGCTTGATCTTCTTTTATAGCCTTTGTTCACCTGTAAGTGGACAAGATTAAGAAAAATAAAAATAAAAATATTTTTATTCTTTTCCTAATTTCACTTTCACTTTTACCAAAAAGGTACTTTAATTTTTCCCTTTGAGTTTTATAAGAAGTCTTTCTTTAATTAGGAAAAATAAAAATAATAATATTTTTATTCTTTTCCTATTTTCACTTTCACTTTTACCAAAAAGATACTTTTATTTTTTTCCTTTGACTTCTATAAGAAGTCCTCCTTTGATTTTGTTTTCCACCTGTGGTCCTTTTAGGTGGACAAGATTAAGAAAGATAAAAAATAATAATATTTTTATTATTTTCCTAATTTCACATTCACTTTTACCAAAAAGGTACTTTTATTTTTTTTCTTTGACTTTTGACTTTGGCCTTTTACAAGTGCCCCTATGTCATTACTTGTGGTACTTTTTTATTTCAAAAGTACATCATCATAAACCAAGGGAGTTATTAATGCTTTTATCTCACACACTGTGTGACACCTAGATCTGGTACTAGGGTAACTTAACCAAGGGTAGCTAATCCTTGGAGAAGCACACCAAGCC